>JACRUU010000008.1:4677717-4717717 GCA_030449085.1 Kryptopterus vitreolus | reverse complement strand
TTCTCCAGCTTATCTGCTCATGCTTCATCGAATCAAATCGTCACGCGGTACTCACGCCCACAGCCCCTCCTCTGCATGCATTTTCGGGATGCACTCTCTCAGGGTCCTGGCGTAACCTGGCTTAGTCTGGATGCGCACTTTACACGCCTCCATAGGAGCCAGGGCAACGTCCGCAAAGAATTCGGCACTGGCAGATGCTGCCAAGTACACCGACGTTCTCCAGAGGTAAGCGTTCTCCTGTGGTTCCAGACAAAAACAGTCTGATCAGACATTACCAGGAGACCACCGTAGAAAGTCTACAGGTTGAGATCATACTCACCTCTCCCAGCATGTCATTATAGAGTGCTTTAAAGAGCTCATAGAAGCCGAACTTGCAGAGGCCTTGCATGGAGTAGCCAATGAACGTAGGAGCCCAGCCTCGACCCAGACCCCGGAGCCCATCTTCCCTCAGGGTGACGGAGAAGCCCTTAAAGATAGTCTGGTATTTCTCGGGGTTTACCTGAGAAAACACACAACGGACAACACACTCCAGAGCTGCAGAGGAATTTCGCAGACATCTTTGGAACGGAATGCAGACACGCACCTGGATGCGACACTTGACCAGATCGAGAGGCACGACGGCGGTGTGTGTGAGCCCACAGCTCAGGACGCCTCCGAAACCACACAGGGCATAGTATTTTTTGGAGCCATACTCGCAGCTCACCTCAGAATCTTAGAAAAGAAATGAGAGAAGAAAATCTAGGAATAACATGCAATAAATGATTTCTTCCCCTGACAAATCAAGAAGCTTCTTAAAGAAACTGCACTAGGGTCAGAGTAGCTACTAATTACTAGTTACTAATAAATAAACTGTTGCTGATAATTAAAAGGGTAAATTGTTAGCGAAAGTATATAATAGAAACCAGGATCTCTTTTAGGAACGGCACCACTCTCAGAGTAGATGTTACTATAGAAACTATGACTTCTAACAGAAACTGCACTAAGAGTAGCTGTTACTGAAGAAACCAACATTAGAAAAGCTGTTACTATACAAACCATGACTTCTAATAGAAACTATATTAGTAGCTGTTACTATGTTACTGTGTCAGAGTACTATAATTCTAGCCTGTTAATATAGAAACCGGGCCAGTGACACAGTCGCCTGTTACTTCAGAAACCGCGACAGTGCCAGAGTAACTGTTACTATAGAAACCGCACCAGTGCCAGTGTAACTGTTACTATAGAAACCGCTACTGCCATAAAAGTAGCCTGTTACTTCAGAAACCGCGACAGTGTAACTGTTACAGTGTAACTGTAATAGAAACTGCGACAGTGCCAGAGTAAGTGTAACTGTTACTATAGAAACCGCGACAGTGCCAGAGTAACTGTTACTATAGAAACCGCGACAGTGTAACTGTTACTATAGAAACCGCTACTGCCATAAAAGTAGCCTGTTACTTCAGAAACCGCGACAGTGCCAGTGTAACTGTTACTATAGAAACTGCGACAGTGCCAGAGTAACTGTTACTATAGAAACCGCGACAGTGCCAGAGTAACTGCCAGTGCCAGAGTAACTGTTACTATAGAAACCGCGACAGTGCCAGAGTAACTGTTACTATAGAAACCGCGACAGTGCCAGAAAAGTAACCAGCTACTGCTTACTTCAGAAAGTTCCGCGACAGTGCCAGAGTAACTGCTACTATAGAAACCGCGACAGTGCCAGAGTAACTGCTACTATAGAAACCGCGACAGTGTAACCTGTTACTAAGAAACCGTGCCAGAGTAACTGTTACTATGCAAACCGACAGTGTAACTGTTACTATAGAAACCGCTACTGCCATAAAAGTAGCCTGTTACTTCAGAAACCATGACAGTGCCAGAGTAACTGCTACTATAGAAACCGCGACAGTGCCAGAGTAACTGTTACTATAGAAACCGCGACAGTGCCAGAGTAACTGTTACTATAGAAACCGCGACAGTATAACTGTTACTAAGAAACCGCGACAGTGCCAGAGTAACTGCTACTATAGAAACCGCGACAGTGCCAGAGTAACTGCTACTATAGAAACCGCGACAGTGCCAGAGTAACTGTTACTATCGAAACCGCTACTGCCATAACAGTAGCCTGTAACTACAGAAACCGCACCAGTGCCAGAGTAATTGTTACTATAGAAACGGCGACAGTGCCAGAGTAAATGTTACTATAGATAAGCACCAGTGCCAAAGCCAGTGTTACTGTTACTATAGAAAAGCAGCAGTGCCAGTGTAGCTGTTACTACAGAAACCACGCCTATGCCACAGTAGCATGTTACTATAGAAACCATGCCAGTGGCAGATTAGCTGTTAGAAACTGTGCCAGTGCCAGATTAGCTGTTACTATAGAAACCGTGCCAGTGCCAGAGTAGCTGTTACTATAGAAACAACACTAGTGCAGTTTCAATAAAAAGTTACTAGTGTCAGAGTAGCTGTTTTGGTGAATCAAAAATCTTCACCTGATCAATCAGGATAAAAAAAAAAAACAAAAAACAACAACAATTTAATTAGTTTTATATTCATTAATCCTCTGTGAAGTCCATTTATAATCACTGTCTATAATGTTTACCATGAGAAGAGGCTGCAGTCAGGGTGCGGCGTTTCTCTTCATCTCCTCCACGCCGTTCTAAGAAGATTATTGGCGAGTGGAGCAGGTTCACCCGGGATAAAGACTTTAGTCCTGACGGGTACATATTTAACTGTACCAAGAGCCAACTGTAAATACAAATAAAAACTATACAAGAATCATGTTCCTGTATTAGATATTAAAGTACACAAAGATAATCAGATATATCTAACTAGAGAAATGAGAGAGTAGTTAAGCAAATGCTCACCGGCTAGACGCAGAGACACTTCAGACCCTCAGCACGTTTCAGCGACGCATTAAATCCAACGTGTCCCTCCTCTGACGTCAGAAGGACCGAGGACAAGGTGAAGATGAAGACCTGAGCAGTTTCCTCTATGGAAGATTCAGTTCAGGTTGAAAAGGGCGCGCTCAGTTTTCTCCGATGCTTGTGAATGGAAACCTGGAGGACACGTGGTACCGACGCCATAGAATCTTTAAATATAGAAGAAAAGTTTACAGTAGCCACTATTTAGCTACTAATGAGGGAGTATTTTTCATGATTTCTGATTGGCTTAAGAGATATCCGCCCTTGGTTGTCCTTTTCAGAATATTCGCATATTAATGTGAAATTCTAAAAAACTGTACTTTTCATTTAAATATTACTTTGCAATGGACAAACAACCAAATTAATGGGCTTTCTGTTCGGCCAATCAGAAATCAAGAAACGTCTCTCCTGTTAGATGGATCTTTTTTTTTTTTTTAATTCATGTGATATTTTGCAGAAATGCTTAAGAAATGTACACAATGGGAATTTATCAAATTAGAATTTGTTTGTTTTTAAAGAACATAGAAAAGAAAACCAGATATTCAAATAATAAAATACCCTGAAATAAAGATTATTCTTTAATATTATAATATAATATAACTAAGCAATGCAAAACCAATTGCCTGTGTGCTTAAAATTATTAAAGGAAATGCCCTGTAAACAATCATTTAAAAGAAGTGTGTAACTATATATGCACACACATACATATCTATATCTATCTATCTATCTATCTCTCTATCTATCTATCTATCTATCTTGTATTCTATTTTGTCTGGGTGGTCCAACACTGATTAGAGGCAGTGAGTAGTTTGGCTTGTAAGAAGATTAGTCTTCTATCTCTGGCTGTTGTACTAATCCCCACCTCTGAGAATGAAAACACCTTAAGAGCAAAGTGTGAATAAAAAAAACAACAACAAAAAAACAAAGCAAACAACTGAATCATTTGATAAGAAGATAATCATTTTATTTTATTTCTATAAATCACAATGCCATCTACAGTATATAAAAAAAAACTCAAACTCAGTCATGATTCACGCTCTGCTCTCCCAAATAAACAATCAATAAATACAATGAGGAGGAGTAAATATACTGATAAAGGGGGAGAAAGGACAATGCCTAAACAAAATGCTGGGTTTCCGCCATGTCTGGTGGTTTTTGTGACCGAATATAATGCGGTTTTAATAAAATGTGCATTATTTATTTTTAACCACATCTTTCACCGAGATAAACGAGCAACAAAATGGAGGGTAAAAAAAGGAATTAATTTCTTAGGAATGAACAAATGTGATGCATATAATCAAAAGTCAGCTGTGATGATATTCACTCATCGTCCACTTTATTAGAAATACCTGATCAGCCAATCAGGTGTCGGAAACATACTGGTTAAGTTGAATTATGAGAGGTGGCGTTTTAGAAAATCTGGGATTTTCACGTCGTGAATTTTTACATACCGGTGCAAAAAAAAAAAAAAAAAAAAAAAAAAAAAAGAGATGAAACAGCCAGACAGATTTGAGGCAAAAGGACAGATATTGTAGCTTGAATAACCACTCTTTATAACCGTATTTAGCAGAAAAGCATCGCAACATGAGATCAATGCGACTACGTTTTACACTTAACATGAAAATAATAGTGGGGGGGAAAAATCCTAATAAAGTGGCCGGTTAGAGTATATCTTATTACATTGCAAAAATAATCTGCATACATAAACATGAGCCTTGAAACAATAACGATGAGGGGAAACGAGTTCAGGTTTGGGATTAGGGACGCAAAGTCTTTCAGAACAAGTATGAGCAAAGTGAGTGAGTGTCTGGTACCTGATACCAGACTAAGTATCCTAGTTAGTATTAACGAATCAGGAGAGCACCGGAGCATTTTATTTAACGCCGTTAACATCCCTGTGTGTGTGTGTGTGTGTGTGTGTTTGTTTTTGACCTGCTACTCTCATTCTTTTAAACAAAGTGCATCCCGAGTTCAGTTTAAGGCTGTCATGTGACAAACATGTACATCAGATTCGTTATGACATTCACAAAACATTAAAATACATACAGACGTGTTACTCCTTTGGCTTTTCCTTAATTCTAGTGTTCATTCAGAAACTTCTTACAAACCTAGCACCACATAGAGCCCCTCGAATCCACTCAGGGTCTGGCAATCTTGTTTGCTTCATGATGGTTCTGTGAACTTGGGCGAGTTAGAAAACCGACGTACGGGAAAGAGAGAAGTTTTTAAAACGCCGGAGGTCTATAGGGAGGTTATTTCCTGGCATTACCGAGCGCACCGCTGGGGCTCGGCTGCCCAAATGGGCTCATCTGGTTGCTCTCCATGGCCTGGTAAACAAACAACAGGAAGCCGGCGACAGCCACGAGGAGCAGCAGCTGCACCCAGACGGGCACTCTGCGCCTCGCTTTGGCCTGGACACCCAGGGGCGCTGCAGGTTTGGGGACGGACAGGGGGACGGCAGTGACGCGAGGGACAGCGCTGACGGCACTGACGCGTGGGACGGATCGTGTCTCTGTGTAAGATGAAGAGGTGTATCTGTGTTCGGTGAGACGGGGACGCGGGCTTTCATTCCAGGTGTCGCTCAAGGGCCGACCTGCTGCTCCTTTAATCGGCCTCCGACAAGTGGCGCTGAGAGAGTTCAGGAAAAGCAAATCCTTCATTAGAAACATTAAAACTACATTTATACAATTATTTAAATGTAAAAAGTAGGCAGTAAAATTTGACGAAGTAGTGCAAAGCAAAATGGTTCCACCGAGATCCATTAAAGAGTTACTCACCTGATTCCTGTAGGTGTGTTGAGGACCTCGTACGGGAACAGTTCCTTCAGTACATTTCTCTCTACTGTTTTTGGGGTCTGCTCAACAGCTGATAACTTCTCAATCTGCAAACAAAGAACATGTGATTGAAAAGAGAGTAGTAATGTAAATAACGTGTTTTGTTTATTATTAGCAGCTTCCAGACATCAGGACCACACCAACGAACCAGTGAGCACAAAAAAAACTAAAGATTACGAGAAGCACTGCAGGAGGGGGAGGGGGAGGGGGGGGTAAAGTGAAAGTGTAATGGCCTTTTTCACACGTGCAGCCACAGTTACTGATCATACTGAATTACCCGATCTCCTGGTGTCTGATCTGTGAGGCAGACATCCTGCCTCCTAATTGGGGTGACAGGACAGAAGAACCCATCAATTCTGCTCTGAACTTTTACAGCAGAACCACCAGACTGCTCCTAATGCAGTGAAGCAGAAACCGAGACCTTGAACATTAAAAGCTCTGATTTAGTTGATTTAGTCTTGTACACTACAAATCCGGTGTAGAAAAGCATCAAAACAATTTACCCCTCACAGTGCATCTTAGTAAAACGTACACCCTCCACCACCGTGTGCAAACAAAACCACAACAGCTTCAAACCTGTAGTTTAGGTGAGCTCTTAATGCCGTGAAGTTCATGAACCAGGCGATGAGGCGAATCCGTGCCTTGAGTAGCTCGACAAGGCGAAACGTGGCGCATCATGAGGGTCTCGTCTCTGGATGGATGTACGGAAGCTAAACAAGGTGAACTGGGCTGACTTGTGCGATTGAGGGATGAGACGGATTTAAGTTCCTCGACACAAGGGTGATCCAAAACAAACAAAAACAAAAAAACCCTAAATAAACCGAAGTAGCGGAAAACTCCCAAACGCAACCTCATGTTTTTAGAAATCTCAGCACCTACCCTAGGATCTCGTCTAGAGCTCAGAACCTCATGTGGACCAACCTGACATACAAATACATTACAGATAGCACGTGAGATTTGGCAAATACTCTAATATAACTGAAACGAGGAAGGAGGAGCATGAAGAAATCACCTCCAGGAGAGCAGTATTAAGGAGTATTTCCTCACGGGACACTTTGGGTAAAGCAGCAGCACTTATACTAAACTTCAGAGGAACAAAAACAAAATCATTTACTCCTATATTGAAGATTATATCATATATCAGATCACAGACCACCTAAACTACACATCAGTTATAGCTGTTAAATTATGTATTTGACAGGTCTGAAAAAAAGGTTTTCTAAAAACAGTTTATAGTAACGTATAGTAAACGTTATTGTGATGTCTTCAAGATCGCCTTCTTAAACACAGTAGAGGGGTTTCTCACCAACATGAGGACTAAGGTTGGGAGTTGCCTTGCACAGGTGTCTTGAAACAATTTGATTCCCAAACATCACAATTTGGATTGGTTTAATTAATAGAGATTCAGAGATGTTTATAATAATGCTCCATGTAACACCAGTTTAAAAATTGCAATAAATAATGAAATTCAAACTGCTTCTACTTTTCAGTAAAAGTTGAATCAGTTTAAGACGTGCTTCACATCGTGTTTTGGACCCAAATGAAAGAGCGACATCTAGAGGTTGAAAATTGTAATAACAGGTAATACAAGAATAACAGGTACAGCACTATGATTAATCAATCATTTTTTTGAAGTTTGTGGAAATTAATAATTTTTTTTTTGGCGTTATATAGCTGAAGTGAAAAGAGGAACCATCTTGTTTTAGAGATGTCCTGATTATTAAACTACATATCGATTTTTTTTTAAAAGTCGAATGCTTTTCCACATATAAAATTGTTATGATAAAAAAAATGAATAAACACTAAATCAATTAAAATATACATAATTAATAGGGATTATAATAAGGATTCACTGATAAAATCTGCCAGAAAACAGCAGGACGGTGATGGGGAAACGTTTTATAAAACCTTTATAATTCAGTTGTAAATGATGGAAAAAAACAGAAAACACCTTGTCAGTAGGAAAAGCTTTGCTGTAATCATCCAAAGAGGTGTGGGCTGAAGCCGTACACCGTTCAGGAGAGTCTGGGAACTCTGGCAGCTTGTCAGCATGCAGAGGCTCTGGGTCTTTAGGCAATGCCTTTAGTAGGAGAAAACGTTTTGTGATTGTAAGAGAATAAAGCCTGACTAACCAGAGGCACTCCAAAAGGTTCCCATTTACATACCGATAATCTTTTTCTCTCTCGAGGAACTGGAAGCCTCTCATACAACGAAACCTTCACAGAAGTGCAAAAAAGATATGCAAAATGTACAAGAATAAACGTATATAACGCAGACGCGAAAAGTCTACGGCTTGGTTAAAAAAAAAAGTGCTGCGGAAAATCAAGTCCCAAGAAAAGGTGCACAAGAACAAACAAAATCCAAGAGCCCAATGTGAATCAATATAAAAGAAGAAATAATTAAGAGAGAGAGAGAAAAAAAGACGTAATGTTACAGGGTCAGGAACAGTGTGAACCAGATGAGTAGACCTCCTCGACCTTGTCTCTACATTCACCACCTGAAAGTCATCATCTTCAGACTCATCATCATCTTCCTTCTATACAAACACGACAAGGAACGCTCGGAGGTCATTTTCTTCTCAGAAAACTTCATTTCTCCCCCAAACATAATCAAAAGCTTTCACAACCAAGAAATCCTTGTTGAATTATATATTTGTGTTTATCTTCAAGCTCCTAATTTTGCACTCTTTATATTTGAAGTGCGAAATTTTCAGAGTATACAATTTGAAAGATATTACAGTCTCGCTGCATTAAAATACCCATGAGTTAAAACAAAAACAAACAAAAAAGAACTACTAAACATTTGTAATACATTTTATCCAGGGCGACGAAAAACTGAGAAATTTAGGGTTAAGGGCCTTTCTCAAGGGCCCACTAGCAGAAGCTTGGTGGCAGCGGGATTTGAACCTGTGATCTTTCAGTACCGAGGCCAATGCCTTAACCACCACCACAAGCCGCTTTCTATTCATTTCTTTTTTATAGTTTTATTTTAAAACTGTGTGAGTATATGGGACGAAAAACTGAGAAATTGAGGGTTAAGGGCCTTGCTCAAGGGCCCACTAGCAGAAGCTTGGTGGCAGTGGAATCTTTCAGTTTATAATAATAATCCTTTATTTGTCACATATACATTACAGCACAGTGAAATTCTTTTCTTCGCATATCCCAGCTTGATGTTGGTAGTTGGGGTCAGAGCGCAGGGTCAGCCATGATACGGCGCCCCTGGAGCACAGAGGGTTAAGGGTCTTGCTCAAGGACCCAAGGGCGGCAGCTTGGCCATACCGGGGTCAGCAGCCCAGCGCCTTAGACCACTGAGCTACCCCCTCCCCCAATTTACCACAACCACCACCCAAAGCCTCTTTCTATTTATTTCTTTTTTTTATAGTTTTATTTTAAAACTGTGCGAGTATATGCTTGCATCTTCCACTAAGACAAATGTCTAGTAGTGTAAAGTGCTTTTTACTTGTTATTTACTTGATGAGGAAAAAAAGACAACTCTGCAAACTTCATCACAGCTGTAGGGTATTTATACTTTTGTGTGTCAGAGTTGCATAGCCAGAGATAAAAAGCTTTTCTTTTACGTGTTCTGTATGTCAGATTGCTGCACACTTGATCACTGTAGGTCGGAAGAGCAGGACTAACAGAAAAGTTCACAAAATGTTCAAAGCTCTTTGAAAGCATTCAATGAGAAGCCATTCTTCAGAATGACAAGACTAGCAGTTCAGTCCAAACACACATTAATAGCATGACGTGAACCAGAAACACTGAATGTTGAAATATTGCATTTTTTTCTTCTTCTTTGCGTTTTATAAAAGGATAAGGGTTGGCGTTTCGAGTTTCATACTTTTGGTTTGTTTGCCGTTTGGGTGTGTGAGGATGAGAATCTAATCCGAATACATGAGTGTGCGCGTGTAGTCATTTTGCTTCTCTTCCTCACCTTGTTTTGGCTGCTTCGAGTTCTGGTGGTTACTGGCGTTTTCCCTCGACTCCTCAAAGGCCTCTCCACCACAGGTACAGGCTCCGGGTCTGGTTCTGGTACCGGTTCCTGAACTTCTGCTGATGTTTCTGATCAACAAATCACCAAAATCACGTCACTCACCAAAAAACAAACACACACATGTTTTAGTTAATGCCAATATACAAAGTTTATTCTTAGATTTCAGATCCCTGGAGAAACCCATGAACACACTCAAACAATAGACAATCAGGCAAATATGGACACTTGGGTAGGCAAAATATGGCAGTTACCATGATCATATATAAATTAGTATTGCACGACATAGCTGTACTACAAAGGTAACGTGATACCCTGTGTGTGTTTACCTTCCTCTTTGTCACTATATTGATCAGAGTCCACATTCCCGTTACGGCTGTTGTGGGTGGAAACTGTTTCGGGGACGGAGATGATGGTGGTCTGAGGAGGACCCTGATCCAGTAACTTCTGTAGCTTCTTCTCATACACTTTACGAGTGGATGCTAGAAAAAGAAATTATTTAAATGAACAAACTACATATTTATGCTGATAATTCTAATACATTGTTTCTATAGCAACAGCTTGTGGGAAAGTATCAATATGGCCATATGGTGAAGTTTTCTTAGAGTAAAGAGCTGTCAGTTACTTAACAGAACAGTTAATAATGAATCACAAAAATGTAATAATTTTCTAGCACAGATGCTCCAAACTGCTCTGTGTCAACCGCGTCATCTCACCTACGATGGGTCCGGCGCTGACCGAGTACTTCAGCAGCTGGTCCTTCAGCTCCTCATCAGTCAGTTCAGTCACGTCGATCTCCTCAGGACGGACTCTGTCGGTTTTCCTGGTGGCTTTCTACAGGGAAAAATAAATGAATAAATGTCAAATATAAAATATTTTCATCAAAATCGCTAGCAAGATAATTACCCCCCCGCCACCCAAAAAAAGGGGGGCTTTACTTCTATTTTAGATTTTATTTGTCACATACACGCACAGTATGCCATGCAGTGAAATGTTTTTTGAGGACCGTCCAGCATGTAAGCATAATTATGAATAATGTAGATGGGAAGAAACAGAATAAAATAAAAAAATATATACAAAATAAAGAGTAAAAAGTAAAAAAAAAAAAAAAAAGTAGAGACATCTATATAAATATATAAAAAAAAAAGTGCGTAAGGTGTAGAAGTGTGTAAAGTGAGAGGTGAAAGATGTCCGGTATAAAATGTCCAGTTTGAGGCGACCAGTGTAAAGTGACCAGTGTTTATTGTGCAATGTTGTGCCAAAATGTGAAGTGAACATTTGTGCAGTTTTGTGCAGAAATGGAAGGTGAACGTGAAAGTCCCCGATATTAGGTGCTGAAGCTCCTCCTCGTTCTCTCTGTGAATCATTGTCATTCTCTCTCCATTTCAAAAGGACTGACATCAGAAAATCATTTCAAAAAAGGGGAAAAACCACCAAATAATTACCATCAACACAAGCTTGTGTAATGAAAACAATAGTATTATTCTAACGTGAGGCTTGAGAGAATGTACGTTCTAATTGCAGACTGATAACATTATCTCTAGTGACTGGACTAAGGAGGAAGGAAGCGTGGCTTAATGTAGACAACACAGTGCACATCCATCTTACATCCTAGCTTACGCTTGCTTTCCATCCTCCTTTTCAGCCGTTACCGTACGGATCACAATTTTTTAGTGATGTCCATTTCTGAAATAAGGTCATTCTGGTGGTAATATAACAAAGAATCGATAGAATATATTTCAGTGAGTGCTTACTTGAACATCAGGTTAAACACGTTAATAGTAGCCCTATTTACCCTCAACACAAACGCTCTCCTCGTCTACACACCGTCTTGGAGAGAGATAATTCAGAGGAATTTGCTGGAAGTTCCATTCTCTTTCTACTTTAAACGTTTATCAGTTTTAAAAAGCAAGGCTTTGAAATATCTAGAGTAAATAACACACATTCTGACCTAGACAAAGTAAATTCCTCAGTAATAGTGTCATGTGTGCTGCAGAAGAAGGAAAAAAAAAAATCCTCTGGCACTCCGTCACAGCTCGCTTTGCAGAAACAAAAGCATGTGATAGAAATGAAGTGGAACAGAAACACGGTAAGAGAGAATGAGGCGGAAAAGGAAGGGACGTAAAATGTGTTTAAATACACTCTTCTGGACTCTTCAGAGCGAAAGCCATGAGGCCCAAGTGGGGTGATCAGCAGTGACGTGCATTTAAAGCACAGATTTCACAAATGCAACGGTGTGAAGCGGAAGGAAAACAGATGGGAGGGGGAAAAAAAAAATTATTTCCTCAATCCCCTCACCACACCCTTAAACTCGAGTGTGTGTTAAAGCCTGAACTGTAGTATGAGAAAACCAATCAGTTTAGAGAATTGTATGCATGAATGGGATTTACATTAGATTTTTTTTCTTTTTAAACAAAAACTTACTGCAGAATTAGAGCTTAAAGAAGGTAAAACAGCGTTACCGAGTTTCATCAAATCAAATTAGTGGAATGGATCATACGGTTATTAGTTTATGGGCTTTCTTGCTGGAAGTGAAAGGTGGGGGGGGGAAAGGGCAACGGCATTTTGACAGAAAGCCTCTAATGACCATAACTTGTCAAATCCAAAATCTAATCTGCTGATTACAACAAGAATTCCATATAAAATCATACAGCCATTCAAAGACTCGTTCCTTGAACATCGCTCCAACAGCTAGAAGCAGAAAAATCAGGAAGTTAGGGATTATACTCAAACATATCATCTCACTGTATGAACCATTCTTTCATTCAAATGTTGTCCTTCTTGTTTACTTTATGTGCCAGCAATACCTTTAAGATACAACTGACACCAAGAACCAATAGAAAACCAGCTACAAACAATTTTTGAGACAACAAGAATAAACGCCAGAGTGTAGAAACTAATGAACATATATCTGGCCAGGACTGAGCCAAAAAATTCCTCCTTACAGACAACCATTTCCTCAATAAAGAATCCAAAGCCCAGAAGGAAAACAGTCGAGTGCGGAGATTCCTGAACACAGAGCACAAGCAGGATAAAAATTCCTTAGGAATGATGAAGATCTTATCTTCAGACTTTAATGATTGGGGGGGGGGGGGCTGTTACACACAAAAAGAAGGGGAGAGACAGCAGACAGAAAAAAAAACATTGAGAGAAAAAGAACAATGACGTTTGGTGAAAAGTAACATTTAAAACAAAGAAGAAAGACAAACAAAAACAAACTGAATTAAAGTTTTCTGCAGTTATATAAAATGTTGTATTCTCTCTTTATTTGAGAAGAAATTAATTTTGTTTACAAAAGGTTTCATATTGTAGGACAAAAACCTACAGATTTAAGGACCTTTGAAGCACGCAAAGAAAGACGGATCCTATTTAAAAACAGAATCTCATGCAACTCGTGTTCCAGACCTTAAAAAAAAGGGAAAGAATGGTAAGAAATCACCACTATGATATTTGTGTCACATCTGGGCCCTAAAACAATTCCAGAACTGGTCCTGAATTTCATTAATGCAATACTTTTAACCAATCATAAAGAATTATAAGAGTATTTAACACACCCTTTACACGCATGTTACAGAAACTGTTTCAAAAGACTAGAAGAAACCGGAACAGAAACTGGTATCGAGAAGAGCCACTAACTCCGGGCAAAAATAAATAAAATCATAGATTATTTCATTTATAAAACAAACAAACTGTAATCACATTTTCCATCAAGCTCAGATGTGTTTAATCCCTCTGTGGTTAACACATGTCCCATAAAACTTTTAATAATCTTCCTTCTTACCTTTTTATCTATTTATAGCGTCAGGTGAATGCACAGCTATAAACATTGTTTATCTATTGAAATGAAAATGAGAAGCAAACAAGAACCGCTTCGTTAAATTTGATTTTTTTCCTCCAGATTTGCCTCTGGAGACTCCTTCCCTAAATGAAGAGACACTGTGCTTTCTACCTTTAATTTTGTTTTAATTATTAAGCACGTAAATATATTTCTGCAGTAATTAATAAAATGTCTTATGCTTTTAAGGCCTGAAAAATGTATGTCAAGAGCAATACGTGTGAAAAGAATAGATACGAAAGCAGTTGACGGGTCGTGTAGTGGCACGACGTGAATCACGTTACACTTTAAAAAATGAAAATAAATAAATTAAAATCAATAGATGGGCTCTGCTACCATCATTTCATTTAAACGGAAGGACCTAAGGCATTCGAATGTAAATGTGGGAGATGAGGGAATGGTTGGAAAATAAACAAGATAAAGATGACAGAAGAAAGAGAATACTGGGGGTTTCCATGCTGAACAAAACTGGTGTCTTTGCCACTACAACTGGGGATCCCGAATTATTTCATTTACTGAATTTTACCCTAGTATAGTATTATATATATATATATATATATATATATATATATATATATATATATATATATATATATATATATATATATATATATATATATATATACACACACACACACACACACACACACACACACACAACACACACATACACACACACACACACACATATACACACACCACACACACACACACACACACACGTTCAGAAAAGTAATCAAGATCTTTAAGCAGGAAGCATCAGAGTATATGCAAACAACAAACATCTACATAAAACTGTCATTGCATAGCAAAAGGCGTCAGTAGTGCAAATAGAAGCAATTGTGCAAAGTGTGGAGTCGTGATAAATATGCAAATATATGCAAAACAAAGTGAAAGGCTATGGTAGTGAAAATGTGCAAATACATTAAGGTTCTGAAAAGTGTAAACACGTGCTAAATATCTGACAAAAAAAAATTAAATATCTTTCATTTTTCAGTACCGTGTCGGTACATTATCGCGTGAATAATACCGTATCGATCTGCATGGGGATCGATAATCACGACAACCCCACGCGCGTTTAAAGCGGGAAAGCGAAGTTCATATCACAGCATGGCGGCGTGTTTTCCTCCGGAAAGTTCTACCAAAGCAAACGACTGCGCTATCCAGGCTATCTCTAGTCACATTTATTACATTTACATAGATCAAATAAAAAGTTTATATCCAAATACGGAAAACTTTCATTCCTGTGTCCATATTTACTCCTGCTATACAGAGTCAGCCATATTAGAGATATTTGGATACATAAAAAGATGCTTTCCCTCTGCGAGGTGTTGTAAGAATATTAAACCCATTGTTTTGTTGTTAAAATAATAAGAAAATACACGGATATATCGCTGTGCATCATTTTGCTGTAGGAAAATAATCGAGGCGGCTCTCTCACCCTGCTGGAGCGAGCTGTAATGGAGGCGACGGCGGGGGTTGGAGGCTCTTCGTCGCTGGAGAAAGCCTCCGCGGAGGCGCTCTTCTTGTTCTGGGAAGTCAGGTTTTTTAGGTACAGCTCCACATATACTCCTTTCCGCTGGTCGCCGTTCGGTAACGCCACGTTGTTAGCCACGAGTGCGCTTTTCAGCTTGTCTTTAGTCAGAACAGACGGGTCGCTGAGGAATTCCGCCATGACCGCTGTTGCTGCTTTCTCCCTCAGACACTCTCAGTAGCGCTCCGCGTCACCATTACCCGTTATATACCAGTCCCGTCTTCATAGTCTTGAGGGCTAGGCTCAAAGCTCCGCTCCCATTGGTCACCCCGAATGAGAAAGAATGTTCCTGATTGGACAAGAAGCTCTCAGGCGCTCAATATGATAATATATCAGGTCAAGAATGTATAATTAGTGTAAAGAGTGCTTCATAATAATTATTTATTTCTATATTAATAATTGCCTAGAGCAGGGATCACCAACCTTTTTGTAACTGAGAGCTACTACATGGACACCGAGTCATATAAAGGGCTACCAGTTTGAAATACTCCTCTGAAATAACAAATTTACCTTTAGTTATATATTATTATTATTATTATTATTATTAATGATACTCATTTATCTATGTAAATACACTTGACAGTGACTATCAACAACGAATTAACTACATTTTACATTATAGACGCATCTCACTGATGAGTTGTGCACTTTTTATAGCAAGCCTGAGAGCTACTCATGTGCTCCTTGGGGGCTACTCACGCATGTGCTCACTGAGCTACTCATGTGCTCCTTGGGGGCTACCTGGTGCCCACGGGCACCACGTTGGTGACCCCTGGCCTAGAGCATATCCATGGCTCGACCTTTTCAGTGAACAAGGACATTTTGCACTCAAATGGGTATACCATTACACTAGTTAAACACCATACATATTACAATATGTAAAAGGTCATAATCTACTGTTCATATGAATAAGCAGATATACACATTCATTCTATTATTGCATTGGAAATGATATACTACTAAGGAAGGAATCACTAGTGCCAAAAAGAGGATGATAAGTAAGCCTTTATAGATGCTATAATGGAATTCAGAACAAAACCTTTGTCTAAAAAAATTTAATTATGAACAGATAAAAAAAAGCAATGGTGTAAAAGCAATAGAGATACTGATTATTTCCCCATAGGATCCTGTTCACTCCAAAGCTGAGCACCAATAAGAAATGAGTGCTAACAGACATCTTAACCATTATCTCATAAACGTTTTTATTGACCACGCATTACAGCTGGTATGTTGCAAAGGACCAAAAAAAAAAGAAGCTAAGAACGAAAGTAATTTTTTTTTCCGTTTTACTTGTTACATTTCAGAAAAACACCCCGAAACCGACATCATCGATGGGTGATTATTAATACACCAAGACACCACTGTGATTTACGTTTGACATTAACACTTGTTCATCAGGAACATCTTCACTGAGAGCGAAACTGAATAAGAAACACTGTGGTTCCCTTTTCTGTTTTAAAAGCACAAATCTTACATATTATGAGAGGGGGAAAAATGAGAAGGTTGAAAGTAAGTAAAGTAAGCGTGGTATTGATGGAGGAGCCGGATGGTGTTGAACAGCATCAGAGAGAGAGCAGGCAGCTGGGAGTCGGAACATGAGCACTCCCATCTCTACTACTGCCTCCTGGTGCATGGTCTGGGGCGTGTGGCATAACATGCTGCAGGATTCCCCTCACCGCGCTCCCCGTGTTACGCTCAGCTCCACGGGCTTGGTGTTTCTCGTTTATTATTTTATTTTCTGGGTGATGGAGATTGAGGTGGCACAGCACTCTGCAGGGGATCTGATCTGGAGCCCGCCTGGGACCTCTCCTCTTCTCCTCGCCGCTTGCTCGTTCCGTCCGTCCTGGTCTACACCTCAAGCTTTGATCTCAGCCGGAGGGCAATACAGAGTGTCCGAGTTCTCTGAAGACAGCTCTTCTGTTGGACGAAAGACCAGAGATTACATATTAAAGTTCGTCCATTGAACCAAAAACAACACATCATGATATCCAGGCCATAAATCAGTTTCATAACCAAGAGAGACTAATTCAATACACATCATCAAAACACATTAAAAATAACTTTTATAAAAGATTATTACAACAGCTTTAAAGACAAAGAAAAGCTGTGATTATTAAAAAAAAAAAAAAACAACCTGCGATACATATTTGTATTAAAAACATGGATACATTTAACTTTTGTAAACCCAGAACACTATCCCCCCCCCCTTTTCCAACTCATCATGATCCTGTTTTACTTTAATGATACGTCAAATTTGTGTATTATTAAAAAAAAAAAAAAAGACATTACAAATTTATTAGCCTAAAATCATGTTAGTGTAATACTTTCTTAATCTGAAAAATTGTTTATTTAACTTTATTAACATTTTCTCAGTGTTAAATATATTAATATTATTTATTTAAATCAAACAATACCGCTACCATACACATACCATAATAAGCACTCACACACACACACACACACACACACACACACACACACAAAAGTCAACTTGTATTGTGCAAACATGTTATATTGTGCAAACATTGTGCAAAGCGTTACATAAAGACTAGATATTGAATCTCTTTCAGTTGTACAGCAATATGTACATTTTGATTTGGTTTTATACTTTAATTCTCAGGATACTCATGTGATCCTGATCAAAAAGGGTGTGAATTTGTAGTCTGTACCAGGAAGACACAGTGCTGACACACAGTAATTTAGAGACACCATAATACAGAACGGCATTTCTTGGATGTTGGAGGAATCCTGAAAACCCAGAGGAATCCCAAACAGGGATAAAATAAATAAGCAAATATGCAGACACATGCATAAACACAGGAAAAACAAAAAAAGGCAGAATCTCGACTGGCACCACCTTGTGGCTGCATGTAGAGTTTAAATTTCGCCCATTTTTTCCCCCCTACAAAACAAAAATTGCTCAACATGGCAACAAATTTTTTTTTTGCTCAATAAAACTGCTAATGTGGCCAAAAAACAAACAAACAAAAAACTGTTGTCAAACAATCAATGATGGTACTCTTTTTCATAGAGTGTTGTTTATTAGAGATTTGACCGTTAAGTGTTTAGGTGTTTACTGGAAAGCATTGCGTGACGTGATTCATTAAAAAAAAAAAAAAAATATATATATATATATATATATGAACAATTTTTTTTTTAAATGCTGATAATTTTTTTCCCCTCAGTGAAAATGATTATAGTGTTCAGATGATGTGAGACGGAGACTCACCAGGCAGCACGCACTTCCACAGTCCGTATGTTTTCCCTACAGCGGTCTGCCACAGGCGCAGCGTCCCGTCCTCAGAGCCGCTGGCATACAGCTCCCCGTCAGGACTGAAGCGCACACAGTGCACAGGCCCAAAGTGACCCTTATACGACTCTGAGTGTAAGAGAATAAATGTGAACCAAAACAGTGGATTTCTAGCTGAACGTTCATTAGAATGAATGACTGAACATACTTAAAATAAATAAATTTAAAAAATCCTAACACGCTGTTTTATTGTTGGTTTTCACCCCATTTATTTGCAAATGCGGCAATGATTGCATCACATTTCCCCAATTAAATTGCTAGTTGAGTCTATAGTGCAAGGTTTTAAAACATTATTTTAATAATAATAAAGAAAATCAGTTAAAATATGAATACAATTTTATTTCATTACGTTCATGTCCTGCAAATTTCACTGATTTATTCATTTATTTCTTTTAATTACCCAATGCATGAGCAATGCTGTAGGAATTTGTGTGTGTGTGTGTCAGTCATAGATCTACGGTTCAACATCAATATCTCTCAAGACATTTATTAACTTTTTTTTATTTTAAAGACAGGATGTTCCTACCCATTTCCTCCTTAGTGGTGTAGTCATATTTGTAGAGCTTGAAATCGTCTCCTCCTGCGACAAAGAAGTCTTTGTCCGGGTGAAGCGAGGCCGAGTGAATAGAGGCCGGAGCGTCCACGGTCTTGATCAGGTCCAAGCTAAGATCAAGATCAGTAGGGATGATTTGTTATATTAGAAATTATTAAATATATAAAAAAATATATATGTGTGTGTGTGTGTGTGTGTCATATATATATATATATATATATATATATATATATATATATATATATATATATATATATATATATATATATATATATCTATATATATATATATATATATCTATTATATATCATATCAATCATTCGTTCATCTTCTAGCCTGCTTTTATCCGATCTTCCCTCGGGTCACGGGGAGTCTGTGCCTATCTCAGGCGTCTATGGGCATTAAGGCAGGATACACCCTGGATGGAATGCCAATCCCATCGCAGGGTACACACACACACACAACACACACACACATTCATACACTAGGGACAATTTTCCAAGGTGCCAATCAACCTACCGTGCATGTTTTTGGACCGGGAGGAAACCAGAGAACCCGGAGAAAAAAAAAAACCCTGAGGCACGGGGAGAACATGCACAAACTCCACATCACACAATGGCCGAGACGGGAATCGAACCCGGACCCTGGAGGTGTGAGGCGAACATACTAACCACTAAGCCACTGTGCCTCACTATATCTATATATCTATATCTATATCTATATCTATAATCTATATATATATATCTATATATATATATATATATATATATATATATATATATATATATATATATATATATATATATATATATATATATATATATATATATATCTAGCACGTTCGCCTCACAAACCGCCAGGGTCCAGGGCTTTGATTCCCGTCTCGGCCATGTGTGTGTGGAGTTTGCATGTTTCTTTCCCCCGTGCCTCAGGAGGTTTTTTTCTTCCGGGTTCTCCGGTTTCCTCCCCGGTCCAAAAACATGCAACGGTAGGTTGATTGGCACCTTGGAAAATTGTCCCTAGTGTATGAATGTGTGTGTGTGAATGTGAGTGTGTGTGCCCTGCGATGGGTTGGCATTCCATCCAGGTTGTATTCCTGCCTTAATGCCCATAGACGCCTGAGATAGGCACAGACTCCCCGTGACCCGAGGGAAGATCGGATAAAAGCGGTTTTAGAAGATGATGAATGAGTAAAATATATATATATATATATATATATATATATATATATATATATATATATATATATATATATATAAATAAATAAAAACAGTCACCCCATGTTGAAAATTCATGCACATTCTAGGATATAATTGGAGATGGAATTAAGCTCTTTTCGCACAACTCATTATGCAGTAAATTCATAGGTGGCTACTGTTCCCACCCTGTGCATGCATTACTATGCGAGTGATCTGCTCCTTCACCCTGCGTTGTGTTGGTGAATGAACAAGAAAAAAAGAACAACAACAAAAAAAAAAAAAGAAAAAAATGAATAAAGAAACTTCAGTCTGTGTCCTTTCCAGATCATTTCAGCATTGGCCTTTCCTCAATCGCGCTTACCGCTATAACGTTAGGATGGAATATAAAATATATATATAGAAATGTTTTATTAACAAAAAAAAAAAACAGCAACATGCATACACGCACGCTTCCTAAATTTCCCCGAATTACACCTCCTAGCGGCACACAGGTACACACTATATTACCGTATGGGACCTAAACGTATCATACATATGGAAAGCAACCAAAACTGGAACATAATTCTTAAAGGAGCCACGTACCGTATTTAACAATTAAAACAACCACTAAAAAATTACATCGAAATGAACACGAAATTTAACAGGTTAATAATGTTAATATCAAAAGAATAATATAAAATCAACGTAAAATATTTGAATCTATCGACAGATTGAAGTTTTTAAGACACAAAAGTATCTCAGCTTTTGACAAACAGATCTTCAGATATTTCTACTTAAAAAAAAAAAACCCTTTCCAAAAGTAAAATGACCAACATACACAAAGAATTTAATATCAGAATTGTTGATGGCACAAGGGAAGTGTAGCACACACCATCCACTAATTATACTGACACACACACACACACACACACACACCCCACACCTGTTGTTCCTCATGCAAACTCGTGACTGACAAGTAGCATATGCTGTATAGACACATCTGGTTTTGACCACTGCATTTGGATATTGGGAGTGGTAGAGAGAAATGTATTTACGTTTGAGCATTGTAAAAGCCGATGGTCCTCCCGTAGGTGATGACGAGGATCTCGTCGTCTGGGACGTACTCCATGCTGCCGACAGACGCCTCGAATGACAGCGTCTTCACCACCTCTCCTGTGTTTCTATCCCAGAGCCTGAACCAAAGAGAGGGGGGGGGGGGGGGGAAGCAAATATTGACTCGGTTGAGGAGGAGGCGGCTAAACTACTTCACCGACTACACACATACGAAACAGATCAGTTGACTCAAGCCCTGTACTGTGTGCGTGTGTGTGTACATGTATATGTAAGGCAGGATGTACCTTATGGTTTTATCCTCCGCTGCAGACAGGATCTGCTGGTCGCTGTTACACCACAGTGCTTTCTTAATGGCTGCGGTGTGACCGGAGATCTCGTGCGGCTCTACAGAACAAACACGGTAGTCATGTTCACCACACACACACTGCTTATAAACGCAAATAAGGTTTAGGTGGCTTTCGCGTCGCACTTTCATCACGATTATTTCTTTTGGAGACCCTGTGCAGAAATATATGGGCCACAGGATATGACATCACGTACACCAGTATCAAACGTACGGTCGTCTTCTACGTCTCTTTTTGATTGTGAACTCTTGGAAAGCAGCGTTATATAAATATACACACTATATAATTGTGAGGCCTTGACATTTGTCGATCTTCTATTGGCCTTTGAACAATGCGAGTGCGCAGGCCTCGAATGCATATGAATAAATGATAAAACCAGAAATGTAATGCAACCCCCCCCCTCCCCCCCCAAACACGTGACAACGTACTGCATGTCTGTCGCGCGCTTGCGTGTGTCGTACCTGCTTCAGGTTTGCTGAGGTCATAGATACGCAGCACTTTATCATTTCCTGCAGTCAAAAGGCAGTTACTGTCCTGTTATTGAAAAAACAAAAATAAAATTTTATATATATATATATATTTTTTTTTTTTTTTTTTAAATAAATATTTGCATTGACAGATTCTACGAGCGATGAAAAAGTGAATATTGCACCAGTCACAACAAACAAATTGAATTGTTTTTTTCATTTATTTTCCATAACACCTCTGACATTCCTCTGTTCCTCCTAATGCTCATCCAGATTATCCTCATTAACACCAGCATGTAGTGTAAATACTGTACAAATAAAGGAACTAATAATGATTAATATTCTGATGTATTATTTGCAGCTTATATTGTGTTACTCTGGGCCGGATACGTCTTTATAACCCTCCCCCCACCAAACCACCATTTTAAAACTTAAATACACCAGCAGAAAAACAAATTAAACAAATTTAAATAAAAAATAAATTCACCTGCGTGAAGTTTACAGATTTGACAATGTGCTTGTGGGCCAGGGTGAGAACCTCGTCTCCGGTCACTGCGTCCCACACCTTTCTGCAAAATCAAAACAAATCCCCATTATAAAACGCACAGCTAGGTTAACTGGGAACGTAATATTGGGCGTACGGATGTTCTGCTTGAATTTAAAATATTCACGATACTTTCATATATCGCATCGTCGTCAAAATGATTGCGATACTATCGATAACACTTGATCTATCGCCCAGCCCTAGGTGTCACTACTAGCAGACGAGCTTTTACTCGGCAAAGCGTGTGTGAAAAAATGCGCTTCTGTTCAAATGATCAAAAATACAGTACGTCAAGATATTTCAGGTTATAGATGTGCAGAAAAAAAACAATTAATAGCTGATAAAAGCGTGATATATTACGCTTCTTTTCCCATTAAACATAACTGCAGCTGCACTAGATTTCAGGTTTAAATAAATAAACAAATGAATGAATGAATGAATGAATAAATAAAAATAAATAAATAAATAAATAAATAAATAAAGAGTACGAGTGTGTAGTTTTCCTTACGCAGAGAAATCGGCAGCCGCGGTAGCCGCCTTTGTGGCGTCTTTGTTTAAGGTGGCGCCCCAAACAGCACCTTTGTGACCCAGGAACGTCCCGATCCAGTCCCCTGTGTCTCCCTGGCGCAACATCGGTTTACCATCTGCTTGTTAGAAGGGAGGAGGGGGACGGGGGGGATCAGAGGATGTTACATCAGGATACGAACACGGTTACAGTAACACACTCACGGATCCATCAATATGATTTGCAAAAACACTATGTACACAGGTGAGGGTTATAATACTGTACTAATAATCCTGAAATAACATGTTGGTAATAAATACAGACAGATTATCAAAGACTGTTTTCGGCTCATCAATGCTACATGAAAGCCCTATAAATTCTTGTTTGGGTGTCTTTCAAGAGATTCTCTAACGAGTGGAAATCATCCCAGTTCAAATTAATTACCTTAAATAATAATAGTTATCTATATTCATATTCTAAAATCCAGATTTAAAGCCATGTCGTTAAGGGCATTGCTCAACAGCCCACAAGTGGCAGCTGGGGCTTGAACCTTTCTGATATGTAGGTCTTCATCAGGGGTTTGACGGCGGATTCCTTCAGGACAGGACCCCTGTATCAGAGCGGGTTAAGAGCCTTTTTCAAGGGCCCAAGTTTGGCAGCTTAGCACTTCTACACATTTCCGTCAGGAAACAGAGGTCAGAGCGCAGGGTCGACATTGATACAGCACCTCTGGATCAGAGAGGGCTAAGGGCCTTGTTCAAGGGCCCAAAAGTAACAATGTGGCAGCGCCCTGAGTGTGAACCTCCAGTCTTAACCAATGAGCTATCGCTTGCCCATGCTTTCATGAGGGATCAGAGCACAAGGTCAACCATGACTCAGCACTTCTGGAACACAGGTTAAGGGCCTCAAGGGGCCCCAACAGTGGCCGGTTTGTAGGAGGTTGGAGGTTTGTTGAACCTCCAACCTTCTGATCAATAACCCACAGCCTTAACCAATGAACTACCACTTCCCCTGGTTTTGATCATTGGTCTGGTCACAGGGTCAGCCATAATACAGTACCTCCTGAATCAGAGCGGGTCAAGGGCCTTTTTCAAGGGGCCAAAAAAGCAACAGCCTGCCTGGTGGTGCTGAAGCTTGAACCGCAAACCTAATAAACATTAATGCAGAGCCTAAACCAATGACCAGGTTTTCATCGGTGTCACAGAATGGTGTCATCCACAATACAGCGCCCCTGACTGGGAGGAGATTTAAGGGCCTTGCTCAAGGGCCAAAGAGCCCATTAGTGGCAGCTTGTTGGTGTTGGGGCTTGAACCTACAACCTTCTAACGAGTGCTATATTATATGTAAGGTGATCATTTCACCTTCATCGGGAAGAGGAGCTCATTCAGACCCACCTTTACAAGCACTGATGAGGAAATAACCGTAAGGTGTGATCCCACTGAAGGCCAGATCCACAACAGGCCTGGTGTGACCGGAGCATGTGAGGGGAGTCTGCCTCATAGCCATTTCTCCTAAGCAGATCTGGGAAAGAAGCCGGAAATAAAGAGGGAGAAGGGAAAAAATTAAGATAGATATATGAAGAAACATACAGAGATACTTGGGCCTGATAAAGATGTGCCTCTTCTATAGTATTAGGAACATTGTTTTTACCATAAACATCTCAAATGTTTCCAAATAATTCACAAAACCTATGTATTTATATATATATATATATATATATATATATATATATATATATATATATATATATATATATATATTATATATATTTATATTTTCACCAGAACCGGACTGACATACAAAATCTGGGCTAAGCTAGCTAACCAGCGAGGGACTTAGCTTAGCATCAGGTCACCTGTACACGCGGACGGACAAAGCGGCACTGCGGTGTCTTTCCTCCGGGCAGCGGCAAAGCGCTGAAAGGGTCGGATCCCGAGACGCGGAGAGCTTCGCGAAGAGCAGCGCACCCAGAAGTGCCGTGCCACCGGCTGCAGCTCCACCGGAACAGCGCCGCTCACTCGTTTCCACGGGGGATTTTTTTTGTTTGTTGCTAATGCTAACGGCAGTACTCATACGGTCGCTAGGGGGCGCCGTGGGCTTATTTGAATATTCACTACAACGTCGTGCGTTTGTTTGCATACTTTTTTTTAAACATTTTTTTATTATAATTAATTTCTTTATAGGAGGCATATTTACTTGCAATACAATGGACAAAAAATAATAAAAATAATAAATAAAAAGTTAGGACAAAACAATTCTGGCCAGTGATTGGATGCCATTAAAAGCTAGCCTCTTATCAGTAATTGGTCGTTTCAAATAATAAAGCTTAGTGATTGGTCGTTGGCGAGCTGAGTGATTCTGTTTCTAGTATAAATCTGATGTTTTCTCGAAATAGCATCAAATTTGTGTCTTGTTTTCCCTCACGAATTCAGTCTTAAAACGTAATAAAATCCCTCGATGAGCGCAACCAACAGGTTACTCAAAGCAATAATAGGTTGAATACCAACTCGCCGCGTATTCCCTATAAATGTGCACTTCTATTGTATATATAGCGGCTCGTCTGCACCCTACACAGTGGACTTCGTGAACAACAGCGATTCAAATATGATGGAGCCACAGTGACATAAGAACATGGAGGCGCTCAGTGGAAGCACGTGATATAAGAACATGGTTATAAAAATATTAATGTCCGGGTTAAAACAATCCAAGAAAGAATAGTGCATCCAGTGTGCGTTAAAAATAATCACTTTGAGAACGTGTTTATGTTTATATTTGTTTTCACGGGTGTCATATCTAAAAGTTTTTTTTTTTCTGAAATAGATTTTTTGGTGTGGCAACGTATAAAAATGGTAACAAATGAATGAGGATGGGGGTGTATGGTGTGACATGCTGCAACATTTTAAATAATAGATAAATACTGCATTTATTACAAAGATTTTATAGTAGTTACAACCCCCCCCCCTCCCACCACCAACAAAAAACGATTTGTAACAAAGTGACCTTACAACATCTCTAAAAACAGTGTTCCTGATTATAATCTCTCAAAAATGTATTTATCTTACATGAATTGTATTATTAATTCTTTATTATGTAAAGTGCATATGTAATAAAAATATTATTACACACACATTTTATTCAAAATGCACACACAAAAATATGATTACACCTATTTCTTAGTATGCATTCAACACATACATAGTATATACATAGTACATACATAATATATAATATAAGTACAATTACAATGTACGTACTATATAAGTACATCTTTACTATATATAAGGAAAAAAGTTTCAAACCGTGGGGAAAAATACGTTCTCTGAATGTTTTCTAAGTAACTGTAACAAAACACTGTTACATTTATTTTGTAAATTACATAACGCTGTTACATGTAGGGGGGGGGGGGGGCATGGGGGGGGGGGGGGGGGGGCACGGTGGCTTAGTGGTTAGCACGTTCGCCTCACACCACCAGGGTCCGGGTTCGATTCCCATCTCGGCCATGTGTGTGTGGAGTTTGCATGTTCTCCCCGTGCCTCAGGGGTTTTTTCTCCGGGTTCTCCAGTTTCCTCCCCGGTCCAAAAACATGCACGGTAGGTTGATTGGCACCTTGGAAAATTGTCCCTAGTGTATGAATGTGTGAATGTGAGTGTGTGTGTGTGCCCTGCGATGGATTGGCATTCTATCCAGGGTGTATCCTGCCTTAATGCCCATAGACCCGACGGAAGATCGTATATAGCGGTAGAAGATGAATGAATGAATGAATGTTACATGTAGCTAGTTACTCCCAACACTGTATGTCATACACATGTATAAATAGATGTATCGTATAGAAACCATATACTTTCTTTATTGATTTAATAAATCAATGTTCTCTGTTTACTTCCTTTTTTTCCTTTTTCTTTTTACAAAACAGCACTCAAAGAATGAAAACACAGTCACACCAACGTGGGAAATATGCACACCAAACGCTCATAAACACATGTCTAATAAAATATTTGATTGTTTTTTTATGTAAACATTTCTTTTGTCAATAATTGTTAAAGTTGCATGTGCATATGTAGCTGAAAGCCTTTCATTGCATTCATTGCTTGAGAGGCTCAGTATCGGTATCACTTGGTATTGTATCGTCGAAATGGACCAGAGAGCGGTATATCAGCCATGAACTGGTGTGTGTGTGTGTGAGAGAGAGAGAGAGAGAGAGAGAGAGAGAGAGAGGCGAGTGAGAGTGAGAGAGAGAGAGAGAGAGAGTGAGAGAGAGAGAGAAGGGAGGAGGGAGTGAGAGAGAGAGAGAGAGGTGAGAGAGAGAGAGAGAGAGAGGTGAGAGAGAGAGAGAGATGAGAGAGAGAGTGAGAGAGAGAGAGAGAGAGTGAGAGAGAGAGAGAGAGTGAGTGAGAGAGAGTGAGTGAGAGAGAGAGAGGGAGAGTTCTGCACATTTTTGCCTATTGAACTGATGTCACGATGATGAGTCACACACAGGGCCCAGCATGCACTGCGCGTTCTTCTTCTATAGGGGCGGAGGGGAGTGAAGGAGAAGGCGTAGCCCGGGCTGCTTCACCACCACCAGCACCACCACACACTAACCCGCTTTATAAATTCCGCTCCCGGGTACGACGCAGCGCATTTCCGAGGAACCCACTGCAGCAACGCTTTAGCCACTTTCCACGAGCGTGCATTATTATTTTTTTCTTCTTCCCTGCTTCATCTTCTCCTCCTCCTCCCCACTCCATTCCAAACCCATGGCGAACTACATCCACGTCCCCGACGGCGCTCCAGTCGTGCCAAAACTGGACGTGACCGTGGACGAGAACGACTACAGACCAGGATCTCTGCAGCTCATCAAGGCGCTCAGACCTTACTGGAAACCGACCGAGGTCAAAATGAAGGTAATCACCTGCTCGTGTAGGTTCTCCCTCCCCTCCTTAATTGCCCTTTCTATCCTCTTAATAATGTAGAAGGAGTAATAATACCCCCCCCCCCCATCTCCTCCACCCCCCATCCCCATGAGCGCGCAGTAGAAACTGCGTCACCGTGCGCCATGCACGCACCCCGACTTTCAAGAAATGAAGGATTTATCACGGGATATATGATCTAGATCAAGTGTGTTTCATATTGTATTGGATGAGTGGTGATTGGAGGGATGAGTGTGGGTGGGGGAGCTACAGAGAGAGAGAGAGAGAGGTTTGTCGGTCTTCACGTGCCATCCGATAGAAAGAGGGGCGAAAAAAATAAATAAATAAGTCGATCCGTTTTCCCGACATTACGACTCGAAGTGTGTTTTTATATGGTTGACGCTATGGATCGCTACCCAACGCACGCTTTGAATAATCCCAGGATCTATAAGCCTTGAGCTCACGCTCGCAGATGAAGCTAGATGATGCGGATTTCCTCAAGCGGGTCATACTGTCGGTGCTGCGTTCGACTTCCGCGAATTCCGAAAAAAAAATCATTAAAATCAGTAAAAAACAAACAAACAAAACAAACCAAACAAACAAACAAAAAAAAACCCCGCAAAAATGAAAGCCGACTAAATTACACCTGATGCACAAGTTCAGGAAATGTGCATTTCAAAATGCGCAATATAAAAAAAATGGGTTGTAAATATAGTGTTCAGGTTGACGGGAAATTGGGTTATCTAGATCTCTGACCACAATGGTCACACACACACACACACACACACACACACACACACACACACACACACACACACACACACACATATATATGTGTGTGTGTGTGTGTGTGTGTGTGTGTGTGTGAGAGGTTGTGAGTTTGAACCCAGCCGAGTGTAGGAAGGCATTTTCGGTCACCTCCCACACTCACTAAGCAAAATTTTGTCAAAAAGACCTGGAACGCTGATCACTGATGAGCGTTGAAAAGAATCAGCTACTAATCGTTTGGAGAAATGGTGATCCGTGATTGGACGATTATGATCAACCACGGGTTGTTGGAAATGCTATCTATCAATAAATAGTGATGCACGATTAAATGTCGCGATCATTGTTTGGCCTTTGGAAGTAATGGTGAGCTGGAGATTGGGCATTGCAAAAACTTTTGATCAGTGATTGGCCATTGGCTTTTCGAACAGAAGATGATTCATATTGTAATCGAATTAAACATGCAGCAGTAATATAAGCTGGAAAAAGTCTCGAAAGCCCACTTTCACCAGACGATTCTTCATTAAATCGAGCAAACATGGTTCATAGCATTGTACTTGGATACCTGTAGGTAATAAATGTTTAAACGTTAACATGCACCAGCGCTATACGGACTTAAAGTGTCAAATGATTAACTACCATTCGCAGTGGTTTCTCCGTAGAACCAAAGAACATCTATTTTTTTTTAAGTGAAATAATCTATAGATATTATTGAAGTTTTTTCCAACCACACAAAAATCTCATGAAGTTCCGGTGTGACGAGTCATTTGGTGGTTAGGGTTATGCGATGAAAGAAGACAGGCCGGTTTGTCAGAAAAGAATGCTAAATCACAGGATCTTATCATCTTCAGCCCACCAATAGGACAGACAGGTTGGACGGTACATTACTGTATATAGATTACAAAACGAGGTGTCAGTCATTTCTATTTTTAGCCATGTCACATTGGATTCGGAAGAGGATAAGAGTGGAGTCGCGACTGTAAAAGCGTCTACACAAGGGTGGCAGGAATGACCTAGCGCGTGACGCTGCTGTGAAAAGCTACACGGGTTAATATGAGACCGTGTTACAGAAATGTCACGCTTTTAAACTGGGATTTCGGACTGATCTGCAGATCGTTTTGGGTGCTTTACGGAAATGTCCGAGGCGTGTTCAGATGTAATGCACAGGATATAAGGGTCTCTGTGATTAAACAGTAAAAAAAAAAAAAAAGAAATCAGGACTGTATGTTAAGAACAATTATTCTAGGCGATATCGCACTACTGTACAACTGTACAAAATAAATAAATAAATAAAAGCTATAGTACTACAGTCGATATACCAGCCACATGAAATTCACTTAAAATTGAAATATTTGAATTAAAATATAAAATATAATAAATTACTTTATTATACAAACCCACAAGTAATAAAATGTCTATTAAATACATTGTGATAAATTATTTTCTACTAGTTAAGAATTTGTTATCTTTCTTTTGCGGTTTTATTTCTGCAAAATCAAACAGTATAAAAAGTCCAAATATTTTAAATAATTAAAAAAAATATTTGTTTGAAAAGAACTTAATAAAAATAAAAATACATTAGCCATTATACTACAAATATCATATAATGAATGACAATTAATTATAAAAAACATTCATGACAAAAAATAAACAGGCACTAAATGCAGCCAGATCACAAATATTTACTGGAATTCGTTTATTTATTGTGGCTACTTTTTTTTTCAGTGGAATAATGTCACATGTACACAGCTGAGATCTACTTCTCCTTTTTTTGGAGGGGTTTGTATGGTGATGAGTTGGTATTTTCATCTCTCACAACTTTGGTCAAACTTTTTGAATTTCCCTGGGTTTTTTTTTTGTAAAAACAGTTGAAAGGTTTTGGGTTTATTACAACACGTCGCACACAGAAACGATCCTAAAACCTGTGAGTTCACGTGACGCTTATTTCCCTGTTATTTGGAAGACAAACGCGGGCAGGGTCAAGGCGAGAGCGGTGCATTGCATAAAGCCTATTTGTGAAAAGACACAGAAATTTAAACCAGTCGCTCAAGTTCAGGTCGTGCCGTTCGCGCCTGAAGTTTTTACAGCTCGGGTTTCCGCTTTGGCTTTTATTGTCCCGGTTTCTCGAGCGCTATGGAGACGAAACACTTCTCACTGCCTTTTAGTTGAACGGGTTTCGACTCTTGGCATGAAATAAGCTCAGGGCCTCAGATACGCGACTTAAAAAGAAAGTGCATTTTCGACATTTACTCGCCACACAGAGGGTTAGTATAGTATCAAAACGACAAAATAAATAAATAAGTCTGAATAACCACGTCCGTATTACCTTTTCGGCATAAAGCCGTGTTTTGTTCCCAAACACCAGGGAACGTCCTGCTTCCCTGTGGACGTTAAGGAGGCGGCATCATCGCACGCCCCGTTTGTCCAATGTGCGCAGGGGGCGGAGCTCATGCATGTCAGGTTGTTTTTTTTTTGTTTTTTTTGTTTCGTCTTTATTTCCTTCGATGCACAGCGCTCTGTCAGCACATGCCAAACCATGGTACGAAAATAAAATTCCTGTCATTCCTCTTCAGCGTCGCAGGATCTCCTGATAGCGCACATGATTAGGGATGGGAATTTTCCTGATCCAGTTTAGAAAAAGAGACAATGAGGATCAGTGTGTACGACTCGATAACTATCAGGACACACCTCTTTTTTTTTGAGTCAATGTGAATAGATACGAATAGATAATTAGGTAACTTTTATCTGATTGTTAATGCCGGTGCTGTTATACAGAGCTACTTTTACACTGGCATTGTTGCTTCTTTTTTTTTTTTGTCATCAAGGCCAAGCTGTAAGTGAAACAAAATGCTCATACACACACACACACACTTAAACACGTCAGGCAGCCTGGTTTTGCTAGTGTGAAACCGCAGCGGCGTAAAAAAAAACCTATGCATAATAACTAAACACACAAGCATATATATATACACACACAACTCTTAAAGTTTTAAACACTCAATTACATGCACTCAAATATCAAAAGTCAACACATCAGGTTTTAAACCGCGACTGTAAATATAGCATTCTATAACTTTTATTTGTTTTTTGACCTTCAAAACTCCGCTTCCTGGAACACATACAAATATTTCTTCCTCTAATTAAGTTACTTCGTTAGAGATTAACCCCCCCCCAATAAAAAGAAATAATAATAATGAGTTCATGGATCTGGAGGTTATTAAAGAAAAAGGAATGTGTGCATGTTGGTTACGCTTAGACGGCAAGAAAAAGAGAAAAAAAAGGAGAAGTGGTTGCGGCGAGACAGAAAGTCGCAGTGGAAATAAAGTCCATGAAGTAAAGATGTTATTATTAGTATTTATCATTTGATATGTTGTTTAATCGTGAACAAGGGACAATCCGAATCAGCTGATTAGTTCAACGCGTCAAATGTTAAGATTATTCCACCACATTGTGAAGCAAAGCCCGCGTGCGATACGGAATCTGTTTCAGCTTTATTATTTCCTTTTATAAAGCCATGGTCAAGATGGTAATTCCTCAGTAAATGTGAATGTTCGGCCAATACAGTATATGGCTATAAACAAACGGGATTAGACTTCGGTGAGCCAGATGAGGAAATGTTAGCATGGTGTTGGAATATTTTTCTTAAATAACGAACCATGAACACACGATCGACGTTGATGTAATACTGATTTTTGTGCATTTTGAATCTCTATGTAATATAAGCATGTTTTCTTTATTTCGTCATGCATCAAAAGGGTGACAGGAAATCCAAATGCTTTATATCTTGTGGACATACTGGTGCTATTTCTGTTATAAAAGGTTTTATTAACACGCAGAACACAATCTATTAACAATTTAAGTAAACTATAGATTTATTATAAACTATAATGCATTTTCTCTTGTTTGCCGCTTTATGATTGGGTTATTAACTGCACATAAAGTATAGTGTAAATGTTTTTGCACCAGCCTGCCTTGTAACTAATCCAGAGTTACTAATCCATTTTCTTTTAAAAAAATAAAAATGAAGAATAATAACAATAATCCTAACCAGGTGGTTACTACGGATGAGTGAGTGAACTGTAACACATCACATGGCTTCCCACATTCATGTCAGTGTTGGCGATTGTGGTCTTTCCTGATCGCACAAGCTTCACATCTGCTCTTTCTTGTTCGTTCTGTTTTTCTTTCTCTATCTCTCGCTTTTGCACTCCTTTTCCCCCCTGTAAAACGGACGACGCGTGACCTTTTTGTCGTGTCATTTCACAATTCCCTCACCACAAGAAACGCCATTAAAAAAAAGTCTTGTATCCGTATCCCGCATGTGTCAAGTTAAACCAAGCGGCTTTTGTTTGTTATTTCAACCGTATACAATACAACGCATCAATGTTCCTCCGGGGCCAAGGTACGGCATTAATGAACACAAAATGAACTCGAACAAAAAGACCTATACAGGAGACATTACATAATGAGCACATCATGGGCAAACAGCGCATTAACACAGTGACAATATAACAGGTTCTGTGTGATTTACAAAAAGAACACAATATGTTGAAAGTACAACAAATTAAAACATTATATCTGGAGAATGCATTCAAAACAACAAATATTCAATCATTATATAATATTGTGACGTATTCTTTCTTCTTTTTTTTTTTTTTAGAATTTTAAGGTGAGGATGAAAATGTTGGTTGGCAACATAGAAGAATAAATTAAGAAAATAAAAAGAATTTGCTTGCATGTTGTTTCATGTGGAGGAATATTTGTATATCTCTCTCTCTCTCTCTCTCTCTCTCTCTCTGCCACAGAAACAGCAACCGTGTGAGGCATGTATAATAGCGGTTAGAAATCAAAGGTGCTCAACCAGTGTAGCTATTTTTTTTATTTATTTCTGGGCTGTTTTATGACACCCATGACTTTGAAACTAGAGATCAGTGCAGGAGAGAAGAGAGGTTTCTAAATGGGCACCATGGAAATAGCATTAAAGTGTGTAATATTAGCACACTAATGGAATTACAAGGATGTTTGTTTGACAGAAAAGCATAAAAATGCTTTTTGATTTCAGTCCCTTACATGCATTAACTTTGATCGATAAATTTGGATTTAGTTGTTTAATGCCTTATAGTTGTAGTAATAGCGTTCCGCTTTTAATCTAGAGTTAGCTGACAGGAAAATACATCTAAACAGTTTTAATTTATTTAGTATATAGAAATTGCAAGCATGCTGCCCAAAAAAAAAAAATAGTTTCTTAAAAGAGATTTTAAGATGTGCTAGATAAACGCTGGGGGCACGGTGGTTTAGTGGTTAGCACGTTCCCCTCACACCGCCAGGATCCGGGTTCGATTCCCGTCTCGGCCATGTGTGTGTGGAGTTTGCATGTTCTCCCCGTGCCTCAGGGGGTTTTTCTCCGGGTTCTCCGGTTTCCCCGGTCCAAAAACATGCACGGTAGGTTGATTGGCACCTTGGAAAATTATCCCTAGTGTATGAATGTGTGTGTGTGTGTGTGTGTGTGTCCTGCGATGGGTTGGCATTCCATCCAGGGTGTATCCTGCCTTAATGCCCATAGACGCCTGAGATAGGCACAGGCTCCCCGTGACCCGAGAAAAGATCGGATATAGCGGTAGAAGATGAATGAATGAATGAATAGATAAACGCTAATCCTACAAGTCATCAGCCTTCTCTATACTACTAAAGCAAGATATTTTCTGACGTCATAACATAACTGTATTGTAAAAAGCAGCCAATGTTACCAAACACTTCATCTGTAACATCATATGTTTCTACACATGCAAAGTTCACATCCACACTCTGATTTAGATACCGCATCGCACGTTAGACAGCATGGTCAGCAAACACGTGACTGATTATTAATGAATTATGGCTTTTTTTTAAAAAAAAAACAGTAGTAACGATACTGAATTTACTGCACATTTCTTTTGAAAAAATTAAACATGTAAGAAACATAATTTGAAACAGGATTGCTGATTCTTATGAAGCTCCCAGGAAATAATTTGCATCGTATAATCATACAGCTCTTTGATAAATCCAGAAAAACTCTGTAAGCTGCAAGAATAACGTAAGATAACAGGAATACACTACAGGCACTGACAATAATAAAGAGTTGACATGACATAGTGTGGGTTAAGGAGAATGTGCCTGCAGGGATTTGGGTGGAGAAGCATATTAGTGGTGTTTGGCACAATCACAGACTGTGACACAATTTGATAACTGTGCCTTCTAAAGATTCAGGTTAAGATAACATTGGAAATTTAACCCGTTGTCAAAAATACATGACAAGACGGAGAGGAAAATATCATCGAATTACACTATAAAATTCTGTGCACAGTATATAATTTTTTGTAATGAATAAAAATGACGCAAAGGTGTTATAATCTCTTAGGAAGTGTATCCTGAAGTACATGATCACAATACTAATATTACATAAGTCGAAACTACTATGGACGCACTGGCCAGGTTTTTGTCTCTATGTACTACATGTCAGATGACAGCCTCTTGTAAACTCTCGTCCCTCTAATGTGTACACACTGAAACTGGGATTATGCAGCATGATTTATTTAGACAGTAAAAAAAAAAAAAACAACAACACCCAACCCTAAACGCTTACTTTAGTGTCACATGAATCATCACTTCATTCTTATCCCTCTCTTTTGGCAGACTTTCACAGACGGCATCACCAACAAACTGATTGGCTGCTATGTGGGTGGGGCGCTGCAGGACGTGGTGTTGGTGCGTGTCTACGGCAACAAAACAGAGCTTTTTGTAGACCGTGACAACGAAGTAAAGAGCTTTCGAGTGCTACAGGCACATCGCTGCGCCCCTCGGCTCTACTGCACCTTCAACAACGGCCTGTGCTACGAGTTCCTGGAGGGCGTGGCCCTGGAACCCGAGCATATCCGCAACGCCGCCATTTTCAGGTGAGGATCGGTGAATGACTTGCAGCTGTTTTGCATGTTTGCCACTCAGGTTTTCGACCTGGCAGGAGCCGTGAGCTCGTTTCCTCTCTGCTGATAAAGCCGTGGCCTTCATTGTAACGCGATTCTTCTGCTCCGTGACCTTGCCAAACCACGCCAGCCTCCCCGTTCCAAGGCCTCATACATGCGAGGAAATGCCTCATGTCTTGCCAAAGTTGTCTGTGGCATCATTCCATTTCATGTCTATTAACAGCCTGCCCTTAAAAAGTCTTGCACACGTTAGCTGTACATGTGTAACATCCACCATAGAAGCACGCACATGCAAGAAACATGGGTGTGTGCACTTTCCCAAGAGCACAGCCAATTAGATTGGAAAGCTTAAAACTGTGAATTAATAAATATATATAAATGTTTATACGGATATACTGTATATTACTTATATATTTGTAAGAAACATTCTTGTGTAGAAATCTACATTTTCGATGTACAGTGTATATGCATGTATGATAGCTCTATTAAAGCTTATGTGGTAATGTGAAAAAAGTCACTCAAAATAGGCCGAGCCTGTAGAATTCCTTTTAAAAGGAGCTTGAATGGCAGAACAAATATTAGAAATTTAAAAAAATGAAATGAAACACAGCAAAATTAGGTTGGTTGATCAAAAATCATGCCTTACTAGCCTTGCTTGACATTACTATCATGTTACCTCATGCTCGCATCTATCTCTGAATGGAAACGTTCTCAGATATTGTGTAGCTCGTTGGCAAGGATTATTCGTGATGAGCACCATACACCATTGATGAATAGGGCTTAAATTTCCACCCTGGAAATCCTCTCACTTTAGCTATTGTTAGCGAGATGGATACCAAGTCAAGACAAGTCAAGTAGGCGTCATTGTCACTCCAACCATATACAGTACAGTACAATGCGCTCTGAAATGAACAACATTCCCCCCAGGGACAACGTTCGCTATAAGATCAAATAAATTCACAAAAAACAACACACAACTACACTAAACTGGGGCATGACATAAAATACATGTGACATTTAATACAAAGAACAATACAACACTGTGAGGCAGTGGACACAAGTTTTGTGATAGTGTAAATGAATTACTATAAAATTATAAATAATATCTATGTATTCACAGTTAATGTGTTTGTTCATTTGTTTGTGTGTATGTGTCAGTGACATCCCTTTTTATTGAGTCATACTGAAAAGTATATTTATTTGTCAATATAATCATCTTAGCACAAGTGCTGTAGATCACATAAATGGATGGACTGCAAAATACTCTATATGGACTCTTTCAGTAAAGTTTTGTAACATTTGTTTACTTTATACAGAAATCTCAAAAATCCTGTTAGTTTATCTAATTAGCATATTGGCTGGTGTTTTTAAGTAACAAAGATCTATTAAGATAAGCATCAATTTCTGCTCCAAAATCCTGTCAGGTTAGAACATTAGCTTGTTGACTTATGTTTGCAATAAATATAAATACATATAAATATCTATTAATCTGTCATCTTACCTGTTTGACTTCTTTACTAGCTGGATATTTGTACAGGAAGTCCTCTAAAAGCAAATCCCTTCAGATGAGCTCAATAGCTTGTTCGTTAACATTATGACAGTAAAAATTACAGACATTTATAAATATATTAACTTAAAAGAAAATCCTCTCAGAAATCAGTAAAGTTACCTCACAGACGCGGACATTTATAAATATATTAACTTAAAAGAAATCCTCTCAGAAATCAGTAAAGTTACCTCACAGACGCGGACATTTATAAATATATTAACTTAAAAGAAAATCCTCTCAGAAATCAGTAAAGTTACCTCACAGACGCGGACATTTATAAATATATTAACTTGAAATAAAATCCTCTCAGAAATCAGTAAAGTTACCTCACAGACGCTGACATTTGTAAATATATATTAACTTGAAATAAAATCCTTTCAGAAATCAGTAAAGTTACCTCACAGACGCTGACATTTGTAAATATATTAACTCCTATCAGAAATCCTGTCAGGTTAGCTAATAAACGCTATGGCTAGCCGTTCCAAATCCTATTTGATTAGGTAACCTGGACAATAAAATGATGGACTGATGTGTGGCTTTCTTGTTTTAAGGCTGATTGCAAGGCAAATGGCAAAATACCACGCCATCCACGCTCACAATGGCTGGGTTCCCCAGTCTGATCTCTGGCATAAGATGGGCAAGTACTTCTCTCTCGTCCCAAGCCACTTCAAGGATCCGGAAAAGAACCAGAGGTGAGCCTTCAGATGAGGTCATGAAAAAAAATTCCCTGTGCACACAGGAATGTAAGGGTATTTGAAGCAATAGCATGCTGGTCAACAAGACAGCTACACAAAGGAATCTCATCATGCTTCATACCTCCACGTAAACACAAAGAAGAAGAAAGTGTCTTCATCAGAAACTGACAAGAATTCTTGCAAGAAAAATTCCGACAGAGGTTTGTCCTGCTACTTGCCATTAAAGGTGAAAGGTTACCTTTCTGATGTTTACGCAAAACATGTTGCGTGAAAGGTTTCGAATTCCTCACAGCCGCATCAAAGGATTATAATTATCACTTACGCACTGTTTATCTCTTTAAAGTTGTGTTGCAGAACATGTTTGTTCCCATGATTATGATTGCTTGGAGGTTCAAACTTCTCTGGTAGTGTACAGCATTCTAAATATAAGCAGTGCATTATAAAAAGTTATAACAGTTATTTAGTAACAGTTCCACCCCGAGGGAAAGGGTTTTTTTCTAAACATTTCCTAATGACCTTGCTAAGTTAAACAAGGTATTTTTATATGGTGTTTACTTTCAAAGTTTAACTTCTATAGCGAATATGGTGATTGTGAGTAGGGTTGGGAATCGAAAATCGATTAGGTATATTTAAGATTAAAAATCAGATACTTGTTATTAAAAACATTTCGATTCTTCTTATCGAATTCTTGGGTGCATCTGCCAGGACCTACTAGGAGTGCAATCTGCCAGGACCTTATGTGGTAATCTAAACATCAGTTTACAAGACAGACCATGTGTAGCGCTCAAAAGTGTGGCTACACTTCGTAAAAACCGAAGACAAAGATAAGTGTAATTATTGTAATAAACTGACATGTTGAAAGCAAGGTATCACGAGCAACATGACTAAGCATCTGTGATTGGTTCACTGTTTGGAGTCGAAACTGGGAATTGATAAGAATAAGCGGAAAGAAATATAACAAACAAACAACTTCATTATGAGTAAACAATTAACAATAAAAAAATTATTTGATTTAAAAAAATAATAGTTCTTAGACTATTTGTAACATTTATCGTAAGTTGTTTCTATATAAATGAAAATTAATTGCACACTTTTATTACAGGACTTTTATTATTGTAAAACCTGGAATAATTTTAACATGGTTTGTGTTTACTAAAAAAAAAAGAAAGCGGCCCGTCTTATTTGTGTAGCTGGTAATCATTAATAATCTCGACATCTACACGAACCACCCTTGTGTGACTCATGACTACACGGTAAACAAGAGATCTGCCTGACACATTCTGGGATGCCTTTTGTCCTTTTGAATAAGTCGTTATAATGCTTTTATTCATCAGGTGGATTAGGGGAGGTGTGTATAGTAGTTTTCAATCACATTGAAACATTTCTTTCTTTTAAGTTGAGAAGATTCTTAAAAATACATCATCAAACCATTAATTGGTATTTACGGATTAATTAGTAAAGGTAGTTATTGAATTAGGTTAGTTGGTTGATTGGATAACAGTTCGAGGAGTTAAAAAGCTGCAGTGTCAGTAATGAACAATTTATGGCTATAACTATATTTACGCTCAGATTTAAACCATAAAACCTTAAATTGTTTGTGGCCTAAAAGAGAAGAAATTTTTTTTCGTTTTTACTGAACAGCTCCACATGTTAACATTGGCATACTGTACTATGAGCTACTGCAAAAAAGAAAAGAAAATGTTATGTAAAGAGTACTGCTTTTACATTCCCCCCCCCCAAAAACACAAGTTAAAATGTAGATAAAATGTGTGTTTAGTTGTTCAGTTAATGAATAAATAAAGCAAACTTTTGTTTATGAATTTACATTGAACGTTGTAAAACTTGTCTTCGGCCATTTCTTACACTTGCGTGAAAAATTCAATCGTGTAAAAACAGCGAATTAATTGATCGGCTGTCGAGCTAAAAGGGTTTCAGACTTCCACCTGTTCATGCAAACTGGATTTGGATCCACCTAAGCAAATGTGACGTGACTTTAATCACACCGGACCGACCTGGTTTCCATTTGTACTTATATGCATGTATGAAGACACGTATATGCAAATGATATCAAG
>JACRUU010000008.1:4632717-4670217 GCA_030449085.1 Kryptopterus vitreolus | reverse complement strand
AGGCGAACGTGCTTACCACTAAGCCACCGTGCCCCATATATAGTTAATAACTATTATTATTATATACACAATATGTACAAAATATATTGGGACACCTGCAGTGACGGCATCCAGCCGTATGGTTTTTACCACAGGGTTGGTTTTATACAATTGTCTTTGGATTCGGCAGCGTGAAATGTTAACATGGCTTGAATGGAAGTCAGGCCTCGTCACGTCCTCTACATCAGGATCTGACCTTACTAACGCCCTTGTGACTGAATGAGGACAAATCTACCCAAGCACCTTCAAAATCTAGTGCAGCTTCTTCCCAGATGAGTGTAGGTTATTATAACAGATCATATGAATACATACAGATCTACCAGTCGAACCTTTTGTCCCTATCCCATACGTCCCAGTTTCCAAATTCCATATGAAGAAGCCAGTTAACGTTAACTGTGGATGTAACAGCGGTAACAAACCAACCAGATCTTTTGTTCCGACGTGACTTTGCGTCAATGTTAACGTGAATGTAAATGTTCGTGGGTGTGAACTTATTGTGATTGACAGGTCTGAACGAGGTGGACTACAGCCTGTATCCAAAGCGTAGTCTCCAGCTGCAGTGGCTGCGATCTTACCTGGAGGCCTATAAGGAATATAAAGATCTCGGCACTGAGGTCTCCGAGGCGGAGGTAGAGGTCCTGTACGTCCAGGTGAACCGTTTCGCCCTGGTGAGCTTTGCTTTTCACTTTTCAGCGCTATTAAGAATCGATCGTTTATTATATTAAAGTGCTATAATTTATCGAATAACATCGTGACGTATTAAAGATTAAAGGCAATGGATCTATCGTTATATTACGTACATTAAGTTAGTCACTTGTGGGCGTGGCCTAGCCCTTGTTTTTTTTTTTTTTTTAAAGTTAGACAGCTGTCAGACTATGCAGCCTATTGTATTATTTAGATACTTTTATGTATACAAATATTTTTCTTTCTTTTTAACATACTAGCTTTGTTTGTAGACATTAATCCAGATTCAAATTAAATTCGATTTAAAAAAAGATATTTCTCGTTTTTGAATGGATTTTTAAGTATGAGAATTATTTTCCTTATTTTTTATTATTCGGGGCCTTTTTTATTTTTTCAATGGTCATGGATCTGGAGTGAGTAAAGTACAAGTTGTATTTGTAATTGTTTTAATTCTCATTTACTAGAAATACTAAACCATCCAAACTCCAGCTTTAATGCCATTCTTAATAAAACACTGTTTTTCTTGTTTGTGTTCCAAATGAGTTACCTTTTTTTTTTAAAGAAATGATCCCTATTATTGTTCACAACCTTGACAAAAGCTGCGTGAGGGAAATAAACATGTCCGACCCCGAGCATTTAAACTCCTTTCAGCACTAATCCGTTCCAACCGGTTTTGGAGTAAATAATGGCGTTTCCGTCATCCATTGATTGATGTCGCAACACAAGAAGTAACCTTGGAAGCGTCTTATAGTATTCGGATTATGTTTTGATATTTAACCCGCTCTCTAAAGCTTTTAACCTGGGAACGTTTTTTTTTTAGCAATGAGAGTGCATTTATAATGTTTATTATAATATATTATTATCATATTATTATTATATATTTATTTTATTTGAATATTTTTCTTCACACAAAAACAATTGATTTCTCTCCAGTTTTACAGTGCAGGAAAAAAATGTCTCCAGCGCCGTAAATTTCCATTAACCGCGCCACAGCGACTTTATCGTCGATAACGCCTTGACGTGGCGGACCTTGAAAATCAGTGAAAAGAAAACACGGCTCAGCTTTAATTAACAACCCTAGTTGCTTTGTCCACTGGAAATGCCGACTTTATTTTTTTCCCCGTTTTGGGATCAAACGAAACAGAATAAAAGGACGCCAGGGCAAACTAAAACAGATGTTGGGTATATTAGAGTTAAAGGCGTAGCTGTAAAACGGAGCGAACGCTGGCTCGAGGTCTTGTGCCATTGAATCATCGCTCCCATGATAAATAAATAACGTAGATTCAAATCTTATCATGAGGCACTTGTTTTTTTGCCTCGCCTCTAACGCCAGCAAGCCAACTCAAACACGGCATATCAGCTTCTTAAAATGTCAAAATCAAATGGGATAGTTCACTGTAAACACAAATAATCTTTTTTGTTTTGTTTTGTTTTTTTTTATACGGAGGAACAATAGTGCTTATTAGTAGCATAGGCGTATGTTTTAGTACTCCTAACGCCTCCATCCATCCGCTAACGTCATTTCAGTGTCAAAGCAAGTGCTGGTTAAACAACTTTAACTCCTTAAACACTTGAATCATTCTATCTGATTCATTTTTGACCTGATAATCATACATTAAAAACAGATTTGTCGTTTAAGCATACACAACTAAACTATTTATTTATTTTTTTCTACATTTACGGCATTTGGCATACGCCCTTATCCAGAGTTACTGCATATTTCTGGTATAATCGAGTAGTTTTTTTTTACATATCCGCTCCTCCTTTTAAATACGCCTTATAACAGGTTTCGTTGGCCATCGTTTCCAATACGTTTTTTTTTTTTTAGTAAGGAATTTGTTATAAGGTTCTCAAACGCTCACCCAAACCCCACCCAAAAAAAAACCAATCAATACAGACCATTAAATACAACATTAATATCGCGAAAACAATGAGCCCTTTCTCTTGGTTGGATTGGAGCCTGTGAACAACTCGGGGAGGAATGCGAGCCGTGAAAATTAGAAGTGCACTGAAATAATTCTTTGATAAGTAGTGTGTTTGAACGTCCCCAGTGCGTTCTCCACCTCGGGGCAAATCTGTAGGCAGGCAAGAACATGGCATAGGAGTGTTTATGAACGGTTTAAGGTCATCAAGTCTCCCTTACAGTATGCTTTTATACATGCATGCATATATACAGACGTGGACAAAATTGTTGGACCCTTTGGTCATGAAAGAAAAAGTATGGTCACAGAAATAACTTTAATGACAAAAGTAATATAAATAAAAATTCTATAAATGTGAAAGTGACATGTAATTTTCATACTATGCATGTTCAACCAAGTTATGTAAAAAAGAAACAGGCATGGACAAAAAATGATGGTACCCCTATATATTTTGTTGCGCATTTTTGTGCGCAACCTTTTGATATAATAAACGCTTCCTGTATATAGACATCTGCATCTCAGGTATTTTGGCCCACTATTTTGGATATGAGTTCCAGTGTCCGGTTTGAAGGGTGCTTTTTCCAGACTGCATGTTTCAGCTCCTTCCAAAGATGCTCAATAGGATTGAGGTCAGGGCTCATAGACGGCCACTTTAGAATAGTCCAATTTTTTCCTCTTAGCCATTCTTGGGTGTTTTTAGCTGTGTGTTTTGGGTCATTGTCCTGTTGCAAGACCCATGACCTGCGACTGAGACCAAGCTTTCTGACACTGGCTAGTACATTTCTCTCTAGAATTCCTTGATAGTCTTGAGATTTCATTGTACCCTGCACAGATTCAAGACACCCTGTGCCAGACGCAGCAAAGCAGCCCCAAAAATCAGAGCTCCTCCATGTTTCACAGTAGGGACAGTGTTCTTTTCTTGATATGCTTCATTTTTTCGTCTGTGAACATACAGCTGATGTGCCTTGGCATAACTTCGATTTTGCACTGTCTCAATGAATGTTGGAATTGTGGTACATGATAAAACTTTCAGCAGTGCAGCTCAGCCACTGCAGTGTGCCCACATACACATTCCAGCAGACTACAATGTGTATTTCTATTACAATGGTGTCACTTTGGCTCAAACAACGACAGATTGAAATGCTTGTTGAAGTTCAACATAGAAGCCATGTCTGTCTTCAGAGATTTGTCAGAAAATAATAAAAATAAACTCACAGTATAAAAACTATATAATTTTCTTTCTGAAAAATGTATTATAAGAACCTGGAGCCATATATATAGGCCCCATTGATACAATTGTATGTGACCGTAATATATATATATGTAATATATCAAGTGAGTCTAAAAGAATTTTTATTTATTATTACTTTTGCTGATTTCTGTGATACTTTTTCTTTCATATACCAACAATTTTGATACATTTTTTTTGGTCAGATAATTATAGCTGAAAAACATTCCAGCAGTAGCTCAGCAAGCTCACAACATGGTACATATAAATGTGTATAAATATATAAAAAATGACTATAAGATATACTTAAAGATATATTTAAAGATATATGGCTTTCAAATCTTAAAGATATATTTAAAGATATATGGCTAATTTCACACTATATTCCCATTCTCTTGTTCTCTAGGCTTCTCACTTCTTCTGGGGCCTGTGGGCATTGATCCAGGCTCAATACTCCACCATTGACTTTGACTTCTTGGGGTAAGTTTCGATTCCTGTCTAATCAGATCGCTTTCTGATTAAAATCAGCAAAGTTTATAGACGTGTGTTTTCTTTGCCCCCCCTTCCTCCCCCTCCCCCCCCCCCTCCCCCTCCCCCTACAGATATGCGGTTCTTCGCTTTAGCCAGTACTATAAGATGAAGCCTAAAGTTACGGCTCTGAACTTTCCGGAATAGTTCTTCTTTCAACTGGGCGGTCCGTGCTCCCCCTGGTGGATGTGGGCAGCACAAGCAGAGCTTCTCGTTCTGTGAAAGCTGCACTTAATCATATCGAATGCTAGAAAACAAAACAAAAGAAACGAGACAAAAGAAAAACCACGAGGAAAAAAAACATCTCTCTCTCTCTCTCTCAGTTTTCAGCACCTCCTTTTTAGTTTGTTTGTTATGTCAGGAGCCGTGTCATCGATGACCTCATGGAAACCTGAGAGATGGTGTCCCTAGATGTTCTGCACAAACTGGTTGACCTGGTGCAGTGAAAGGGGATTAGGACCAAGGAAAAATAAATTATATATATCTATATATATATATATATATATATATATATATATATATATATATATATATATATACATACACACACACACACACACACACACACACACACACACACACACACACACACACATACATACAAACATACACCCGCACACATTGGAACCTTGGTTTTCGTCTTTAATAAATCCATTCCAGTCGGTGAAAAAAAAATAAAACCAAATTAACTTCCCATAAGAAATAATGAAAATGGAATTAATCCATTCCACACCCCCTAAACTACTAACATATAATGCATTTCATAGTGAATAATTGTGGCTTTACATACAGAAAATAGCTGCTCAGCCTTTTAAACTCTACTAGGACCAGCTTGAGGTTCACTTGGCTCCTGTCTCTTAAAATAACCGTCAATAGAAGTCTGTTTCTGGAGCCTCTTTAAAATTTCTCTAAAATGTGACAAAGCAGTCTCATTATAAAGGCCATCAGCATGATTAACATTAACTTTGTCAGGGTGATGTTGCTCCACAAAGTTTCTGGACATCGTTCCTCTCTCTCTCCCTCTCTCTCTCTCTCTCTCTCTCTCTCTCTCCGCCTGTTGCTGTTCAGAATGGGAATTGAACTTACTGTGGATGGAGACTTGCCATATCGTCTTGCCAGATCAACAAAGTGCACTCCACGTTCATACTTTGCTATGATTTCTTTCTTTACTTCAATAGTGTTTCTTGGCTAATCACAAATATTGACCCAATAGTGAAAATAATTGCGAGAAACGGTAGACGATGTGTGCGCTGTGAAAGACGGAAGTGGTTGACGAAAAATAATGCAAAATTTATCGACGAAAACCAAATCAAACGAAAACCAAGGTTCCACTGTATGTATATATGTATATATATATATATATATATATATATATATATATATATATATATATATACATACATCTCAAGGCCTCTATTCTGTATCACTGACAAAGTGGTCCAAATTGCGTATATTTACTGTATATGTGTTAACCTCAGCACACACTCAGTAGTTCATTTGCCATTCCTGGTTGTTTACAGTGAAAATGAGTGAATACAGGTTTACTGCTTCCATCTGCTAGCTGTGAGAGCTTTCAAATTCAGGCTGGACATAGTTTCTAGCTGCTTTATGATCTGGAATTGAGGGACCAAAGGAACCTCCCTTTGATCGTATGCTTGCTAATTTTATATATATATATATATATATATATATATATATATATATATATATATATATATATATATATATATACTATATATTCTCCTCGTCTTGTCACTGTGAGACACTTTAATACTTTAATGCATTGTCAGAATCTGGTCTATAAGGTGCTTAGCAATGAGATGAAGAGCAAGTAGCGGACACCCTACACCAAAGTGCTGAGGTTCTTCCTTTTTGTACAGAGTGCACAAACCCTAGGAGATTTCTTTTTATATAAATAAGGATAGGAGAAGTTTGTTTTGGATGGTCGTTGATGTGGCCGGCCTTGAAGTGATGCCTTAAATAAGGACTGCTGATGGACAGACCATGATGCTAATCCAGCTCTCTTCAATTGGTCTTAAGCGTTATTAACCCTGAGTTTTGACTTGGATTTATGAGACCAGACTTGCACTAAAAAAAAAAAAAAAGCTTTTTTATTTTTTTATTTTAACTCTTCACCTTGAAAGCACTATTCAGGCAGGATTGTTTATTACCCGTTGCCCCGTTTTGACCTAAACAGCTATAAATGACCATATGAAAGCATGGTCCATATGAAAACAATTAAAAGCTTTATATATATATATATATATATATATATATATATATATATATATATATATATATATATATATCCCAGGATCATTAAACTCTATAGAATCTTCCTTCCATTCAACCGTCCATATTTTCTCTAGAAAGAAATCACCTAAAAAAAAAACCCAAAACAACAGCTCATCAACTTCACAACGGCAAATGTTATGTACAATATATATTTTGCATAAAATTGTAGTGTGCATTAATCAATATTGTGCGTCTCCATTTTATTAGCAGTGCCTCTATTTCTTCCAGTTAAAAAGTGTGTAAAAGCTGTGTGTAACAGGACAGAGATTGAACACTAACTTTATACTCTGTGTATATGTTGATAGATTTCCAATCGTATTCTTAGCACCTCTGACATTTCACCGCGCCCACAAAACTCCATCGAAGATAAAGCTCACAAAAAATGGCAACTAAACTGTGAAAGAGCCTATCTTAAACGTGGAGTGGCTGTAATTTTCCAGTAATGCAGCTCAGCCACTGCAATGCTTCCATTAGCTGAAGATATACACTAACTGTAACTGCTGTTATACACAGAAACAAACAACAACAACAGGGTTCACAGAATGTCCAATTAATAAATATGCAGTAAATAAGTTTTTTAAACTCAAGCATGTAACGGCAATGTTTTTCAAAACTAATCCTGTCTGAATAGGGATTTTAAAAACCTCAGTTGAGTCTCACAGACCCGTCTCTCTCTGTCTCTCCCTCTCCCTCTCTCATATCTATCAGCTTGTCTGAAACTGGTCGTGCTGTACATAATAGATACTGTGAAAAACCAGGTGTCTAGATTTTACGCTGTTAATAATTTATCCTTTCTCCACTCCTAAGCTGTTTTTTTTTACTGTTATTATTATTATTATTATTATTATTAGTGTTCTCTCTCGCCCAGTATCACATTTCAAAACTAATCCAGACACTCGAACGTGTGTCACGATCCGCAAATCACTGCTGAACCCGACGCTTAGAAGGAAATCCAAAAAAAATGCCATCGTTTCAACAACAAGAACAGTTCTCTTTCTCTCCTCCTGAGCAGGACTGTGTCTATACAAACAGATGAAGTTCTTACTCTCGGACGCGTGATTGTAAAGAAAAATAATTCAGCGCAAGTGTCGACTACCACTTGAAAAATTGTATGTGAATATTTGTACATCTTTATAAACAGTTGCAATATCTTTTCTTTGTGAGTTACTGTACATAGTGGAGATTTACTTTTCTTTATTTCTGGGTTTATTTTCTAAAAAAAAACAAACAAACAAACTGATGAAATCTGTTATTTTTTTGTGGGGGTCAGGGTGGGAAAATAAAAAATAAAAAGCGGGATGTAGATATAATGTTTAGAGTCTGTATTACTTTATTTGAATGCTAATAAAACTATCGGAACACCCTAGAACGCTGTGCAGTGTCGTCTCTGAACAAGGATTTCTGAGAACATGTAAAATGTTCACACAATCAGAATTAAATATATAGTTAAATACATTTTAGGAAAAGTTTTATTCAATGTTAAGCAGGTGAAAGTGTTTGTCTGGAGGTCATGGTTTTAGTAAGTTAGCATTCAGGTTCACAGTTGAGATCATTGACAGAGTCTCATAGGATAAGTGCCATTATTTATTTTACAAAAGAAATAAATACTAAATACTATATTTTTACTCCTGAGGTAAAAATCAGTGGCGTTCAGAGAATCAACAGACAATTGGTGGGTAAATATATATATATAAATATATATATATATATATATATATATATATATATATATATATATATATATATATATATATATATATATATATATGCCTATCCATATCTAGGCTATCTATGGGCATTAAGGGCATTACAGGACAGGATACACCCTGGATGGAATGCCAACCCATCGCAGGACACACACACACACACACACACACATTCATACACTAGGGACAATTTTCCAAGGTGCCAATCAACCTACTGTGCATGTTTTTGGACCGGGAGGAAACCAGGAAAACCCGGAGAAAAAAAACCCCCTGAGGCACGGGGAGAACATGCAAACTCCACACACACATGGCCGAGACGGGAATCGAACCGGAACCCTGGCGGTGTGAGGCGAAGCTGCTATCCACTAAACCACTGTTCCCCTCATATATATCTATTTAATCTATTAATAGATTAAATACCAACTCATTGGCAGAGGTGTCAAGTAACAAAGTACAAATTGTACAAATACTTCGTTACCTTGCTTAAGTAGAAATTTTGGGTATCTATACTTTACTGGAGTAATTCTTTTTCAGCTAACTTTTTACTTCTACTACATTTTCACCCAAATATCTGTACTTTCTACTCCTTACAGTTTATAGAGACTTGTTACTCATTTTAGCTCGTTTTCATTCCATCTTGTCAAATAAAACAAACAAACAAACAAAATCTCCATCCAAATAGAGTGAATGTGATTGGATGAGATATAAACATATACCAGTTCCGACACCATATTATAGTTTTTTTGTACGCGACGCGATCCATCGCACCTGCACACGACACAAATCACATCACACTCCAGCGAGGACATAAACAGTGTTGGGATCGTTACTCAAAAACAGATTATTTCCAAAATTTCATTTTTTTTCCTCACGGTACTTTTGAAATCAGTGCTTTTACACTTTTACGTGAGTTAAAAGCTTGCCTTGACTCCTCAACTTCTACAGTAAAATCTTTTTAAACCCCAGTATCTATATTTCAACCTGTAAGGAATTAATGTAAATACCTTCGACACCACTGATCATTGGTTTAGAAAAGATGCAGTAATGAAGACACTCCTGAGACATTTCTGTGCTTATATTTGATTTTCGACTTTTGCTTCTGCTAATTAATTTTGGAAAGGAAAATCGAAACAATGTTCACTTCAAGAATCATCAAGTGCTTAATTAAGTCAGTGGGTAAGTTGACTCACCCCCTATATTTAGGAAATGAGACCATAGAGTCATGTGACCATAAATTCTACAATCACCATTTATTTGCAGTTCCATGTGGAGGAGAGAAGTGCATGGTTGTGTGGTAAGTTCATTCATTCATCTTCTACCCCTATATCCAATCTTCCCTCTGGTCACGGGGAGTCTGTGCCTATATCAGGCTTCTATGGGCATTAAGGCAGGATACACCCTGGATGGAATGCCAACCCATTGCAGGACAAACACACTCACACATTCACACACACATTCATACACTAGGGACAATTTTCCAAGGTGCCAATCAACCTACCGTGCATGTTTTTGGACCGAGACGGGAATCGAACCCGGACCCTGGTGGTGTGAGGCGAACGTGCTAACCACTAAGCCACCGTGACCCTGTGTGGTAAGTATATATTTTTTTTCAGAAAAAAACAGTTTTTGTCTGTCAAAGTAAATTTTTTTATTCACAAAGTATAAAGGCATTTTGCTAAAACCAAATTTATTCAGGTGTAAAAACATATATGTTGATGATTAGCTAGTGTATTAAGCCATGCCGATAATTTAGCAAAAGTTTAGCCTGATTAGCTAGAACAGGATGTTTTTTTCCAAAATGGTGGCTGTGGGGTAAAGTGAGCCAATTGCCTTGGAGTGAATTGAGCCAGCTGTTCAACTTGCCCCATCTTGAGCCACTAGTTATTTTAAGTCTAAAAAGTCTGAAAATGGAATTTGTAATGACTTTTATATTGTAAACATTATGACATTACCATGCCAAGAACATACAGAAGGAAGACAAACTGGGCCTCAACACCTCTTGAAGAGATGGAGCGAGCTTCGGCTGAGGTCAAGTCTGGAGAGTCCATAAGAGCAGTAGCAAGAGAGAGAAAGATGGACAGGTCGACTCTGGGCAGATTCATACAAAACAAAGCTCAAAAGGAAGCAAAAACAGTAGGGTACAATGGAACAGCACAGGCATAGAGAGCCTTTACAGAGGATATGGGACTTGCAGGTCACCTCAAAAAAAAACTAGCAGACCAGTTCCATGGGACTTACTTTACTCCAAAGAAATGCTGTGAACTAGTATTTAAGTTTGCAGACAAAAAACAAATCCCTGTCCCTGATAACTGGAGAGAGAATGGTTTTGCAGGTAGGGTGTATGTAGTTGAGATTGTACAACACCAGGTAAACATAGACTGATCTTGTGTGGGTAAATACAGTAAATACAGGGTTTGAAAGATTGAATATTTATTCTTTTAGGCCGAGACTGGTTCAACAATTTTAAATCGCGCCATCATCTATCTTGCCGTATGCCTGAAGCAACACCTTTTGCGGAGGGCTACAGTCTTCAATAAAACTACTGTAGGGGAGTTTTTTGACAATCTGGCCAAAGTGATGGACAGGTGACAATTTTTTTTGATTGTATTAATTTACAGAAATAAAGAGGCTTTTTCTCCGGGTTCTCTGGTTTCCTCCAGGTCCAAAAACATGCACTGTATGTTGATTGGCACCTTGGACAATTGTCCCAGTGTGTGTGATTGGTTGTGTGTTTGTGTGTCCTGTGATGGGTTGGGCATTCCATCAGGGTGTATCCTGCCTTAATGCCCATAGACGCCTGAGATAGACACAGACTCCGCGTGACCCGAGGGAAGATCGGATAAAGCGGTAGAAGATGAATGAATGAATGAATTTACAGAAATATCTATTTCAGGCTCTGTGATCATCAAATCTTCTCCATTAAATGTACTCTTCTTGTTTTTTACAGGTAAAAATTCCCTCTGAACATGATTTTTAATGTTGACGAAACAGACGTGACTACAGTACAGACCCCAAAGCAGGTAGTGACAGAAAATGGAAAGAGGCAAGTGGGTGCTATAATATCAGCTGAAAGAGGAGAGCTGGTGACTGTGGTCTGTGCAGTCAATGCTGCTGGGAATGCAGCACCACCCATGTTTATTTTCCCAAGGGTTAGATACAAAGATCATTTCATCACAGGAGCAACTCCACAGGATCCATTGGTACCTCCACCAGATTTGGTTGGCTCATTGAGGATGCTTTTGCAAAGTACCTCAAACATCCGGTGAAGCACACCAACTGCTCCACTGATAATCCAAAGCTACTAATCTTTGATAACCACGAGGCCCACATATCCTTCAGAGCAGTAGATATAGGAAAGTGAATGGGTGTTGTCATGCTCACCATTCCACCTCACACATCCCATCGTATTCAACCCCTGGACAAAATTGTGTTTGGTCCATTCAAGGCTTATTACAACAGAGTTCTTGATGGATGGATGAGATCAAACCCAGGCTAGCATATACCAGATCGCAGGGTGTGTGAATGAATCGTTTGTGTCAGCAATGAAACCACGGAATATCATTTCTAGATTTAGGTCCAAAGGAATTTCCCCATACAACAGAGACATCTGTGGTTAGCACGTTCGCCTCACACCGCCAGGGTCTGGGTTCGATTCCCGTCTCGGCCATGTGTGGGTGGAGTTTGTGCATGTTCTCCCCGTGCCTCAGGAGGTTTTTCTCCTGGTTCTCCGGTTTCCTCCCGGTCCAAAAACATGCACGGTAGGTTGATTGGCTCCTTGGACAATTGCCCCTAGTGTATGAATGTGTGTGTGTGAGTGTGTGTGTCCTGCGATAGGTTGGCATTCCATCCAGGGTGTATCCTGCCCTAATGCCCATAGACACCTGAGATAGGCACAGGCTCCACATGACCCGAGGGAAGATCGGAGGTAGAAGATGAATGAATGAATGAATGAACAGAGACATCTTCCCTGATGCAGAGTTTGAGCCTTCAACTGTGTCAGACTGACCTACAGCCTGGCACAGAACCTCAACCTCAATGTTTGCCAACCTGCCTTCATCAAGCGCTACAACAGCATGTGCTTCAGCAGGTGACACAGATATGAATCCGAGTCACCCTGCATACATGTGTCTCCAGATGAAATCCTGCCCTGATCCCAGAGCAAAGACAAAGCTAAAGAGCTAAAGACAGGAGTCCTTACCGACACACTTGAAAAGCAGGCAATCCAAAAGGGCTATAAAGAAAGAAAAAATAAACTGAAGGGCAGAAGCAAAAGAAGAAACAAACAAAAAAGAAATTCATGGTGAGCAATGTGAGCAATCTGATGAGATTGATGTTCCCGTCCCATTCGATGACATGTCCGATTATGAGAGCTCTGAGGTTGAGACAAGCGAACCAAGCAGCACAGATCTGTGAGTTGGTGACTTTGTTATTGCTATATTTGAAACCAAAAGCAGAAGCTGCGATTACATTGGCATGGTTGAAAAACAGGAGAATGATAAAGTGACTGCAAGATTCCTCAGGAGAATCCGGGGGAAGCACTGCCAATGAGAAACCCACTTTCGCTGACAAGGAAAATGATGTGGCACTTTTCCCACAAAGTGATGTACTGGAGAAGTTTCCTGAACCCGAAAAGGCAGGAGGAACTGCACGGAGGCAGCAGCACTTCATATTTTCCCCGCAGCCTTGAAGGTTGGAATGTGGAGTAATTCGTTGTTGAGTAAGAAAAACTCAAACTCGAGCCTTGTTCAATGAAGAAGGTTAAGTTAAAGAATGACAGAAAGTAAGAAAAGATTTTGTCCACACTTTTGTTCATTTTGTGTCCTGCATTCTTTGTATCTGAAAGCTTGAATTGTTTAAATGCTTAATAGATGTATAAAAATAGTTTTCATAACTTGTATTAAAATATTTTGAACAATTCACTTGCATTCATTCATTCATTCATCTTCTACCGCTTTATCCGATCTTCCTTCGTGTCACGGGGAGTCTGTGCCTATCTCAGGCGTCTATGGGCATTAAGGCAGGATACACCCTGGATGGAATGCCGACCCATCACAGGACACTCAAAATCACACACACATTCATACACTAGGGGCAATTTTTCCAATGTGCCAATCAATCTACAGTGCATGTTTTTGGACCGGGGGGAAACCGGAGAACCTGGAGAAAAACCCCCTGAGGCACGGGGAGAACATGCAAACTCCACACACACACATGGCCGAGACGGGAATCGAACCCGGATCTTGGATGTGTGAGGCGAACGTGCTAACCACTAAACCACCGTGCCCCTTAATACCCTTCCATTTTGTTCAAAACTATTACATTTTACACGAGAAAAGAAAGCACAGGTAAACTTACCACCCCTGTGGCTCAATTTACCCACTTGGTTGGATCAACTTACCCTTAAGGTGAGGAAGGTAAGCCATCACACCACATTTTTTTGATAAGTCATTTTTTTCATTATTGTTTGTCATAGACGCATACTTGTCTTTTCTATTGACCGGAGACATCCTGGACTAAAGGTCGGTATTTTCATTTTGATGCTGTAACATTTTTCCTTGCCGAGAAGACAGCGTCAGTAAAAAGTGGCTCAGTTGACCCTACTCTCCCCTAATATCAGCAAACAGTAGAAGTCAGAACGTAAACAAAAGTTGCACAGGAACACCACAAGGGGGCGACAAAAGACCACACTTTCCTCTGTACTACTTTTTCAGGCCTCTAAATAAACGCTTGAGCGACCCTAAGCGAGGTGTTTTAAGTTCGTTTTATTTAATGCAATAATACACAGCTTCACATTATCACCAGCGAGTGTTTTACAGAGACGAGGTTAGGGTAATGTGCTTTGTGAAAATGAAGACTTGTAACAGCCTCTGGGAACAGTGGCCACGTCCCAAACGGCACTTGTAGGGCACTAGATAGTGATGACGAGGGGGGTCTTGTTGTACGTAGAGGTAGTTTAGTGGGGCAGGGAGTAAGGACAGTTTTTGGGACGGAGCCAGTACGGCGACGCGGGGAGTGAGAAAGCAGGCCAGGGTGTTCATTCATCTTGATTAGACGTGCCAACCTAATTACAAGCGGAGGAAACAGTAATTAGCGCACGTCTCACCTCGTTAATCACAAAAGATTCCTCTGCTCTATTTTTATCTGATTAATGGCTCTTTGTATGTGTGTGTCTCTCTGTGTGTGTGTATGTGGGAAGGGGGGGGGGTATTTATATTTGGGCCTAGGCTAATTGTACACAGCTTGTACGCCATGGATTCATTTCGCCGTAACCTCATTAGGTTCCTCATTGTTGAGCAGAAAGTCTTGTTAGTGCTAATTTGTGCACCTTATCGGCTCGAACAGTCAACTTCTTCTCCTGTTGTAAAGCGATTTGGGTGAAGCGAAGTCGATGCAAACCTCAGCCCGTGTGTTAAAAGGCGCGTAATAAGGTGTAGGAAAAACACAAGCCGGGTTATTACTTCGGAAATCGGAGATCACTTCGGGCGCCATTTAGATATATACCTCGGAAAGGTTGCTGGATGTAATATTCCACTCGCGATAACAAATTTCTGGCTCGTGGACGGCCAGGATAATGAAATACAAATAGCCGGAAGATTTACGCGTCCCAAGACAAGTTTACGTCCGCGTCTCTAAATCGCTTCAGAGCTGCCGTGGTAATCGGAAAGACTCTTAACGGGTAATAAAGGTAGTTTTTGTGTTGCTTGTACTTTGCCTCTCTCTGCAGTTAGCTATTGCACGACTGCGCGTTCGACTTCAATTAGCCAAGTGAGCTAGCCGCACGAGCTACATGCTACAAAGGCACTGACCATCTCGATCATCCAAGGTTTTTCGTTTGTTCCTAACAATATGAGGACGAGCTAATTCCTAAATTGCATAAATTAAAAGTGATATATATATATATATATGAGAGCGAGAGAGAGAGAGATAGATAGATAATAGATATAAACGCTCGATTGTCATGAGTTAACTGTTTATTAATCGCACCACAGATGATATATATATATGTATGTATGTATATATATATATATATATATATATATATATATATATATATATATATATATATATATATATACATTTCACTCAAAATATCTCCCTTTCAAAAAATAATTGGTTATTTAATATTTATTTTACTCTGTAAATTATTCTTTTAATATTCATTTCGTGTTCATTTCAAAGCTAATTTTTAGTGGTTATTTTAATTGTTAAATACGGTACTGGGCTCCTTTAAGAATTATGTTCTGGTTTTGGTTGCTTTCCATATGTATGATGCGTTTAGGTTCCATACAGTAATATAGTGAGGCGCTCATACTTGAAAAGCACCCAGTGAAGTCTTTGTTATCAGGGACTCGTTCATTCATTCATTCATTCATTCATTCATTCGCCAACACAATGAAGAGTGAAGGAGCAGATCACTCACATAGTAATGCATTAAAGAGGATTTGCGTTGATGCGTTTTTAACGTGTTAACTTTGGCAGCACTAAGATAAACACATAAGAATTGGAGGACAGTAACACATATTTACACACTTTTTTTCAATATTTCCCCAAACATTAAGCAGAAATACTCTAGTAAATCTTGCCAGAGATTTCGTTTTGCCCTCGTGATCCGGTTCGTCCCGGAGCAGTATTAAGGTGCAGTCACTAGGCACGTCCTTCTATGATCAATAACAATCCAGACAACTATGCTGTCTAAATGAGCTTGGACATGTGCTTCAGGTCATTGCCTTGTTACATAGTGAAGTCGTTTCCAATGAGCCATTGTATTATGTGTTAAGATATGGAATGGTTGACACGTTGGTTCCTTTCACATAGTCTCTAACATTCCATTGATCCCAAACAGCCCTAAACCACCTCCATCTTACAAAACATAAAAACATCATGTAAAAAAAACAACAACCCCTGATTCATCCTTCCAGATAATTTGCTTTCAGACATGCTAAGGGAGGTTTTTTCACTAAAAACAGAAAGTGGACCATCTATAATATTTATATTGTTTGTTTGGTCGAAAGAAATCTTAAATGACATGAGTACACATAAATACATTTACCAAAGTCAAGTACACAAATATGTGGAGTTTGCATGTTTTTCTCCGGGTTCTCTGGTTTCCTCCCGGTCCAAAAACATAGGTTGATTGGCACCTGATTGGAAAATTGTCCCTAGTGTATGAATGTGTATGAATGTGTATGAATGTGTATGAATGTGTGTGTGTGTGTGAGTGTGTGTGTGCCCTGCGATGGGTTGGCATTCCATCGAGGGTGTATCCTGCCTTAATGCCCATAGACGCCTGAGATAGGCACAGGCTCCCCGTGACCCGAGGGAAGATCAGATATAGCGGTAGAAGATGAATGAATGAATGAAGTACACAAATATGTGGTTTGCATGTTCTCCCCGTGCCTCAGGGGTTTTTTCTCTGGGTTCTCTGGTTTCCTCCCGGTCCAAAAACATGCACAGTAGGTTGATTGGCACCTTGGAAAATTGTTCCTAGTGAGTGAATGTGTGTGTGTGTGTGTGTGTGTGCCCTGTGATGGGTTGGCATTCCATCCAGGGTGTATCCTGCCTTAATGCCCATAGACGCCTGAGATAGGCACAGACTCCCTGTGACCCGAGGGAAGATCGGATAAAGCGGTAGAAGATGAATGAATGAATGAAAGTACATAAATAAAGTTAGGGGTATCAGAAAACCATAAACAACCATTACTTAGCATCAAGTATATATTTTTTAAACATTTTAAACCTTGTCCACGAGGAGGACGTTTTTCCGCTTTTGCTTCTGTCTCTCTTGTCCAATTTCACATGAGATGCTACAAAAGAAAAAAAAAACCTTTTTTTTTTAAAACTTTTTTTTACTTTTCCTCGCAGGCTTTCAGCTCCTTTTTCCCCACAAAGAAAGACGAACAGCTTTTGAGCTCAGCTGGTCCGCATTTGGCGCACGCTCGTCGAGCAGGTGTACTTATAGTCTTCCTTCCCTCACACCCACACCAGCCTAAAATCAAATATGGCGGATGGCGGAAAACATCTGGCGGGCAGCTGCGTCGCGGTGGGACGCTTTTTTCGCCGTACAGATGTGAACGGCTTCCGGCACAGATTTGCGATGGAGAATAATAGGCGTCGTAATGACCGAGGATTCAAAGGCCTCAAATGGAGGAGGGAAGTTATTGAAATGGGAAGGAGCGATCGGCACGTACGACTCAAACAGCTGCTTATGGAACACACCAGCTAACAGATATTCCCTCAAGTTAAAGCCGGCACTGTAGTTCGCACAGCTGCTGACGCAGAGGAGAATACAATAGATTGTGGAGAGAGAGAGAGAAAGAGAGAGAAAGAGAGAGAGAGAGAGAGAGTGTGTGTGAGTGTGTGTGTGTGTGTGTGTTGTGTGTGTGTGTGTGTGTGTGTGTGGGTAAGTACATTAAGGAAAAACATGTGCTATCTTCACAAAATTGCCTGTCGGCTTTGAAGGTCTTACATCCTTCAATCCTCCGGGATCAAACAGGCTTTGTATCTGAGCGCTGCTCAACACTCTTGCTAATCTCGACGCTCTTTAAAGCTTTTCGTCTGACTCCGAACGGCGGGAAAAAAAAACAACCCCCCCAAAAAACCCCACCCGACAGAATAAATCTCATCATCGGAGTCCGATCGAAAGCCGATTTGTCGCTACTTGGAATCCATTAGAGAAAATCCTGAAACCCAGTGCAAAGGCCGACAAAGCAGAACGATCTTATTGCTGTAAATCGTGGATTCTGACTGGAAGTGTTGATTCACGTTCTGTTACTGGTATAACTGCTTTAAGATAAGTGAAAACTGGAAGCAAATATTGTCACTACATTAAATGCAGATACAATAAATAAATAAAATAAATAAATAAATAAAAATAAATATAAATAAAAATGTTCATTCATTCATCTTCTACCGCTATATCCGATCATCCCTCGGGTCACGGGGAGTCTGTGCCTATCTCAGGCGTCTATGGGCATTAAGGCAGGATACACCCTGGATGGAATGCCAACCCATCGCAGGGCACACACACACATTCATACACACACATTCATACACTAAGGGACAATTTTCCACGGTGCCAAATCAACCTACCGTGCATGTTTTTGGACTGGGAGGAAACCGGAGAACCCGGAGAAAAAAAAACCCCTGAGGCACAGGGAGCACATGCAAACTCTACACACACATGGCCGAGACGGGAATCGAACCCGGACCCTGGCGGTGTGAGGCGAACATGCTAACCACTAAGCCACCCTGTGCCCCGCACATATATATATATATATATATATATATATATATATATATATATATATATATATATATATATAATATATATAATAAACAAATTATAACATTTGACAAGATTTCTGTGCTTTTAGAAGAGTAATCTAACATTTCTGGTCACATTTGATTTAAAAAAAAAAAAAAAAGTCTAATAAAAAAAAAAAGAAAAATACTACGTGTAAACATTTATTCACAATACACTTTATTCCGAATAGAAGGGAGGGATATGTGGACTCAGTGATGTGGAGTTAAGAAGGAGTGGAATGTTGTTTCAAAACCAAAGCTGATTTTTTCCTCCAAAACCCTCTCTTTTTAAAAAAAAAATCCCTTTTCTTCTTATTTAATACATCTTGATTGTTTATATTTTATAGTTCTAGTGATGAATGGAAAATTCGGGGGAATTAATCATATCACGTCAATCATCCTGCAATAATTCACAAAACGGCCAACAGATGGCAGCAGCGTGTCGCATCACAGGACAACCAGCAGCATCTTCCCATCGACGCGCTCCAGAGAGTCTGGAGACCAGAGTCCAAAAAGTTCAGAGAGTCCAGAAGGTCCAGGAAGCCTAGAGACCAGGAATTTTAAAGGTCCAGAAAGGTACAAATGTCCGTGAATTCCAGAAAGTCAAGAAGCCTTTATCGTCATTATCTACCCCACAAACAAACAAACAAACAAACAAAACAAACAAGCATATATATATATATATATATATATATATATATATATATATATATATATATATATATATATATATATATATATATATATATATATATATATATGATGCAGTATGATCTGCAGCACAAAGTCTAAAAGCCACCAAGGTCCACAAAGCCACCCCATTAAATTCCCATCATTTGACATTTTTGTGTTTGTTTGTAATAATTGTAGAATTGTGGTGATGTAAACAAAGCGACAGCTACAAAACTTCAACTCCAGTGTGCTTCTCTAAATCTTAATAAACTTTATACATAAAGAGTTTTATTTAAGCATAGAAGTAGATTGTATAATATTCATGGCCTAGAAAGATGTTACACATAGATGTCACACCAATATCATATTTGTTATGTTCCTTATATGAATGTGTGTAGTGTACTTTATTTCGGTCCAAATTCCAAATTCTTGATCGTCATTGCAACATTCAGCTGTGTGTAACTGTTGTTATTATTCACACACATGCATTTAATATAATATAATAATAATAATAATAATAATATAATACAATAATATAATAATATAATAATAATATAATTCGGGTTGTTTGATTTAGTTTTGTGTTATCTTGTGTTCATTTCTGTTGGTTTCATGGAGCACTTTGATTTCCATCAGCCAAGGATTATCAGGATCTTTTATTTATTTATTTATTTATTTTTTAAATGGAATGACAGAGTTTGGAGTAGGTTAGTATTTCCAGAGTGTGAAGAATTTGAATACAAACCCACAATGAGGTCGATTACTGCAGTTACACAGAGGCGATCCGATCGCGTGATGGAAAAGCACGCCTCTGGTTAATCTGCTTCTCATTTGCGAGCATCACACGAGAAGAAGGAACATCAACATCCTGGTGGTTTAACAAGTCATGCAAAAAAATAAAAAATACTCAACAACAACAACAACAACAACGACATTCCTTGGAAATAAATTCAGGAAAAAGCCGGCCGGATTGGAGGTTGTAAATGATGTTTTGTCATGATCATATAAATTAGGACTGGGACAATATTCTGGGATGTGTTGTTTTTTTGTAATTTTTTTTTATTGTTATTTTTTTTATCGTTATTTTTTTATATGTTGAGAAACCGAACCCTTTTATTACGAAAAAAAAAAAAAAAAAAAATAAAATAAAACGTTTATTTCTCCTCCAAATGCATTTGCGTGATTGGAGACAGAGGATGGAAAATGAGCTAATGTGCTAAATCTGATGTCACTTAATTATTGGCGTATCAAACAATAATCAAACAAATGAATAAACAAACATACAAACAAACAAACATATAAATAACTGAAGTGAATGGAATGTGAGTGGCCTTGCAGGTCTGAGGCCTACCCACAGATCCCGTGTGTGTGTGTGTGTGTGTGTGTGTGTGTGTGTATGTGTGTGTCTCTGAATGTGTGTTATTCTCTTTATCCGCAGTAGAAGCAAACACACAAGCCCATTTAGACTGCTGAGTGAAAAAGTAACATTACCAATAATAACTATTAATTCAAAATAATTATTCCCATTGGCCTTGGTCGTTCTGTTGCCATGGTGAGCGCTGAATACTAACATTTGAAAAAAAGAAAATATATATTTGTTTTGTTTTTTGTATATTTCACTGTAAAAAAAAAAGTCTTCGCCTTGTTTGAAGGGCAGGTGTTTAACTGCACGAAGGCCTGAAAGGAATAAAAAACAAAACATGTGGATGCAGAAACAAATAAAACATGTGCTGTTTAACGAACCCGCATCGGGAGAACAAATGTTCTTGTCGCATTTCCTTTTTCTTTCAGAGGCACACAGGAAGCATCGGATCTAACGGAGCACAAAGCAAACGCTTTATCTGACACATAACAACAACAATAATAATAATAATTAAAAAAAAACCAGCGTAAGAAATATGGCCTCGTCTATGATAATTAATACGTCCTTGAGCAAAACAAAAGAGGTCTTTTTTTCCCCCTTACAAAAGCCAGGGATGTGAAGACGATGATGATGATGATGATGATGATGATGATGATGATGATGATGATGATGGAAGGATGATGATAATTGTTTCAAGTCCTGGACCGCTCTGTAAACAGCATTTCCTGTCTTTCAAATTCTCGCCCTTTCTTTCCTCACTCTGTGTGTGTGTGTGTGTGTGTGAGTTAGTGGTGTTTTTTTTTCATCATCCGTTTCTTGCCATCCTGACTCCTAACACCTGACGGGCTTTCACGCGGCTCGTCCTTTTGTGTTGGAGGCTTTTAACATGTCAGTGCGTCTGTTCGGTCCTCTCGTCTTCTCCTCGAGCTCCGCTGTGGACTTGAACCCTCTACAATGGCACACATTTTAGCCTGTTCTTTCGTCCGTAATCACACGAGGTTCAAGTAAACACACGCACAACGCAGCACGTGCAGGTGGGAAAAAAAAAAAAAAAAAAAAAAAAAAAAAAAATATAAAAAAAAACATTAAAAATATATATATATATATATATATATATATATATATATATATATATATATATATATATATATATATAGATATATATATAAACAAGTACAGATGGTTTGTGTGTTATTAAAAAATAACCATTCGTTTCACACACAAGATTCAATTTACATGTATGTAAAAATGATTATTATTAATGTAGTTAAATAGTTATTTCTATTCTTACACTACATGATGTTTTTTTTGCGCTATACATTAAAATAAAACCGTGAATTATACTAGGAAGTGGGCGTGGCTTAAAGCAGACATGATTTGAAAAAGAATGGATTTTTTTTTGTGGATATATATTTTAAATGTTGCAATATTTTCTAATAAATTTGTTGTAAACTACACAGTTTCAGACCATTATTAATAAATCAATGCTGGATATTTGTTTATTTGGAAAGCTTTGTCAAATGTGGTGCATTGTATAATGTACACTTATTGTGTAATGTGCATTGTACATATTGTTTAAAGATATGCTGTATTGCACATGTGTATTGTATCGATATAGTAGGATATAGTTTTCATGTATAGTCATTTTAAATAAATTTGATATAAATTCTGTACACGTTACAGATTTGAATTGTGTATTGTAGAAATACGCTGTAGATTTTGTGTCCTTTGTAACACATATGGTAGCAATATTGTGTAGACTCTGCATATTGTGTAATACCCAGACATTGTGTAGTTTGTACACTTTCATTTGTTTGTTGTAGAGATCCATATATTGTTTACCACAACGGTGGACTATTTTTCATTTGTGTACATTGTCGGACGATTTGGCATACTGTGTCATTTATATTGTAGATACATGTTGTATACAGAAATTGTGAATCTGTGTTCATCGTGTATTGTAGCATGTAGTGCATTTTGTTTTGTGTATTGTGGAGATGCTGCGAGTACATTATAGACGTCGTGTGTAATATTATGTACTGCAGAGATGTGTGACCGATAAAGTGTAGATGTTGTATTTTGTGTAGCGATATTGTGCAGGTTGTAGTCCTGGATATTAATGTGTATTTTCCTCATTACACACACACAGAGATAGAGAGAGTGAGAGAGTGAGAGAGAGAGAGAGAGAGCGAGAGAGAGAGAGCACTAATCTTGGATGGAGGACTTTGTGCCAGGAAATAAAAGACCTTTGGCTCTGCTGCACTTTTCCCAACGGAAAGATATGAAGAGAAAAACCACGACGGCCTCCCGCTATAATTAAAACCGCCACCGATCATCCGTTTGCATCCAGCATCGCTTTATCTAACACCAAAATAAAAATAATAATAAAAAAAACGGAAAAGATCCAACACACAACTTTCAGAAAGACGGATTCCATTTATTTATTTATTTTTTTCCACAAGATGATTGATAGATATTTAGGCGATCCGAGGAGAAGCGTTTTACACAAACGCCCGAAACGCCAGGCACGGTGAGGTCACGTGACCCCTGACGTGACCTGCTCTCGTAGCGTTTCTCCTCGATCACTTCCCCGTCTCGTCCTCTTGTTCGCGAGCGTTGATGACGCTGTGACGGGTGGACGCGAGGGACCGAGGTTTCCCAGACGCCGCCTCGCTCGCCGCTCCGAGCCGCGCTCGTGCGCCATCAGATAAATGCCAGTTATACATAGCCCTATTTGCATAGCAAGTTTCCATTAAAATCCACGTGTGTCATTACAGTTCAAATTCTTAATTATGCCACAATTTTCCCTGAGGGAAAATACATGGAGGCCACTTCTCTCCACAATCTGTCCATATGGCGTTTAATTAAAAGTTTTCTTAAGCAGTAAATTGTGTTCAATTCAATTAAAAAAAAAACTGTAATGTCATAGCAAAATAATAGGCATAGCCTTCTAAAGGGAAAAAAAAAAGTATATATATTTTTTTCCCACAGCATTTGCACTGGAATATGTCTCTTATATCTTTTAAGGAAAAAAAAAAAAAAAAAAAACGAAAGCCAGAAAGAAAGAATGAAGCCCAGAACAAAAAATATGCAAGAAACAAAATATCACCAAAGCCTCCTACATGATATCAGGCCTTAGGCATTGCAAATGAACGTCGCAGTAGCTATTTGTAGATTCCACTCTCGGGAAAAAAAAAATAAAAAATTCAGGCCATGACAAATGAAGCATTGGAGTTCGGGATTCCTATTTATCTGCGCCGTACAGAGGCGCCTCTATGGGGGCGAGGAAACAGAGGATTTAGGAGAGAGACAAAAAAAAAACCAGCATTCTGGCAAGAAAAAAAAAAAAGATCGATTGTATAGCATTGGAGAGTAAACCGGTGAAAATGTGGTCCTTCGAGAGGGAGGATGAATGACATTGTAGAAAACAAAATCTGCAAAGTGAAATTGAATAAAGTGGCCGTCAACAAGTCCTGTAAGTGGAGGATATCCTTATTATTATTATTATTATTATTGTGCAAAATGCCAAATAGTCACATGACACGTCTGAGCTTTGTGTTTCTTGCCTGTGACAAGTGTTTTGGAATGTAAGGTGTGAAGGAGAAAAAAAAAAAAAAAGCGAACTAATTGATTATTCATGTAACATTAATTAATATGTGCAAGATGATCATGGATATTTATGACCTGTAATTTCTCTGGTGTGAGATAAAGTGTATTGTTTTAGCATCAGTGCATTGATGCGGTAAAGCATTCGACGGGTAAAAAAACAAAACAAAAAAACAAGGTCTGAATACTGGATTGTGATTGGCTGGAAGTTCAGGTTGTGGTTGAACCTACAGGTCGTTTTTTGGGAAATATAATACAAATGGCCCCAGGAGTCCAAAAGCTTCCCTTTTGTTTTGTCAATTCAAATAAATGATTTAGAAAAGCACAATTCTAGCTCTACCAAGCCTCGTCTATAAAATCGGCAAAAACAACGTTGCGTTGGTTTTTCGTGCGTTCACGTATTTAAAAACCACAAATGAAAGCTTTAACTTGGGACCATTCTGTCAGGTAACTCACGACTAGGCTGCATTTAAAATGCACGCCGCTTAACATCGGGCCGTTATTCACCTCAGCACCATGCAATAAAATCCTATAACGCTTCACCTAGCGCCGGATTATCGCCAGATTTCCAACGAAACCTTTTGATCAATTCGAAAAAAGCCATTTTATCAGCAATTGACACGCCTGTGCTTAAAAACGTATATAAAAACACATATCAAGAAACTATTCCTGTCCATTATTTTATCACACATATCAAAAACACGATCTCCTCGACAGCGTTCCTATTTAAGTGCAAAAATTCCGGGTTTATTTTGCGCATCCCGAATCCTTTTCATGACTTCCTGACGGAGACAGTGCATGTCTGGGAGAATTAGCTTAGCTTAAGGCTCTTAAACAGCTTCAGACGCATCACTGTCAAGCTAAACAAGGCAGTCAGGAAGCCTGCGAGGTCTCCCAGTATCGCCGAGACAGACGGGGTTCGGTACGGAGGCAGCGCCGACAGACAGAGCAAATAAGAAAAGGGGAGGAAAAAAAAAAGAGAGAAAAAAAAAAAGAAAAAAAAAAGTGCGGCTCGGGAACGGAGTGAGCTTGTTGGAGGAGTACTGAGGAGCTCGCACTGCATTCTTCACTTTTAATTGAGTGTCAAGAGCAGGCCGGAGATTAACTGCGCTCAAATCGCGCAGATAAAGCCATGCCTCATTACAGATGCTTTATTTGTTATTGATATTTACGGGCTGTCATATTTTTCCCCGGGGATTAAAGCTTAGATTAAAAGCCAGTGGCTTAGCAAGAGAGCATGCTGGAAAATCTACTACTACTACTACTGCTGCTTCTGCTGACCCCCCACATTAAACATTACACAAACCCCGCACCCCTCAAAAAAAACCCTGCCCCCCCCCCTCTTTTTCATCATTGTCCCCATCATTAACATCCCCTCCATCTGATGTCTCCTTCCACACAACAACTGCAAAATTAGTATCCTTTTACCATTCAAAGCATTTGCGTTTAAAACCTTTTATTACCTCCACAAGAAATATAAATGACATCTTTTGTGTTTTTCTTGTCGTTTTTTACTTCCGTACATCGATGCGATATACGAAGAAGCTGCAAATGCACAGCACGAGTGGTAAATTTTGATTTGGCATTTAATAACGATCCACAAACAGAAAAATTGTTGAGGTGTAAAGCACGACGGTGGGTGCATCCGAGTCGATTTATTTATTTATTTATTTTACAAAAAAAAAATTACGAGTAAAATGTGACGCTGAGCGGATTTTTTCACTCTCAACCGTCACGTGTCGCTTCGAGACACTTTTATATGTGTAGGAACCGAGAGAGGAACTTCGAACTTGGGATCAAATCCTGAAGCTGTAAGAAATAATAATTCACAATTATTTTCTTTCGTTATTTTGGATAACAAGCCTTGTGTGAAATGTTGCAAAGGTTAAGAGGATTGAGAAGGTTGAGACTAATGAAAAAGGTTAAGATGTTGTTGAGGATTGAGAAGGCTAAGAAGGTGGTGAGGAAGGAGAAGGGGAAGATAATTGTCAGGGTTGAGGAGGTTGTGAAAAAAATGTGAGGGTTGTAAGAAGTTAAGAGACGTGAGAAGGTGGTGAGGATTGTGAATGTGGTGATTGTGAATGTGGTGAGGATGTGGTGAGGATTGTGGATGTGGTGAGGATTGTGAATGTGGTGAGGATTGTGAATGTGGTGAGGATTGTGAATGTGGTGAGGATTGTGGATGTGGTGAGGATTGTGAATGTGGTGAGGATTGTGGTGTCGTGAGGATTGTGGTGGTGATGTGGTGAGGATTGTGAATGTGGTGAGGATTGTGGATGTGTGAGGATGTGGTGAGGATTGTGAATGTGGTGAGGATTGTGAATGTGGTGAGGATTGTGAAGTGGTGAGGATTGTGGTGAGGATTGTGAGTGGTGAGGATGTGAATGTGGTGAGGATTGTGAATGTGGTGAGAATTGTGAATGTGGTGAGGATTGTGGATGTGGTGAGGATTGAGAATGTGGTGAGGATTGTGAATGTGGTGAGGATTGTGAATGTGGTGAGGATTGTGAATGTGGTGAGGATTGTGAATGTGGTGAGGATTGTGAATGTCGTGAGGATTGTGAATGTGGTGAGGATTGAGGAATGTGGTGAGGATTGTGAATGTCGTGAGGATTGTGAATGTGGGATGAGGATTGTGAAATGGTGAATGTGGTGGTGAGGATTGTGAATGTGGTGAGGATTGTGGCTGTGAGGAGTTGTGCTGTGGTGGGGGTTGGTGACGACTGTGGTGCGGTGTTGGTGCTATGTGGGTGCGGATTGTGAAAGGGCGTGGTGATGCGGCTTTTGCCTGTGGTGGAGGGATTGTGGATGTGGGCTGGAGGATTGTGGTGTTGTTGAGGATTGTGAGGGGGGGGAATGTGGTGAACGGCGGTGGGAGTGTGGTGAGGGGGCTTGAATGGATGTGGGCGTGAAGGCTTGTGAGGATGTGGTGCGGAATTGTGCTGTGTGAGGATTGTGCCTGTGGTGCGGCTTGGGGTGGGCTGTGGTGTGCATGTGGGTGAGTGCTGGGGTTCGGATTGCTGCTGTGGTGCGGATTGTGCTGTGGTGCGTCAGTGGGCTGTGGTGGGATTGGTGGTGCTTGGGAGGATTGACAGGATTGTGGTGAGGGCTTGAGTGCTGTGGTGAGGATTGTGGTGTGGGGAGGGGGAAGGCGTGAGGATTGGGTGATGTGTGGTTGCGGATTGTGGCTGTGGTGCGGATTGTTGATGTGGTGAGGTGGGTGCATGCTGGTGAGGCTTGTGAATGTGGTGCGTTGTGCCTGTGGTGCTGGATTGTGAATGTGGTGCGTTGTGGCAGGTGTGGGATGTGGTGCGATGGTGGTGAGGATTGTGGCTGTTGGGCGGACTTGGCCTGTGTGCGGCTGTGGCTTGTGCGGCTGTGTGGGGTGCGGTTGTGCCTGTGGTGCGGTGCTTGGTGAGGATTGGTGCTGGTGGGTGGCTGTGTGGGCTGAGGATTGTGGACTTGTGGTGAGGATTGTGGTGTTGTGCCTTGTGCCTGTGTGCCTTGGGGCTTGCGGCTTGTGGCTGGTGCTGTGGTGCGGTTTGTGGGCTGGGGGCGTCTTGTGAATGTGGTGCGGCTATTGTGAATTGAGGACTGTGGTGGGTTGTGCGTGTGCGCTTTTGGTTGGTTTGTGGGGGTCGGCCTGTGGGTGGGATTGTGGCTAGTTTGGAGCGCTTGCTGTGAAGTGCTGTGGCTGTGGGGGAATGTGGTGGTGAGCGGATGTGTGTGGGTGGGTGTGGGGGAGCGGCCTGTGTGGTGCGGAGGGGTGGTGGCGTTGGGTGGGGGCCTAGGGTGCTGTGGATTGTGGTGGGTAGGGCTTGTGGATGTGGTGGTGGAGGGTTGTGATGTGGTGAGGATTGTGGATGTGGGTTTGGTGCGGATGTGGTGTGGTGGGATGTGGTGAGGATTGTGGATGTGGTGAGGATTGTGAATGTGGTGAGGATTGTGGATGTGGTGAGGATTGTGGATGTGGTGAGGATTGTGGATGTTGAGGCTGTGGTGAGGGTTGTGGATGTGGTGAGGATTGTGTGTGGTGAGGGTTGTGATTGGTGGGATGGGATGTGGAGATGTGCTAGTGAGGCTTGTGGATGTGGTGAGGATTGTGAATGTGGTTGAGGATGCTGAATTTGTGTGCGGATTGTGGTGAGTGGTTGTGAATGTGGTGAGCTTGAGAATGTGGTGAGGATTGTGAATGTGGTGAGGATTGTGAATGTGGTGAGGATTGTGGATGTGGTGAGGATTGTGAATGTGGTGAGGATTGTGAATGTGGTGAGGATTGTGGATGTATGTGAGGCTGTGGCTGAATTGTGGTGTCGTGAGGATTGTGAATTGGTGGTGTGGATGTGGTGAGGATTGTGGATGTGGTGAGGATTGTGGATGTGGTGAGGATTGTGAATGTGGTGAGGATTCACGCTGTGAAGAGTGTGAAGGTTTCAGGAGATTGAGGATTGAGAAGGTTGAGGATTATGAAGGTTATGATTATTGAAAAGGTTGTGAGCATTGAAAAGGTTGTGAGCATTGAGAAGGTTATAAACATTGAGAAGGTTGTGAGCACTTGCGAAGGTTATGAGCACTGAGAAGGTTATGAACGCTGACAAGTTTATGAGCACTGAGAAGGTTGTGAGCATTAAGAAGGTTATAAACATTGAGAAGGTTATGAGCATTGAGAAGGTTGTGAGGACTGAGAAGGTTGTGATCACTGAGAAGGTTATGAGCGCTGAGAAGGTTATGAGCACTGAGAAGGTTATAAGCATTGAGAAGGTGATGAGCATTGAGAAGGTTGTGATCACTGAGAAGGTTATGAGCGCTGAGAAGTTTATGAGCGCTGAGAAGTTTATGAGCACTGAGAAGGTTGTGAGCATTGAGAAGGTTATAAACATTGAGAAGGTTATGAGCATTGAGAAGGTTGTGTGCGCTGAGAAGGTTATGAGCGCTGAGAAGTTTATGAGCGCTGAGAAGGTTATAAGCATTGAGAAGGTGATGAGCATTGAGAAGGTTATGAGCGCTGAGAAGGTTATGAGCACTGAGAAGATTATGAGCATTGAGAAGGTGATGAGCGCTGAGAAGGTTATAAGCATTGATAAGGTTATAAGCATTGAGAAGGTGATGAGCGCTGAGAAGGTTCTGAGCATTGAGAAGGTTATGAACACTGAGAAGGTTATGAACACTGAGAAGGTTATGAGCATTGAGAAGGTTCAGATCATTGAGAAGGTTCAGATCATTGAGAAGGTTATAAGCATTGAGAAGGTTATAAACATTGAAAAGCTTATGAGCACTGCGAAGGTTATGAGCACTGAGCAGGTTATGAACACTGAGAAGGTTATGAGCACTGAGAAGATTATGAGCATTGAGAAGGTTATGAACACTGAGAAGGTTATGAGCATTGAGAAGGTTATGAACACTGAGAAGACTATGAGCATTGAGAAGGTTATGAACACTGAGAAGGTTATGAGCATTGAGAAGGTTATGAGCACTGAGAAGGTTATGAGCATTGAGAAGGTTATGAGCATTGAGAAGGCTATGAGCACTGAGAAGGTTATGAGCATTGAGAAGGTTATGAGCACTGAGAAGGTTAGCATGAGCAAGGTTGAGAAGGTTATGAGCACTGAGAAGGTTATGAGCATTGAGAAGGTTATGACTTGAGAAGTTATAAGCATTGAGAAGGTTATAAGCATTGAGAAGGTTATGAGCGCTGAGAAGGTTATAAGCATAGAGAAGGTTATGAGCGCTGAGAAGGTTATAAGCATTGAGAAGGTTATAAGCATTGAGAAGGTTATAAGCATTGAGAAGGTTGTGATGAAGGTTGCTGGGAATTGATTTCCCATTTGGAGAAAAGTTTGATGAAAGACAGCGTTGTGATCCTGCACTCGTACACTACACAAGTTAATAATTCATTGTGTATCTGTCTACAGCTACAGACTGAAAAGCAGAGAACATGTGCATGTTTCTTTCTCCATCCTTCACTCTCTCTCTCTCTCTCTCTCTCTCTCTCTCTCCGTGTTCTTTCTGCCTGTTCGTCTGACAGACAGCTCGTGCTCTGGTGGCATCTGCCTGCTGCTCCGCAGCTTGCCTGTGTGATCAGCTCTCTCCAGCTCCTCAACACTTCGTCTTCCCTTCTTAGCCCTGCTCTCCCTTCAGAACGCGCAGCTTGCGTGCCAACTCACTGCCTCTATTAACTCGCATACCATCTTATGTACTGCCAAAGCAGATTGTGTTTGGAGGGCAGGCAATTAAGGGGGAGAAAAAAAAAATAATCGCAATGTAATTTTGGCTGCAATATTTACGAAAAACGCCCAAGCTTAAGCGAACGAACATGACAAAGTCAACACCGTGGAGAATAATGATTTAGTGCTGAGATTTAGTGGGAAGGGAAAGCTGGCACATTCCTAATTACGCAAGGCCAAATGTCAAGCCTGCTCGTATCGTCAGCGCTATTTTTTTTTCTCTCTTTCTCTCTCGCTCTCTCTCTCTCTCTTCCTTCCTTTCGTTCGTTCGTTTTTTTTTCAGCAAGTTTAGCCTGTTTTATGAATCTAATTATAAGTCATTAAACTGCGTCGGCTCCTCCACGAGTTGTGGAGCGAGTGCCTGTGAGCGTCGTCGCGGAAGAAAAAAAAAAGAAAAAGAAACGGTGTACGGTGTTGTGTATGTGTGTGTGTGTTGTGTGTGTGTGGGGGGGAAGGTTGCGGCGGGTTTGGGGAGAGAAAGAAGCGGTGAAAATGACCGCCGTTAATTCGCCGCTTCCGCCGCGCGACAGCAAAACCTAAGCGGCGTAAAGTGAATTACGATGTCCAAATTAGTTCAGGGTAACACCGCTGTGTAATTCGGCGTGTAATATAACCATGCCCTGACTACTTCTCTCTCAACCTCCCCTCCACTCCACCCCAACCCGAGAGAACGATCACCTAGAGCCTCCTAATTACTGCGAGATGCTCTGATGAGATCCGCGGCTCGCTGCCGGCTTCCGGCGGGAGAGGGAGAAAAAAAAAGAAAGAAAAAGTGACGCTAATCAGAACCGAGAGGACACGGGGAATGCGCGCGGGTTGGGGGTTAAACACCAGCAGAGGGTCTAGCAATACATAAAGCTTTGTGGAGGTGTGTGTACGGTTTATGTATATGTGTGTGTGTGGCGGAGGCTGTGCGGGGGCTTGTGCTTTGGCAGCAGCCAGGCGTTGCGGTTGCGTTAGCAGTGCTGCAGATGGTGAGCACTCTGAGCTGAAGGTGATAGAAGTGTGTCTGCATGTGTGTGTGTGTGTGTGTGTGTGTGTGTGTGAGCTTGGCGGGCCATGCTGTGCCAGCGAGAGCAGGCAGGCGTCGGCGGCGTGATATTGATACCGCGTCGCCGCTTTGCTCTGAGCCCCGCCGGCACCCTGCGACTTGGCGAGGGGAGAAACGAGGCCTGCGTGGGCACCAGATACACACCGATCCACACATTGTGTGCCTGTGTGTGTGTGTGTGTGTGTGTGTGGCATATTTCGCGTGACATATACGATCCTTCTCACCTGTCACCTGCTTGTAATGTAGCTGGCAAAAAATATACATATATATAAATAAATAAATATATATATAATATATATATATATATATATATATATATATATATATATATATATATATATATATATAAAGATAAACATTTGCAACAAACATCGAATCTGGAAAGTCATCAAAGTCCGATCTTGAGGATTATTTAGATCGCGATGTCTCGTTATTTTGATTTGTTTTATTTATTTATTTATTTCTTTAAAAAGCTGCAGGTCTAACCAAAAGTGAAACTTTCGGAGCATGACTTAAAAAGTTGCGAGGAAGTGCGGAGCGCGCAGTTCGGCGTGCGAATTTTGGCGCACGTCGATGACCTCAGCGAAGTGGGGTGGGCTGTGAAAGTCGAAAGTCTGTTTTTGATCTTGGCTCGAAACAAAGCCAACACATTTTATTGTATATTTCTGTGAATAAAGAGGAAAAAAACGCGCAACGTTTCGGTGTCGCATCTCGTCGCGGCGATTAACGATTGATTATGTTGGGCGGTGAAAATACATTTAAACAGACTAGATGACGACGGAAATGTTGCTGAGGAGAAAATTAAGACGCAAAGTTCCGTTTAAAATATGACGAGAATTGAAAATTACATTATATATATATATATATATATATATATATATATCGTATATATATATATATATATATATATATATATATCTATATATATATATCTAAAATAAAACAAGGCCCCAGTGGAGCTGTAACATTTCTGAAAAAAACAACGCACAGAAATAATGATATTGTAATGAAACAAATAAAACTTATGCTGTTTTGGGGCCGTTTTCTTTAAAATGTAATACAATACAAATAATTTCGAATTTCTCTTCTAAGTTAAACTAATACGATAATACATTTGTGTATTTATATATTTGTACAAGGGGGAACGGTGGCTTAGTGGTTAGCATGTTCGCTCGGGGTTCGATTCCCGTCTCGCCCATGTGTGTGTGGAGTTTGCATGTTCTCCCCGTGCCTCAGGAGGTTTTTCTCCGGGTTCTCCGGTTTCCTCCCGGTCCAAAAAAAACATGCACGGTAGGTTGATTGGCACCTTGGAAAATTGTCCCTAGTGTGTGAATGTGTGTGTGAATGTTTGTGTGTGTGTCCTGTGATGGGTTGGCATTCCATCCAGGGTGTATCCTGCCTTAATGCCCATAGACGCCTGAGATAGGCACAGACTCCCCGTGACCCGAGGGAAGATCGGATATAGCGGTAGAAGATGAATGAATGAATGAATGAATGAATGTATTTGTACATGTTTGTATATTTGTTAATTAAACTATACTTTTGGCCTAACCGAATAGTACACACAGTAAAAATGATGGAGCCAGAAAAACAAACAAACACAAACAAACAAAAAAAAAAACACCAGGGAAAGAAAGTTTTCTTTTTTCTATACTTTTTAACATAAATAATTTTGCTGTCTGACATGTACGGAAGTAAAAAGTAGTCACTAGTTCTATTTCTTTAGTGCCACACTGGACATATCATATTAATACTTAATCAATGTCAAATGCTGTTATCTGTTTAATATATCCAGGCTGAACATCCACCATATCCAACACAAGCAGAGAAACAATGATGATGATGATGATGATGATGATGATGATGATGATGATGATGATGATCATGTGATCAGGAATGTTCACTGATTCCCTCTGTCCGTGGAGCATGATAGCCAGAAAAAATACTGACATTTCACCAAATAGCTTTAAACCTAAGACATTTAAGTGTCTTGAAAATATAAGAAACATATATTTGTGTAAAAATGCAAAGGTTAAAAGTAAAAAATAAATAAAGACAAAGTAAAGACATCTACTTTATTACAGCAACGTTTTCGTACTTTATTACTTCACGTATACTGTCACTGAGAAACTTGAGAATGTAAATTCATTGTAAAGCATTACCTCTGAAACTTCCATTAGTGTTAACTAAACATCTCTATATGTATATATATATATATATATATAATATATATATATATATATATATATATATATATATATATATATCTATAGTATATATATATATATATATATATATATATATATATATATATATTTATATTATTTCATATAAATGTCGCTGCTGTTACAGAAATTTAACCAAACCTTCACTTTTGGCCAATAGGAATCCAGGGGCGGGGTTAATCAGTTTTAGTTGTGAGTCTGCTCAATCACTTTGACCTGGATGTATGAATGTATGTGTGTATTTGTGTGTGTGTGTGTGTGTGTGTGTGTGTGTGTGTGTGTGTGTGTGTGTCTGTTTGTAAAGTAAATGCGTCACTATGATATATTAAGAGCTGACAGATGAACACTGGTGTCAAAAGTATTCCCATTCATTCAGATACCAGGGTTTAAAAAGACTTCTGTAGCCGTATCAACTCAATCTTTTTACTCGAGTAAAAGTGTAAAAGCACTGCTTTCAAAGCAACTTAAAGTAAAAGTAATATAAGGTAAAAAAAAATTGCCATTAAGGACAAAAGCTTCAGCCGTGCCAATGGCTAATTTACTCTCTCTACTGTAGAGAAAACACCGCAAATGATAAATGAGTCATAAATGATAAATAGCTATAAATTTAATAAACGACTCAATGGTGTATAAATACTCACTTTTAAGAAATAATCTTATTTTTGAGTAACGACCCCAACACTGGTTTACGTCCTCGCTGGAGTGTGATGGTGATTTGTTGTCGTGTGCAGGTGCGATAGGATCGATCGAGTACAAACCAATAGGGTGTGGGAATGGTATATGTTTATATCTCATCCAACCACAATCACATTGACTCTATCCGGATGGAGCCGTTAATCTGGATTTTTTGGTTTGTTTTTGAACGATGAATAAACAACGGCGGGATGAAAACGAGCCGAAATGAAATAGGAGTAACGTTTTAAAATATAAGCAGTAGAGAGTACAGATAATTGTGTGAAATTATAACGAGTAGAAGCAAAATTCCTCCAGTAAAGTCGAGATTTCTACTTAAGTAAAGGTAATGAAGTATTTGTACTTGACGCCTCTGCAGAGGAACTAAGGAGGAAATGTTTTGTTGTATTGTAGAGTACAGAAAGGTTCTTAACGATGCGTTTATTTAATTACCTCGCTTTAAATATTTGTTTGAAAAAAAGTGCTGGCTCAGCAGTTACTCTAAGAGTCAAGCTTTACCTTTACCTTTAGCCTCATTATCACCAGGCTGCCACTATTGGGCCCTCGAACAAGGCCCTTAATCCTGTATCCAGGGGAGCGGTAACATTTCTGAAAAAACAAAATAAAAAAATGCAAAAGAATTAATTTCACTCACTTGTGCATGAGACAAATAAAACACACTTTATTTACATTTACATTTACATTTGCAGCAGACGCTCTTACGCTCTTATCAGAGCGACTTACAACTGAGCAATTCAGGGTTAAGGGCCTTGCTCAAGGACCCAATAGTGACAGCTTAGTGGTGGTGGGGTGTTGAACCCATGATCTTCGGTCCAGAGTCCAACACCTTAACCACTGGGCTACCACATCCCTTTATCCTTAAAGCTGTTTTGGGGCTGTTTTCTTTCAAATGCAATACGGTACAAATAAATTAGAATTTACTCTTTTAAGTTAAACTAATACGTTAATAAATTTGCGTATTTCTATATTTGTACACGTATGTGTATTTGTTAATTAAACTATACCGAATAGTACACCCAGTAAAAATGATGGAGCCGGAAAAGCAAACAAAAACAAACAAACAAACAAACAAACAAACAAACACCAGGGAAAGAAAGTTTCTTAGATTGTTTATTACAAGACGCGAGGTTTCCCGGTGTTAGCGCCGGAGGAAGAGAAGCTAATATTAAATCTCCGTCAGGTCACCCGGCTCAGGTGCGGCCGCAACTCGCAGCACGAATTGCCAGCACTCTTTTACAAAATATGGTGGGAATTAGTGTTTTTTTTTCTTTTTTTCTTCCTGTCGACAGTTGTAATTTAGTTTTGGACAGAAACAGCGCAAGTGTGTCGATTTTGTAATGCGAAACAGTGCAGGTTGGACTTGGCACAGGGAGAGCGTGAGAGTGTGAAAGAAGGGAAAAAAAGAAGAAAAAAAAAAAGGGAGCGAGGGATAGAGAGTCCCTATAGGAAGGCGGAGGAGAATGAAAAGAAGTGAGTGCCAAGTGTAGAACACATGCCCCTGAGGTTAGGGGCTGATGGGAGTGGGTGTCAGGTATGTGTCTTTAACGCCATCTCTCACACACACACACACACACACACACACACACACACACACACTTACGCACTGAAGGGCTGGCTAACAAATCGCTGCCGGAAGCGGCTTTGTAAAACCTCCTCTGCTTGTCTAATAACGTTTGGAAATGCTAAGCTTGTAAATTAGCGAATCTGGACCGCTGAGATATTATTTATGCTTGTCTCGAGTCCTGAAAGAGAGCGCGTGATGGGCAAATTGTGTTCAATTCTTGGAAGAGATACTTCTTCCTTTTTTTTCCCTTCTCCTTTTTTTTTTCTTCCTCTCCACCACGGCTTTATGTGAGATTAATCCCTTGACAACCTTTGCGCTCGGAATGTCAGTGCTGCGAGACTTCGAGTTGAAACGAAGAGGGAGGCAAAAAAAACAAAAAAAAAAAAAACAACAAAAAAACCCCGAAGCGCACGGAGCTCGGCAAACGCGCAAACGCTTGTCGTCTTATTTACACAATCTGCTTCGCACACACACTCAATATGTTTCAGATTCCCAGAGATCATAATCACACACACACACAGACACACATACAGAGTGTACTGAAGTCTTTATTAAACGACACCTAGATCAATTCTCTGGATCTGCCTTTTTCCGGCCTGCTCAGGAAAACGTCGTGTCCGTAAACAGACAAACAAAACAATTGCTTCCGTAAACAACATTTCCCAGTGCTGCCATTTTCCCCAGCTGCCTTTTGAAAGCTTGTTTTCTTACTGAATTGCTTCTAGAATTTATCTAGAGCTATCATTTACAGAAGTATTTGCCCACGTCTGTCTTTTCTAGAGCCGTCTTTGCATCCCTACATTCTCGACGTCTTTTTTTTTTGTGTCTTAAGCTCTAATTTTCTAGAACGCATTTCTTGAGCACTGGCTTTTGTCAGACGTACATTCAGAGTCATATCCAGAGTTGTTTTTCCTTCTTCACCAGGACTAGAGCATCTTCTCCAGAGCAGAGTTGCATTACCCAGAGAATCCTTTACACACATGCTTTCTCTGGGAATAAAGGTCACTAAAGGTGCCTAACTTTTGCAGCTGCCTTATTCAAGACTGTTTTACTAGGGGTGTATTCTCTTTTGGACAATGTCCAAAATAGGATTCTGGGTTTGATACAGAATTGTTCAATTCAAATTAGGCCATACAGCTATTACTGCATTTATTAGTTTTTGCTTCATGTATTGCCTGAGGTCCCAGCATTAGTTTCTCCAATAGTGGGGTGCAGCACAACGCCAGGGTCGCGATGCACCCCCCCCCCCCACACACACACACACACTCCCAATTCGACAGACGGCACAGCGCTGATATCACTTACCCCCTTTACAAGTGGAGAAAATTAATATCGAACCTAAGTTCAGTTAAGGATATTATTGTTTTGGCCCTCGAACACATCTCAGGTTCCATCTCA
>JACRUU010000008.1:4617717-4627717 GCA_030449085.1 Kryptopterus vitreolus | reverse complement strand
GTGTGTGTGTGAGAGAGAGAGAGAGAGAGAGAGAGAGAGAGAGAAGAGAGAGAGATACGAGAGTGAGAGAAATAGAGAAGTAGAGAGAGAGAGAGTGTCGAGAGAGTGGTGATGAGAGAGAGAGAGAGAGAGAGAGAGGAGAGAGAGAGAGAGAAGAAGAGAGAGAAAATAGAGATGAGAGAGAGAGTGAGAGAGAGAGAGAGAGAGAGAGAGAAGAGAAGTGAGAGAGAGAGAGAGAGAGAGAGAGAGAGAGTGAGAGAGAGAGAGAGAGAGAGAGAGAGAATGAGTGAGAGATCAGAATACTAATGCAAGCTCAGTGTTAATGAAAAGACATCACAAGCGCTGGTGTTCAGATGGCCTTTGCATTGCGTCCTCTTTATTGGGAACACACACACACACACACACACACACACACACACACACACACACACACACACACACACACACACACCATCTCCTTGTTTTTCATTCACATGATAAAAACCTCTCTAGGCCTGGCCAAAAAAAAAAGAAAGTGGGTTTTTATCTCAGTGATATTTACATCAGACATAATCTATCTATCTATCTTTCTCTCTATCTCTCTATCCAGCCATCCATCCTTCTGTCTGTCTGTCCGTCTGAGATATGCATGAACCTATCCTCTTCTGATTTCCATCCTGATGCCCTGATGATGTTCTCGTCACTTTGAAAACCACTGGTTAGTGAGTGGGATATCTCGGTGATTAAGGTGCTGGCCTACTGATCGGAAGGTCAGGAATTCAAGCCCTTGTATCACCAAAGCTGTGCCTTTAACCCTCTGCGCTCCAGGGGGCGCCGTATGAAAAACAAGCTGGGATATGCGAAGAAAGAATTTCACTGTGCTGTAATGTACATGTGACAAATAAAGGCATTTCTCTGAATGCTGCTGCTGCTGCTGAGACGTGTACTGGCTGAACATACCGCGCACACTAAACACTTCCAAAGCAATGAAGATGGCCTTCCAACATAATTCATGTAAATGGATCTCCTCGAACGGCTTACGACGACAATTACCAAGAACAGCCCCCAAGACTCCGACACACAGCAGCTGATAACCTCAGAAATGATTGAACTATGATGAATGTCCATTGGCTAATGAGAGTGTGTCTGCTCCCTGTTAAGGTGTTTTCCTCATATGGATTCGGGGAGTTTTCCGTCAGCGCAGGGAAAAAGTCGTCTTTGGCTCGCTCCCTGTGGATATGAGTTTAGAGTGTAAGTTTCAACCGGTTTATTTGCTTCACTCGGCATTTTATTCAAAGTTTTCTCCAAAAGAAAAACGTGTGTTTCGCGCGACCCCTCACGATCGGGTCGGCCACAAAGAAACGTCACTGGGATGTGTGTGTGTGTGTGTTTTCTTCGCTGAATGAAAATGCTCGACATATCGATTCTCCTATGATCAGTGCTATTTCACTCCAACAGCTGGCAGGGAGAGAAGAAAAAAGGACGGCGAGACATTTAAAGGAGGTAAAGGGGCGATTACAAGTGCACTTCGGAACGCCGTCACGGGGGAAAAAAAGGAAAAATGGTGGTGTCGGTTACACGGGAGCTCATGGCTCGGATGAGGACGTCGTCTCTCGTCCTGAAGAGGTCAGCAGTGGGCTTTGGGTCTGAAGAAGTTTGGGTTGTTAAACAGTGTGTGTGTGTGTGTGTGTATGTTGACGGCTGGATCGTGTGACTAACTTGAACCTTTTAGAGGATGATTTATGTTATGTTTTATGATATTAATAAAGCGTTCATGATAACGAATGTTCCTGAGACGCGAGAAGGTTCATGTTGGATTTTACATACAACAATTTATTGCGTTACCCACAATTCCCGTCGACAACCTGCTGATAGTCAAACTGGTGCTTTTTAGTCCTCTGACCGGTCCAGCTTTCACTGCTCAAACATCTTTGACTTTAATGATGCTCAAAAAAACACTGACTAATCATATATAGTATATTATATCATAATATAATGCATTATGGGACGTCGTGTACATTTATTGTTGTGACTCCGAGCTCCTAGTTTGTCAGGCAAAAATACACTAAAAACACATTCAGGACGTTTTACATTCCAATTATGTATCTATAATTTCTATTTTTGTATTTTTTTTTCTATTTTTACATTTCCACTTTTTTTTCCACTACATTGTTCTTTTCGCTTATTTTTATTTCCCCCGAAATCATTTTCATTTATTTTACTTTCAATCCAGATTTTAATTCTTTCACTGCATTTTTAATATTGCATTTCATTTAAAACAATGTTTCCATTTTTATTTTGAATTTAAAAATTAGAATTAAAATAAATAAATAAATAATTGGGAAAAAAACGTTTTTTTTTTTTCTGGTTTTAATTTGAACAATGAATTTGTTCATATGTTATTGTGATTTCTATCATTTGTTTCTATTTTAATCGTAAATTCTATTTCTATTTTTCTAATCAGTTTTTTTTTTATTAAATTTTTCTTAGAATTATAATATAATTGTTTTTATAATTCTATTTCTTTTTTTTTCATTTCTTTTTTGCTAAATCCTTTAAAATTCCAAATGAAATTTTTTTGTTAGTATAAATTGTATTTCTGATTTCATTATCTTTCTGTGACAAATCGTAAATTCTATTTCCACGTTTACAATTATTTATTTGTGTAGAATTTTATTTAAACATGAGTTGATGTCATTTTTTAAATCTTTACTCAGCTCTTTAAATGAAATTTATATCATGAGGCTTAAAAACATGTCGCTCTGTGTTGAGGCGTGTACGGTGCAAAAGTGGCAGCTTGGTGGTACCGGTGCCTGAACCCTCGGCCTTCCCACCGTTTGCTAATATTGTGTGTTTTTTTTCTTCTTTCTTCCTTTCCTTTTGCATCCATTTCGAATGAGTGAGCATCCTGAGAACTCCATGACCTCTGTTAGACCCTGAACATTGACGCATGCCATGTGCACTGCACTCTCGCATCAGCCTTATCTACAGACATTAGAGAGGACGAAGCATGCTATAAATCATGCTTGTGTTTAATTCGCTGGCTTGTTCACTCGCTGGCCGGATCCTGGCCTCCGCTGCGGCGCATTATCATGCAGCGATGCTCCCTGCAAGCTCTTAGGGTTTTTATTTATTTGTGTTTCGGCTGCGTTTACAGCTTGCGAGTGACCCCGCCCAATTTTTTTTTCACAAGTGTTCCCGACAGCAGGCTCGCTTAGCGACACCGCGCCGCAATTAACATACCATTAGCATAATATTTGCATGTGAGGACCCAGGTGTTAATAGCTGCCAGAAAATGCGGCAATCAGGGCCGCGGCGAACACGAGCGTCCTCTCAAGATCACCACTCAGAGACGCTGTAAACTCGCTGTGAACGCTCTCCGCTGAACGCTTTTACATCGACCTTTCAGCAACTGTTTGCCAGGTACAAGTCAACTCCGTAATAATTGCCAACCTTTATGAAAATGAGGATAGTCTGGATGTGTAAAATCAACAACCTGCAACAGGTGTGCAGTGTCAGTATCAGGAGTGTATCAGCAGTACATCAGGAGGGCCAGGATTGTATCAGGAGTGTATCAGGATTGTATCAGGAGTGTATCAGGACTGTATCAGGAGTGTATCAGGAGTGTATCAGGAGTGTATCAGGAGTGTATCAGGATTGTATCAGGAGTGTATTGGGAGTCTATCAGGAGTGTATCAGGAGTGTATCAGGAGTGTATCAGGATTGTATCAGGAGTGTATCAGGAGTGTATTGGGAGTCTATCAGGAGTGTATCAGGATTGTATAGGGAGTGTATAGGGAGTGTATCAGGATTGTATCGGGAGTGTATCAGGATTGTATCGGGAGTGTATCAGGAGTGTATCAGGATTGTATCGGGAGTGTATCAGCAGCACATCAGGCGTGTCAGTAATGTGTCAGGATTGTTTCAGGAGTGTATCAGGAGTGAATCAGGAGTGTATCAGGATTGTATTCGGGAGTGTATCAGGAGTGTATCAGCAGCACATCAGGAGTGTCAGTAATGGCAGCAGTGTATCAGCAGCACATCAGGAGTGTATCAGTAATGTAAAATGAGTGTATCAGGATTGTATCAGAAGTGTATCAGGAGTGTATAAGTAATGTTCAGGAGTGTATTAGCAGTACATCAGTAATGTATCAGAAGTGTATCAGTAATGTATTAGGAGTGTATCAGGAGTGTATCAGTGATATATCAGGAGTGTATCAGTGATATATCAGGAGTGTGTCAGGAGTGTATCAGTGATATATCAGGAGTGTATCAGTGATATATCAGGAGTGTGTCAGGAGTGTATCAGTGATATATCAGGAGTGTATCAGTGATATATCAGGAGTGTGTCAGGAGTGTATCAGTGATATATCAGGAGTGTGTCAGGAGTGTATCAGTGATGTATCAGGAGTGTATCAGTGATGTCAGGAGTGTATCAGTGATGTCAGGAGAGTGTCAGGAGTGTATCAGTGATATATCAGGAGTGTGTCAGGATTGTATCAGTGATATCAGAAGTGTGTCAGGATTGTATCAGTGATGTATCAGGAGTGTATCGGTGATATCAGGAGAGTGTCAGGATTGTATCAGTGATATCAGGAGAGTGTCAGGATTGTATCAGTGATATCAGGAGAGTGTCAGTAATGTAAGTACGGTTTACTCACACATAGCCATCTATATTTAAAACATATAACCGATACACATAACATCCGACCCTTCTAATCAAATAAAACAAACAAGCTTTCCAAATAATCAATTATCTAATCAACCAGCCACCCCAATAACCAACCAGTCAAATAACCAGTCCACCTTTAAACCAAACAACTTGGTAATATAGAAGTGGTAAATTATACACAGTCTATTTACATAATCTGAGTGAAATCCGTCTGAGCATGTGTGTAAGGCGATTCTGAACGACAGGAACTTTCCCTCCATTCATATCTAATAGTTAGTTTAATGAAACTATGATATAATTCTTTCATGTGCTGCAGTTGATGACTATGATTTTGGCCTTTTTTGTAAAGGACACAATTCTGAGGTTTTTACTTGTCACGTGTACATGAAATGTACTTCTTCCCCACTTGTTAGGAAGCTGGGATCAGTGCAGGGTCTGTCATGATACAATGGAAGTGGATACAGGGATGGTTGAGGGCCTTGCTCCAGGGCCCAAAAGTGGCATATTGGTGGTATTGGCCCTCAGCCTTCTGACCAGTTTCTGTGTAAACGTCCCAGAGGTTTGGCTGGAATTCCTGGTCTGATTAAAAACATGGTGCAAAACAATGAAACGTATCCAACCAATATCTAAAAGGGTGAAATCTCTACTATACTTTGATGAACAAACATACAAACACAATGAACAAACATACAAACAAACATATATATGATGTTTTTAGGCGAAGACATCTTCCTAACTATCAAACAAACAATAATTTAGAGGCCAATTGTTTTTTTACAATTGTTTGATAAAATGAATACAGCTTATTTTTTTTATTATTTAATGACAAATTTTTCATTCTAAAAACAAATCAAACATAAATAAAGAAACCAAAAATAGACATAAAAAAATGCCCGTTAATAATAGACAGAAAGAAAACATAAAAACAAGAAAACAAAAAGAAACACTTAGCAAGTGGTAATTCTATCGTAATTAAATGAATCTTTAAAGGAAATAAACATACAAGCATGATAACATACAGGATCTGACAACATTTCATAAAAAAATAAGTAATCATTTAAAACTAAACAAAAACACTTTATGGGAGTCAGTAATACATTTTATAGACAAGAGAGAATTGCTATCATGTAAGCAAGTCCACGAATAAACAATAAGAACAAAACGAAGAATCCATCTGACAACAAATAAAATGTAAACAACGAAAACAAGCAAGCCATCAAATAAATACTTAATTAGCAGTTACCAATTAATGTGTGTTACTTTAAGGGTGTTCTTTTTATTTCTTTTTTTTTACCCTTTGAGAGAATTATTATGAAAACAGCCAAACAAACAAGTCAATACACCTGACGAATTATAGAGAAGAAAATAGGTGCTTCATGTAAACAAGCAAACAAACAACAAGTAGTTAAACAAACAAAATAAATGAATTATCACTGGGTTGTAAGCATTTTTAAGCGTTTAAAAAAAAAAAAAATAGGTATTTAGCAACTGTTGTGCGTGCAAACAAACAAACATACAAACCACTACTTAGTAAACATAATGTTTAGTTTAAGGATGGCAGTGCTTTTTTCCCCTCTGTTTTGAAAGAAGAAATGTTTGCCAAAGAGTGTTTTTATTTTTTGCTCATTGTTTTTTTTTTCCCTTTCTTTTTTGTTCAGGGTGCCAATAATTGTGCAGCTGCCCGTATTTTGTTCTTGCTGCTCATGAGTATTTGATGTGTAGGAGATGCTCGGGGACGTTGTGAGGATGTAGAGAGTGTAGTGGAGCTGGAGGAAGTTGGGTGGAGAGCAGAGCGATGAGGAGCGATGAGGAGCGATGAGGAGGAGGAGGAGGAGGGATGAGGAGGAGCGAGCCGTGTGGAGTGGAGCAGCTGCTGCTGTTGACGTCTCTGAATGTTTCATGGCTGCCGCATGACTAATGTTTCGTCAGGAAGAGGAAATACATGTCAGCACTGACTGCCGATCGGCCCTGGGGCACTTTTCTCTCTCTCTCTCTCTCTTTCTTTATTTCTTTACACTCCTGGCTATGGCCCAGTGCAAAAGTTTGCATCCCCTTGGATTTCAGGGTGATGAAATAAAAACTGTATTTTCGGCCTTTTTACAGTTTACAGGAAACTCCTGAAATGAACTCTATATTTCTGTTTGCTGTTTATACAGCGCTGGAAAGAGCTACACATGCAACACATATACAGAGCTACACATGCAAACCCTTGTTTGCGTGAATTTATTTATAATCGTATACAAAAGATTAACTGTGTGTTTTTGCTTTCAAAAAGATACTATAATGGGGGCACGGTGGATTAGTGGTTAGCACGTTCGCCTCACACCGCCAGGGTCCGGGTTCGATTCCCGTCTCGGCCATGTGTGTGTGGAGTTTGCATGTTCTCTCCTGTCACGACCATGTCTACTCCCAGCTCTGTGCTTCCACACTCCCAGTCGCCTAGCTACTGATTAGCTCCAGCTGTGGCTAGTTGGTGCCATCAGTAGCCTGCCCTATAGAAGCCTGGCCTTCCCGCCATTCAACGTCCGGGCTCGTAATTCTCGGATTGCGAAACGGACACGCATTTATTTCCTAGAGTCGAGACTAACCTTTGTTTCTCTGATTCCCGAATCAGGTTCCGATCCCGACTGCTCCTGTTACCCTGACTTCCAAGTCCCGCGGACGTGATCTCGTCCGCCATTGAGCCTAATCTCTTTCCCTGGTCACGGACCTCCTGAGATGCACGATCCTCTACTCGGGCCGTACAGGGCTGTACACCTTTCTGGCTACTCCGTTTGAGTAGCGTCTCTTTTGTTCTCCATTTCTTTAAATAAACATTTTGAGTTGATTCCGATGTTTGTGTGTGTCTGTACCTTTACAGAAGCCTGGACCAAAACTGCAACCCGGAAGGAAGGATGGAGAACGCTCCAGGAGAGGTGACCCCGCCTCGAACCGCACCTGCGGAAGCTGCCACACCGCCCAGCGCCTTTCCTCCGCTCGGGTCACTCCCGATGATCCCGAGCCTGACGAATACACCCGCGTCCTTTGCCGGCGCTCCGGAGGAATGCAATGGATTCCTGCTCCAGTGCTCCCTAATCTTCAAGATGCAACCTAACCTGTTTCCTACGGAGAGGTCAAAGGTTGCGTACGTCATCTCGCTACTCACTGGACCCGCCCTCCGATGGGCCAAGTGGACAAATGGAAGCCCTGCCTTCCTAACCTGCCAGGCCTTCTATTCACACTTTCGGGTTTTTGGGCGAATAGAGGCGGATGTTTCGGCAGGTGAGCAGCTATACCGGCTTTCACAAGGCACCAGGTCGATACAGGATTACATGTTGCTGTTCCGCACCTACGCCGCCGCTAGCGGATAGAATGAGCACGCCCTGCTCACCACCTATCGCATGGGCTTGGAACCGACTTTGCGCCTCCAGCTATAAAATAGTAGATGATTCTGAGGGACTGGAGCGATTCATCCAGCGGGCGATCCGGTGCTCCACCCGGCTTAGATCCTGTATTCCAGACCTGAATTCTTCCACTTCCGCAATCCAGCAGGGTGAAACTTCTCCTCCCTCTGGATTACCAGCGGACTCTGCCTCTACTGCGGTTACTCCGGTTGCCCTCCTACTGGTGGCCCTCCTTGGCAGAGGCAGTCCGGAGGTTCGTCAGCAGGTTGTTGAGAATGCGCAATGTCCAAGGCCCCGTGTCATCTGCCCGCCGGAAAACTTAATCCACTACCTATTGCCAACCGCCCTTGGTCCCACCTAGGGGTGGATTTCATCACGGACCTGCCCCTTTCCGAAGGCAACACATGTATTCTAGTGGTAGTGGATCGTCTCCGTGCCTCAGGGGGTTTTTCTCCGGGTTCTCTGGTTTCCTACCAGTCCAAAAACATGCACGGTAGGTTGACTGGCACCTTGGAAAATTGTCCCTAGTGTGTCCTGTGATGGGTTGGCATTCCATCCAGGGTGTATCCTGCCTTAATGCCCATAGACGGCTGAGATAGGCACAGACTCCCCGTGACCCGAGGGAAGATCGGATATAGCGGTAGAAGATGAATAAATGAATGAATGAATGAAGATACGATAATTGTGCAATTAGTGACTCCAATATGATGTATGGTACGGTATCTATGGAGGAATACGTACACGTGTTGTTTATTTGGTCGTTTGCACAATATTTCTTTCTTCTCTCAAAGGGTAAAAAAAAAAAAGAACACCCTTAAAGTAACACATATTAATCGGCAACTGATGATTAAATCGGCGATTTGATGCAATTACGAGACGCTTTGACGATCGTCATAAATATAAACCTCACAGCATGATAATAAAGCCGGTTATTGCCTAATATTTCGAATGTGATTTCTGTACACTACATGGAAAAAGGGGTTTGTGGACACCTGGGCACAATTTAGTCCCAATTTTGCTCTTAGAATAATAATCTAAACTATATTGGGAAGATATTGCAGTAGATTTGGTTAGAATTAGTGCTCATTCAGCCACTACAATATACATACTGTATGTACAGTGGTTTTAATATAAGGACATTTGTTGCACATTTGCACACGCTTGTCACTTTAACACTGTCATAACTGCCACCCATTCCATTCTATTCATCCATTTATTCATTCATCCTCTACCGCTTTATCCTATCTTCCCTCGGGTCACGGGGAGTCTCAGGTGTCTATGGGCATTAAGGCAGGATACACCCTGGATGGAATATATATATATACATATAAATATAAAATATTAGTTTTTTTACACTATTTTTATGTAACTGTAAAGTCTACTGTATTTTCTTTTTCAGGTTTACACGTCGTAATAAACATTTCATTGTGTGTTGTACTGCTCGAATGGTTCCACCTTCACTCAGGGTAAGAGGCGAGTTTAGTTCAAGGCTCTGCTCTGCTCCGGCACCAGTGTCAGGGAGTAATAAGTTAGCTGTAATGGCGTTATGTAAATTAATTACAAAATAAATGTAACAGGAATTCTTTTTAGTTACTGAGAAAAAAAAATGAAAATGTTAAAGACGACAAATAGGGTTCCATGTCAACCATTTCATGTAAAATCGTTGTTTTAGACGACGCCATGATTGGGATTTGAATGACGACAATCTGTTTCATTCCAAAAAATAGATTTTTTTTCCCCCCCCGAGGGTTTGAAACTTTCTTCCTTAGAATGTTAACTTCAAGCGCCACCTAGTGGACAAATATAAGTAATTTAAAAGTAATCAGTTACTTTACTTTTAGAAAATCATTGAAATGTTACCGCTATTATAAGCTGTAACCTATTACATTTCCAAAGGAACCTTCCCAACACTGTTCTGTCACTGAGCTGGCAGAATGAACTTCCCCTGAATGTCCGAACAGTCACT
>JACRUU010000008.1:4610217-4615217 GCA_030449085.1 Kryptopterus vitreolus | reverse complement strand
TATATATGATATATATATAGCTCCTAAGCTTCTCCTAAGCTTCTATATATTTCTATAGGCATCTGTTGTTTTCTCCAAGTGTCTAAAGATGACTTTATTTTTTTCTGGAGTTTTTTTCTATAGATGTTTATATTTGTTTATAGGCATCATTAGTATATTTATGATCTTATGTTGTTTCCTATAGGCTTCTGTAGTTTCCCACAAGTGTTTAAGAGTTGATAGAATGTTTATAGTTGTATGTAGGCATCATTTGATTTCTTTAAGCTATTATATAGTTTTCTAGACTCTCATAAATGTATTATTTAGAAGCTCCGATAGATTTCTAGAAGCTTCTGTAGTTTCTTATAAACGTCAGTAGTTTTCTTATAAGCTTCAGTAGTTTCCAATAAGTGTCCCATAGATCCCTATGGAGAACGCATAGAGTTCTTTTTTTGTATAGTTTATATATATATATATATCTATATAATATCATATTTTCTATAAGTGTCATTAGTTTATTCTGTAGTTTCTATATAGGTTTTTATAGTTCCCCATAAGCTTGTAAAGTTCTCGAAATTTCAGGTATTTATAGCTTGTATATATTTTTTGAAAAAAACAAGCTGACCATCATTATAATTATTGTTAATAATATTATTATTTTTACACTAGAGGCAGTCTGAATATACTTATATATGTAAATTATGTATATATAAAATTCAAAATACAGTATACAAATACAAAATAAAACTATTCAACAGACAAACTCGGAAAGCGCTAGTCCTACGGGTTCTTTTTTTTTTGTTAATTTTTATATATATATATATATATATAGATATATATATATATATATATATATATATATATATATATATATATAATATATGATATGAATTTTCTCTAAGTGTCATTAGGTTTATTCTATAGTTTCTATATAGGTTTTTATCATTCCCCATAAGCTTGTAAAATTCTCGAAATTTCAGGTATTTATAGATTGTATATTTTTTTCACAGGGCACAGGTGGTTTAGTGGTTAGCACGTTCGCCTCACACCTCCAGGATCCATGGGTTCGATTCCCGTCTCGGCCATGTGTGTGTGTGGAGTTTGCATGTTCTCCCGTGCCTCAGGGGTTTTTTTTCTCCGGGTTCTCTGGTTTCCTCCCGGTCCAAAAACATGCACGGTAGGCACCTTGGCAATAATGGAAAATCCCTGTCCCTATGATGTGTGGGTGTGTGTGTGTGTGTGTGTGTCCTGCGATGGGTTGGCGTTCCATCCAGGGTGTATGGGTTGGCATTCCCAGGGTGCCTATAATGCCTTAATAGACACCTGAGATAGGCACAGACTCCCCGTGACCCGAGGGAAGATCGGATAAAGCGGTAGAAGATGAATGAATGAATAAAAGAATACATTTTTTCCATATGCTTTTCTAGAATCTGATGCGCCGACCAAAACAGACACGGACAGACAGAAAGAATAAATACAAAATCTGTACGTTTTAAAAAAGCACCATATGGATTTTTTGGTTTTGGTCTTTTTGGATTATTTCGGATGTTGCTTCACTAGAACGTATAGAGCGAGTCAAAAAGCAAGCAGACGCAGTACAGAACACATTGCTGTCTTTATTAGAGCCTAAACCGGCAATAATACTGAAAAACGTCAACTCAGAACAGATGGTGTGGCAACCCACGGCTTTTTTTTTTTTCCTTTTTTTTTTTTTTTTAAAGAAGAGTACATTAACTTACTCTCTCTCTTTTTTTTTTTTTTAATGTGGCATGGATAACATCAATAAAAGGGGGGGGGGAAGAAATATACAACTTATATTACACTGTGTTATGAACAAAATATAAATCTATACCTCTATGTTATATTTACATAATTATCTTTTAGCGATTTTTTTTTTTCAAGTTGAGATGGTAGGAATTGTTTAAAAATGTGTGTGTGGGTGTGTGTGTGGGTGTGTGTGTGGGTGGGTGTGTTTTACATTTAATTTTCATGTTTATTTTGAGCTCCACCCATGACTTTGATTGTCTTATTTATTATTATTCATAGCAAAAACGTCATGCTTTAGATAGAATAAATGATTGACAGCTTTCGACCCTGTCCTTCATTTTATGGATGATTGTAAAGGGCCCTGATTGTGATCGAAAAAAAAAATAACAATAATAATAATAATAATCAAAATAAAAATACACAGCAGGATGGAAACATTTTAAACACACGGTAGAGGTGGAGCGTTTTTTTGTATTGAACTGCAGGAACGACAAACGTCATCTTTTTTTTTTTTTTTTTTTTTTTTTTTCCCCCCAACATGTCCTGAACGTCGTCTTCAATGATATCAGGGTGGAATAAAATCGTCTCGATTAAACAAAGAGGAATAAAAGAGATAGAAAATTTCACATTGTACATAAAACCATTAGAATTAATAATAATATTAATAAAAAATAAAATAAAAAAAAACAACAACAAAAAATAATGTTCTTCTCATTTTTTTTTTGATATCCTTTCTCTGATTATTCAGAGTCCTAGTGCTTTCAGAACCTGCAGGAGATCATGAATGATGTCAGAGGGGAAAAAAGAAAAGAAAAAAAAAAAAAAAAAAAAAAAAAAAGATCCTTCATTTCAGCAGTTGGTTTGGGATGGTTTCTGTGAGAGAGACCAGAACACAAATCAAAATAAAAAGATAAAGCATAGAGTAATTAGATCTAAACACCTACCAGCTAAATATAATATAACGCTTTATAAAGCATTTTTTTTTAAACAGGGAAATTATAATAATTAAAAAAAAAAGATGAAAAATAAATTATACTGTACATAACTTACTAAACTTAAAAAAAAACAACCCCAAAAAACAAGCTGACCATCATTATAATTATTGTTAATAATATTATTATTTTTATACACTAGAGGCAGTCTGAATATATTTATATATGTATATTATATATAAAAAATTAAAATACAGTATTCAAATACAAAATAAAACTATTCAACAGACATGCAGAGTGTGAAAAACTCAGAGCGCGCTCGTCCTTCGGGACGGCCCAGATCTCGACAGCAGGGTGACGGGAAATAGAAAAACAAAACAAAAAAATCAGCAGAGAGAAAAACAAACAAACAAACAAACATGCGTTTCAAAATAAAAAACATAAAAAACGTGACACGAGAGCTCGAACCGTACTGCGTTAGTACCTTGCTTTTGAAAATGATTTAAAAAGGGGCGGGGCTATGTGTAACAGGTAAACTGTGATTTCAGAGAGGAGAGAGAGGAGAGGAAAATGAGGAGATATGGGGAGATGAGATGAGATGAGAGGAAAAGAGATTAGACATGGGAAGATGGGAGGAGATGAGGGTGAGAAAAGGAGAGGTGGAGAGGGAAAAGGACAGGAGGAGAGAGCAGATATGGGGAGATGAGTGGAGTAGAGAGCATAGAAGATGAAAAGGCGAGAGGTGGAGAGAGTAGAGGAGATGAGAAAGGCGAAAGGTGGAGAGAGTAGAGGAGATGAGAAGGCGAGAGGTAGAGAGAGTAGAGGTGGAGAGAGTAGAGGAGATGGGAAGGCGAGAGGTGGAGAGAGTAGAGGAGGAGAGAGTAGAGGAGATGAGAAGGCGAGAGGTGGAGAGAGTAGAGGTGGAGAGAGTAGAGGTGGAGAGAGTAGAGGAGATGGGAAGGCGAGAGGTGGAGAGAGTAGAGGAGATGAGAAGATGAGAGGTAGAGAGAGTAGAGGTGGAGAGAGTAGAGGAGATGAGAAGGCGAGAGGTAGAGAGAGTAGAGGTGGAGAGAGTAGAGGAGATGAGAAGGCGAGAGGTAGAGAGAGTAGAGGTGGAGAGAGTAGAGGAGATGAGAAGGCGAGAGGTGGAGAGAGTAGAGGTGGAGATGAGAAGGCCGAAGATAGAGGTAGAGAGAGTAGAGGTGGAGAGAGTAGAGGTGGAGAGAGTAGAGGAGATGAGAAGGCGAGAGGTAGAGAGAGTAGAGGTGGAGAGAGTAGAGGAGATGAGAAGGCGAGAGGTGGAGAGAGTAGAGGAGGAGAGAGTAGAGGAGATGAGAAGGCGAGAGGTAGAGAGAGTAGAGGAGGAGAGAGTAGAGGAGATGAGAAGGCGAGAGGTGGAGAGAGTAGAGGAGGAGAGAGTAGAGGAGATGAGAAGGCGAGAGGTGGAGAGAGTAGAGGATAGGAGGAGAGCGTACAAGAGAGGAGATTAGATTAAAGTAGATCCGAGGAGACGAGAAGAGATCAATGGAGATGAGAGGTGAAGAGAAGGAGAGGTGGAGAGAGTGGAGTAGAGGAGAAGAGACTAAAGGAGAGGAGGAGAGGACAGGAAGATACTGAGAATGATGCTGAGGATTAGATGGGAAGGCAGAGTGGGCGGGGCTTAGCCTATGAACTAGCCGTCAATCAAAGCATTGCAGTGGCAACACGGTTAAGAAAAACAGGACACACACACACACACACACACACCCACACACACACACACACACACACACACACACACACACACACAGAGACAGTGCTCCGGAGGATTCCTTCATTAAATATAGTGTGGGTGTCTATAAAACCCCTCCACTCTCTCTCTCTCTCTCCCTCTCTCTCTCTCTCCCCCTTTCTCTCCCCCTCTATCTCTCTCTCTCTCTCCCTCTCTCTCTCCCCCCTCCCTCTCTCTCTCCCTCTCTCTCTCTCCCTCTCTCCCTCTCTCTCCCTCTCTCTCTCTCCCTCTCTCTCCTTCTCTTGCTCGTCGTTCAGCGCCAAACTCTAGTCTACAGAGATTTTTCCTCTCGAATGCTCTCCGTCTCTGCTTCTCTTAGAACCACGAGGCCCAGGGTTCTCCTTAATGGTGAAAACAGTCTGTTTAGAAACAGAACCGAGGGACCGAGACGGAGGCTGGATCTCAATTTTTTGTTTTTCTTTCGCATTCTCACAGGAACACGCTGCTTTCATTTCCGTCCCGCTGGCTCGCATTAGGCCTGGGTGAGGATGGAGACGTGTCTCCCTGTCCGTGTGTGTGTGTGTGTGTGTGTGTGTGTGTGTGTGTGTGTG
>JACRUU010000008.1:4580217-4605217 GCA_030449085.1 Kryptopterus vitreolus | reverse complement strand
CTGGATGGTGATTGGATGGTGCCTGGATGGTGATTGGACAATAACTGGATGGTGACTGGACGGTGATTGGACAGTAACTGATTGGTGATCGGACGGTGATTGGACAGTAACTGGATGGTGACTGGACGGTGATTGGACGGTGACTGAATGGTGATTGGACGAAGATTGGACAGTAACTGGATGGTGACTGGACGGTGATTGGACAGTAACTGGATGGTGACTGGACGGTGACTGGATGGTGATTGGACGAAGATTGGACAGTAGCTGGATGGTGATTGCATGGTGATTGGACAGTAACTGGATGGTGATTGGATGGTGATTGGACAGTAACTGGATGGTGATTGGATGGTGCCTGGATGGTGATTGGACAGTAACTGGATGGTGACTGGACAGTGATGGAACGATGATTGAATGGTGATTGGACTGTGATCGGACGGTGATCGGACGGTGACTGGATGGTGATCGGACAGTTACTGGATGGTGATTAGACGATGACTGGACAGTGATTGGATGGTGATTACATGGTGCTGAATCTCTAATGCATTCATTAATTCTGTTGCCTTTCTTGCGTAATTTTGTCGTTTTTTACAGAAGTGATAAAATGGAGTGTAACACGGCGAGCGTTCCGCGGTTGTGAGCGTTTCGCCTCGTCCTCGCCTCGTCCTCGCCTCGTCTCCCCCGAGAGACGCTTACCGTCTGAGTCGCCGCTCATCCCGAAGTCCATCATGGCGTGGGTGAACTTGTTCTCCTCGGACTGCTTCATTTGCTGACTCAGGCTTTCGAGTGCGGCTTTCTCCTGCACACACACACACACACACACACACACACACACACACACACACACACACATGATCAAGTCAATCTTTCTGTTGAATAATTTACACCAAACAGCTTAGTATTCTCAAATGTAAATTAAATCGTATTGTTCTTGCAGCAATTATTGCAGCTGTGTGTGTGTGTGTGTGTGTGTGTGTGTGTGCATGTGCTTTTACTGAAATGTAGATTCACACAATGTGTCTCATCGCCTGGGGTCAATGCATTAAAGAGAGATAGAGAGAGAGAGAGAGAGAGAGGGGGGAGAGAGAGAGAGAGAGAGACGTAGCTCGGGAGATGAGAGCGAGTGGGACCGCACGGCCTCCTGGGTATTTATTACACCCAATAAAAGGGAGATTAACTCTGCATCTACATGCCTAATGTAGCCGGGGCACGCATTTCCACACGACACCACTGCCTCTCTCTAAACACATCCTCACACACACACACACACACACACACACACACACACACACACACACACACACACACACACACACACACACCCCCGGGAGCTGCATCTGGGGCGTAATTAGTCGATTAGACGCCATCCTAAGCACATGGCATCTTTTAAAACACACATCCGGAGAGGGTGCTCGCCATTACACAGTGACCCGGGCACCGCGCCGCGCCGTAATGAAACGCATTACACCGCTCCGGAGCCGGCGAGATTTAATTATTCATTCCGGGTTAGTGAGCGGAGCTTAAATGAACGTTCAGCTGAGAAACAATTTCCAGGCCGTTAACGAGAGAGAGAGAGAGAGAGAGAGGAGAGAGAGAGAGAGAGAGGGAGGGAGAGAGAGAGAGAGAGAGAGAGAGAGAGAGAGAGAGAGAAGCTGTTATACATACTTAAAGCTACTCACACACATCGGCATGTGGTGAAATAAATAACAGTGTAAATCCACCTCACTGACCGAATCCACAGGAGAGTCCGAACCACACACACACACACACACACACACACACACACACACACACACACACACACACACACACACACACACACACACACACACACACACACACACACAGCAACTCTACAGTGATCTACCACCTCACTGACCTGCTCCACTTACAGCAAGAAACGTGCCTTTCCTTCCCTCCCGACTCATTCATCCGAAATAAACATATGTTTACTTGTTGATTTGTGGTTGAATTTAAACTAATTATTTGTATTTATATTGATCTAGTATTTATTTATACATTCAATAAACGCAGCTGGTGTCGTCTTTATTTGCTATTTATTTGTTTGTTTGCCTTTTTTGAACATTGCTACAGGTTTATTTATTTATTTAGCTTTTATAAAAAATCCTTCCTTCCATCTATGCCACCCTATCTATCTTTCCATCCATCCATCCTCCCTTCCTTCCTCCTCCGTCCTCATCCACTCATCTATATATCCATCCATCCATCCATCCATCCATCCTTCCTTCCTTCCTTCCTTCCATCTATGCCACTCTTCTATCTATCCATCCATCCATCCATTCCTTCCTTCCTTCCGTCCGTCTATGCCACTCATCTATATATCCATCCATCCATCCATCCAGCCTTCCTTCCTTTCCTTCCATCTATGCCACTCTTCTATCTATCCATCCATCCATCCTTCCTTCTGTCTATGCCACTCTTCTATCTATCTATCTATCTATGTTTATCTATCTATCTATCATCCATCCATCCATCCATCCATCCATCCATCCATCCATCCATCCATCCCACTCTTCGCACTATCTGTCTGTGTAAAGATTTGTCTCCCTGATTCCGTCCTTAACTGATATTTATTTGTTGTCTTATTTACTCACACAGGTAAATAAGCGCAGTAGAAACGACCGCACCGTATAGATTTGCGCACTGGAGCGTGCGTTGGTAGGCGAGAGGCGAGAGCGCGGCGCGTTTCACCCCGGTGTTGTTGGGCGCAGTACAGGAGAAGTGTACAGTGCGAGTAAAAGGAGCGGCGCTGCAGTTACGAGAGCGCGGAATGTAAATCCGGGTGTTTACGAGGTCAATAAAACTTCCTAAAGTGCTGCTTATTTTAAAACCGCAGGCTTTCAGTGTAGATTTAAACATGGCGGAGCAGGTGTGGGTTTGTTTAGGGGGGAAAAGGTGGCGGAAATAAAAAGCCGCTAATGGGCTTTAAAGAAATATAAGCGTCCACATTTGCCTAATGCGTCTGTAATTTGAATATGTAGATAATTATCATAGAATGAGGCTGAGCTGCGATTATAACGGGTTTTTATTTATTTATTTATTGTTGTAAGGGGGGGAGGGGGGGGGGGGGAGGGGGGGGGGGGGGGAGAGGAGAGGATGGGGTTTGACTAAGAGATGTACGGAAGAACCGGAAAGCCCAACCTTCTCAGAGCGTCCGTTGTTGAGGGCGAGGCTGTTCACTGCTGCCACTTTGGCATCGAGGACCTGCTGCTCTCTCTTCAGCTGCTCCTTCATCTGCCGCGCCTCCTGGAAAGCCTTGCTCACGGCTTCGTGGTCATTCAGGTAACCTCCGGAGGTGATGGACGACAGCAGGTCTGCAAGAAACAACCAGAGAGAGGTGTGTGTGTGTGTGTGTGTGATGAAAAAAAAAGGTGCTTCTGGACTTGGAGATCCTCGAAACCTCTGAACTTACTAAAGGGATTCAGGGAAAGGTTGTAATCCGGATTACGCATCAATTCTTAAATTGTTTGTATTTTAAATACACAAGCGCTCTCCTTTAAACCCACAAAAACAGGGATTGAATACGAACACACGCACAAGAAGAAAGAAAAGCGCCGCTATAAACAATTTCTACAAATTCAATACGCTCAATTTAGGAAACAGGTCCACTGTATGGTGAGCATGCTTGTGTGAGTGTGTGTGTCGTGGTCTGTGTATGTGTGTGTGTGTGTGCGTGCACTCGTTTGGGTCTTTTAACTTTAATAGAGACACTAGGTGAGGCCATGCAGCACTAATGCACCGTCAAGCCTCTGGGCCGTGGACATTAGCATAGTGCATGCTGTGGGGCCAGAATGCATGAGCACACGAACACACATGCACACACACACACACACACACACACACACACACACACACACACAACACACACACACACACACACACACACACACACACACACACACACACACCACACACACACACACACACACACACACACACACACACACAGAGACACGGTAACCACTTGACTGCCGGCTCTCTGAGTCACACCGAGCAGCAGGACCAAAATGGAAAGAAGGCTGGTGTGGTGTGATGAAGTGAGGTTACTGGTACAAGCATGAACTGATGTTACCTTTAATACTTTTATTCATTGAATTAATTCATTTACTATTTATTACAGTCGCTTGGAAAACCGGTGACAATTTTTAGCCCCCCCCCCCCCACACACACACACACACTGCTTGGTTTACCCCAAAAATCCAGCAGTTATCCTATTTATTAATGAATTGAATATATATATATATATATATATGTATATATATATATATATATATATAGTGGACATTGTGCTAAACGATTTACTAAAAAAGTGTATATACAAGTGTATAATACACAAAGTTTCAAACCCTCGTTCTAGTTTTCGCATATTATCAAATTCCAAAAAATTTGATCTAATTTGATTATTATTCAAATCCAAATCACGTTCCGGTTGAAAATCATGCCGTCGTCCTAAAGCGCTGATTTTACACGAAATTGTTCAGATGTAACCCTATTTATAATCTTTAACATTTTCATAAGTAAGTGTCATTTAATTACACCTTTTTTTTCACAGTAACTATAATGAATTAATGTTAGATTTATTTTTAGTATTTATTTGTCATCGCAAGTTCGGAAAAAATGTACGGTTAAACCATCGCAACCTGGGGGTTATATTTGAATATTTTACTTACTGGTAAATTCTAATTTCATTATTTGTTTACTCCCCTAAGAAACCACTATATTAGGTTACATGTGGCCTTCCATACTCATAGACCTACTTACAATATAATACTATATAACAGTATATATCGGACACGGTGGCTTAGTGGTTAGCACGTTCGCCTCACACCTCCAGGGTCCGGGTTCGATTCCCGTCTCGGCCATGTGTGTGTGTGGAGTTTGCATGTTCTCCCCGTGCCTCAGTGGGGTTTTTCTCCGGGTTCTCCGGTTTCCTCCTGGTCCAAAAACATGCACGGTAGGTTGATTGGCACCTTGGAAAATTGTCTCTAGTGTGTAAATGTGTGTGTGTGTGTGTGTGTCCTGTGATGGGCTGGCATTCCATCCAGGGTGTATCCTGCCTTAATGCCCATAGACGCCTGAGATAGGCACAGGCTCCCCGTGACCCGAGGGAAGATCGGATATAGCGTTAGAAGATGAATGAATGAATAACAGTATATAATAATGCTGAAGTGTGTTGGAGGCCCACATCAGTCATTTTTCGGCGGGTCCTGATTGCATTTTTGTAATCAAATCCAATTTTGTCCGAGCGATTTTTAAAGCAGCAGAATTCTCCATTTAACATGTGTATGAAATTAGTAATGAAGCGAAAAAAGATGAGCCTTATTCATTTTATTCTTTGGGTCAGTTTATTTTGAACTACAATCATCAATGGCAGTTTTAACTGGCTAATGCTGGTATATGACCCTCCTATAAGGCGGCAATCGGGCCGTTGTTGTCCTCTGCGTCGCTTAACCTTATATTATCCTTTATACATACAAACCAAAATGAAAGGGTCGTACAAAAAAAAAAAAATCCGTGCTTAATAACGAAGCTGAACATCTGCCCTTAGACATCTGTCATTCATTTTTAAAAGAAAAAAAAAATCCTGCCAATTTGTCCATACAGCAACATCTGTCTCCATGAACACCGAAGCTTCTCACTGGCCCTTTATCACAGATAAAACCTGCATTACTTCCTGCAGCTTCATAATCCAACCATGTGTCTTTACTTATATCAGACTTTACTTTGTATCTTCACCCGGGGATCTTATAAAAACCCGCGCGAGATTACCGACTCTTTATCTGTTGTAATCCGGTCACTAATGCTGTGCGGGATTAAGCACTTCCATGCGAGAATGAAAAGATGAGTCGTATGTTAAAGTAGAATGGACAGAGCGCGTGGACGGGAAAGGGAATGACCTCGTAGGAATGAAAGCAGAGACAAAAAAAAAAACAAAAGGAAAAAAAAATGATCCAGAGAGGGATGCTGAAAAAGATCAAAGGCGACCCAAATAACCGAGAGATAGAAAAGCAACCTGATCCCAAATTCTATTCCCAAGATTCTCGGGTTGAACTACATGAGCTCAGAATGTCAACCAAATCGGATGTAGGGCATTTCCTGTACAGTCCACTACACAGCGAGAACGAGGGCAAGAAGCGCTAAAGGGTAAAAATAGTAGCGCTGACTGCGTACATAAGGTTTAATGATGTAGCAGTAGCTGAACTATTTTACAAACAATGGCCTGTTAAATATCACAATAATAACAATAATAATAATAAGAAGAATTTTGCTTAGTATCTTATAGTGTAGCTTGTCGAAATTTGTTGTAGATATCCAAGAGGCTTTTATTTTTTTGCTTACTATCTAGTGTAGCTAGCATTTTTTTTATTCACAGGCTAGTTACATAGTATTGAGTATAAAGTAATGTTGGCCATGTTTGCTTAATAGTTTGTAGTGTAGCTAACTATTTATTCAAAGTTGAAATTTGTTGTAGATCTCAACGAGACTTTTTTCTTTTGCTTAATATCTAGTGTAGCTAGCATTTTAGTTGCTTTGTAACTACCTGACTAGCTATTATAATCCACGGGTGTGTTTGGTTTTTTAGCTAGCAAAACAATTTTCTGCACATTGTGCGTGACATTAACTTCATATTTTGTAGTGTAGAAAACTATTTACTCAAAGTCTAAATTCATTGTGGATCTCAAAAAAGCTTTTGTTTTTGTTTACTATCTAGCATAGCTGGCAATTTTTATTCACAGGCTAGTTAGCTTGTACATAGTATAAAGTATACAGTAATTTTTGCCCCTGGCCACTTTTTCTTAATAGTTTGTAGTGTTTGCAGATCTCAAAAAGACTTTTTATTTTCCTTAATATCTAGTGTAGCTAGCATATTAGTTGATTAGTTGCTTTGCAGCTAGCTGACTAGCTATTATAATCCACAGGCGTGTTTGGTTTTTAGCTAGCAAAACAATTTTCTGTACAGTGTGCGCGACATTAACTGGATAGTTTATAGTGTTGCTAGATATTTTTATCCATAGCAAATTTTGTTGTAGCTAGCTTTGTTGTATTCACAGTCTAGCTCGGTTGTACATAGTAAAGTAATTCTTTCGCTTAATAGTTTGCAGTGTAGCTAACTATTTAATCAAAGTGTTTTTTTTTTTATTACTATCTAGTGTAGCTAGCATTTTTTTTATTCACAGGCTAGTAACATAGTATCAAGTATAAAGTAATTTTTGCCATTGGCCATGTCAAAGTTGGAATTTGTTGTAGATCTCAAAGAGACTTTTTTCTTTTTCTTAATATCTAGTGTAGCTAGCATTTTAGTTGCCTTGTAACTAGCTGACTAGCTATTATAATCCACAGGCGTGTTTGGTTTTTTTAGCTAGCAAAACAATTTTCTGCACATTGTGTGTGGCATTAACTTTGCATTTTGTAGTCTAGCTAACTATTCTAAATTTAAATTCTAAACTAGTCTAAATTTGTTGTGGATCTCAAAGGGGCTTTTGTTTTTGATTACTATCTAGTGTAGCTAGCAATTTTCATTCACAGGATAGTTAGTTTGTCAACAGTACAAAGTATACAGTAATTTTTGTCACTGGCCACTTCTTAACAGTTTGTAGTGTAGCTAACTATTTATTCAAAGTTGAAATTTGTTGTAGATCTCAAAGAGACTTTTTTCTTTTGCTTAATATCTAGTATATCTAGTATTTTATTTGCTTTGTAACTAGCTGACTAGCTTTTATAATCCACAGGTGTGTTTGGTTTTTAGCTAGCAAAACAATTTTCTGCACAGTGTGCGTTATATTAAATGAATAGTTTATATGTTGCTAGCTATTTTTATCCATAGCAAATTTTGTTGTAGCTAGCATATTTTTGTTGTAGCTAGAATATTTTTATTCACAGTTTAGCCCGGTTGTACATAGTAAAGTAATTTTTTCGCTAAATAGTTTGCAGTGTAGCTAGCTATTTATTCAAAGTGTTGTTTTTGATTACTATCTAGTGTAGCTAGCATTTTTTATTCACAGGCTAGTAACATAGTAGCAAGTATAAAGTATTTTTTGCTTTGTGACTAGCTATTATAATCCACAGGCGTGTTTGGTTTTTAGCTAGCAAAACAATTTTCTGCAGTGTGCATGAAATTAACTGAGTAGTTTTTAGTGTTGCTAGCTATCCATAGCAAATTTTTGTTGTAGCTAGCGATTTTTATTCATAGTCTAGCTAGGTTGTACATTGCAAAGTAATTTTGTTTGCCACTTTTGCTTAATAGTTTGTAGTATAACTAACTATTTATTCAAAGACTAAATTTGTTGTCGATGTTAAAGATGCTCTTGTTTGATTACTGTTGATTTAATATCTAGTGTAGCTAGCAACTTTTGCTCACAGGCTAGTTAGGTTGTACATAGTAAAGTCATTTTGTTTGCCACTTTTGCTTAATAGTTTGTAGTGTAGCTAACTATTTATTCAAAGTCGAAATTTGTTGTCGATCTTAAAGATGCTCTTGTTTGATTACCGTTGATTTACTATCTAGTGTAGCTAGCAATTTTTGCTCACAGGCTAGTTATTTTCTCCATAGTATAAAGTAATTTTTGCCACATTTTCTTAATACAAACAAATTTTGTTGTAGATCTTTTGTTGTAGTACAAACAAATAGTTTATAGTGTAGCTATTTATAGTGTAAACTATTAATTCAAAGTCGAAATTTGTTGTAGATTTTAAAGTGGCGTTTGTTTAATATCTAGTGTAGCTGGCAATTCACAGGCTAGTTAGGCTGTAGGTTATAAAGCAGCTTTCCTAAAGGAATGAACGAGAACAATTGTCGAAAAAGGGACCAGAGAGGAAAAGGCAGGGTGCTGTTTTTTTTTTTGGTTGGTTTTTTTTCGCTCATGGCACTGACATGGAAAGGATGGAAGGCAATAGAGGTTGGCATAAAGGGCCGGAAACGCTGGGAAACAATCCCAGGACAGCTGTCTCTCTGCTGGGTCACCGAGAGGAACCAGGAAGGTGAAAGCTATGATTAGGAAGCGCAGAAGAGACTGAAAGCAGGACGATTGTTCTAGTCGCAGACATTTCATTATTTATTTAATTGTTGTTTATAACGCGGTGTTGCAGGGATGAGTGTCTGAATCATCATCCTGACCCCTGCAGATGGAAAAGATCATAGCGCAGAAGGTCTGGCCTAATTGTGATCTAAGCCACCAGCTTGTATCGACATGTTTTTTTTTTTTTTTTTTTTTTTATCTGACGGGATTCCTGCAGAGGAAAAAAAAAACTTTTCTCTTTAATTCCTTTTTTTTCGGGGACAAAAAACATCTGGGCCACTAATCTGCTATTAAATCCTGGGATTTGTTGAAATAACACAGAGATTACCAGGGAAAAGGACGCTGGAAACGATGCTGGAGAGGGGTGTCTAAGGAGGGTGGTTGAGATATTGTGTTATTGTGGCATTAATGCAGGTTGTTTGTGCTGCGCGTGGTAACGTGCGGAGTTGTATAAGAGGCTTGTCTAATCTCATTGCGTGTACAGGATGTCACAAGCACGTTGTGTCTCTATTGAGCGTCTCGAAATACAACCTCGCTCTCTCTCTCTCTCTCTCTCTGTCTCTCTTTTACGCTATCTCTCCTGCTACTTAACAAGCTCTCTTTTCTTTCTTCGCATTTAAACTCTAATAAACGCTCGACAATACGCCCGGCGGCGAAATTAAACCTTGCAGACCTAAAAATGTAACATCAATTAACATGCTAACGCGAATGCTGATAAAGAAAAAAATGTGCAAATGAAGGAACTGGCTTATGTGACAATGCTTGAATTAATCGGGTGGCATGTGTAGGTGGGGAACAGGTTTATAAGCGACGGCGGCACACAAAGCGATGTCAAAACGGAAATATGGAGAGAAAAAAAAACAAGGTACCTATGGAGCTGACTCGTGGCGGTGGTCCTCCAATGCTCGAGGGGGCGCTGTGCTTCAGGCTTCCGGGACCCAGCTTCATGGCAGGGACCTGTGGGGAAGCGGGGGAGGTGGGTGACTTGCTCTCGGATGTCTTAGGCTTGGATGACAGATTCAGGGGCTGAGCGCCCTCGTCCTGCAAAGGCAAAACAGCAATAACACTTTTGGCCTGCCGTGATCTTTGTCTCTCTCTCTCTCTCTCTCTCTCTCTCTCTCTCTCTCTCTCTCTCTCTTTTTTCACTTCTCAAGCGCCAAATAAAATTGCCAGGCGAAACCAAAAGCAACCAAGCGCAGGCCAAAGCAGGATACGATCGTTAGGGAGCGAGGATTAGAGGCAATCGGGTTGGAATGCTGGATTTTTGGACATTTCCCCATGCAGTCTGAAGCGACTTTTGACACAGCCATGATCATGCAAGAGCACACGCTTAAAGGAACATGCTTATACAGAGCCATGCACACACAACTTAACCATCCTGGCACTACAGAAGCGTTTTATCACGTTAAAATGATAAAAGATCAGCTAATGTGGCACCTTACTGACACTGACACCCTGATGACCAGAAAATGCTTCATCTTGACCGTCGCAAATGATGATTTCTCTTTCCAGTGGAAGGCCAGAAACATTCACGGGACCTTTATTTTTCGACAAGTTTCTAGTCGAGGTCAAACCATTAATCGATTAATTGCCACCGATATTTGGCTACTGGCAAAAACCCACACGGATAGTTTTTCCAGCTTTCGGTCCTCTTGTCTTAACAACAGCGGCCTCTACAGGCGAATCACTGGCATTGCATGTAGCAATGCTGCAGGGGAACAGTGGCGAAGTGGTTAGCACGTTCAACTCACAACCGCCAGAGTCCGGGTTCGATTCCCGTCTCCGGCCACGTGTGTGTGTGGAGTTTGCATGTTCTCCCCAGGGGTTTTTTCTCCGGGTTCTCCGGTTTCCTCCCGGTCCAAAAACATGCACGGTAGGTTGATTGGCACCTTGGAAAATTGTCCCTAGTGTATGAATGTGTGTGTGAACGTGTGTGTGTCCTGTGATGGGTTGGCATTCCATCCAGGGTGTATCCTGCCTTAATGCCCATAGATGCCTGAGATAGCAACCCGTGACCCGAGGGAAGATCGGATAAAGCGGTAGAAGATGAATGAATGACTGCTTGCTGCATAAATTCATCATTTTATTATTTATTGATTCTATCATTACATATCTCTTAATTAACATATTCATATTTATTTCCTTTTTTTGCTAATTTTCAGGACTTCTGTAATGAAGTTGGATTTTAATCAAAATACTTCATGGAATTGTTTGGTTGCATTTGTTTACAGTACAGCAACTTTTTTACAATTATATTTATATTTTGTATATATATATATATATATATATATATATATATATATTTACGCAGAGTGTTTTTGTTTGTTTTTGATCCCATAGCCATCGTAAACGATTTATCGTCCACGTTGGCCTTGAGCACAGAATGCTTGAGCAGGCCAAAAATGAATATTTGTAATGAAATATCGCATTCTTATTTTCCAATGCAGGAAAACCAGCACAGGCAAATAAACAAACAAAAAACAAAAACAAATAACCAGTGCAGTCCAATGGTCAGGGGTCAAAACAGACCTTTGAGTCCATGACATGAAACATTCCCTTCCATTCATAAAGTGCACCACAAATCTTAGAAGGTGTAACCCTAGAGGTGTTTATTTCCGCATATTATGGGGTCTCTAAAAGCTCAATGGTTAAGGCTTTTGGGTTACTGATTGGAAAGTTGTTGATCCTAGCCATGGCCGTAAGCAAGATCCTTAATTCTCAGTGCTCCATGGCCGACTCCGAACGAACAGAATATCACTTTGCTGTTATATACACGTTGGTTTTTCACCTTTATCATTGTTTTTGTTCCCTCAAATCCTCTTGCTTGGACATGAACCTATGCTTAAATGAGAAAAAGTCAGCAGGTACCTCCATATCATGCCAGTTATGAGAAAGTCTTGCCATGTGGACATTCATCCATGTGTGGGCCCCTGATTATGTTAATCATCGGCCCACTGCTGCCCTAATCACATCACCGGAAACACAAGAGTCGGGCCAATTCGATCACGCGACACCAGATGCATCGGCGTCACCACCCCGCTCGATCAAGACAACGCGATTAGAATGAAGACTTGGCCGTGTTAGTGAGAGAGGAGCACAAATGCTTTGTGCGATCGGAAACTCCACCGAGGAAGGTTCTCCGAGAAATCACGGGAAGTAGCGGTGTGAGGAGAACACCTGCGGGGATCGAATGGACATACGTCGGCGGGAATCAGAGCTGTCAATCACCGTTAGGCCGACGCGGCGACTCCGTGTCGGCGGTACCGCGGAATCTCAGCTGCACGCGCATTAACCCTGAAGTGTGCAACATCTGCTCCAACACCTGGCTTTGGCTCGGGAAGACTTCCCGGCGATCGGAGCGATTTCTGTGCGTAGTGGAAATTACGCTAATTTTGTTGCGATAACACAAAAGTGCAAATACGGACCACGGGAAGCACTGACGCGGCAGTTTGGGGCTAAACAGCGCAAACTATTGCTTCAAATACACAAACTGGCCATAACATTAAAACCCCATGAATAGCGTTTATTTACTTCTTACAATGGCACCAATCACAGGTAGCATTATTATATTTATATTTATTACTTTATTATATCCTTTTTATATGCAGAATATGGTTCAAATCTGAGTTGGGACCGAAATGTATTAGCTGTATTAGATGTTTGTTTACTTTAACTGTATTAGATGTTTGTTTACTGTAACTGTATTAGATGTTTGTTTACTGTAACTATATTAGATGTTTGTTTACCGTAACTGTATTAGATGTTTGTTTACCGTAACTGTATTAGATGTTTGTTTACCGTAACTGTATTAGATGTTTGTTTATCGTAACTGTATTAGATGTTTGTTTACTGTATTAGATGTTTGTTTACTTTAACTATATTAGATGTTTGTTTACTGTAACTGTATTAGATGTTTGTTTACTGTAACTGTATTAGATGTTTGTTCACTTTAACTGTATTAGATGTTTGTTCACTTTAACTGTATTAGATGTTTGTTTACTGTAACTGTATTAGATGTTTGTTTACTGTAACTGTATTAGATGTTTGTTTACTTTAACTGTATTAGATGTTTGTTTACTGTAACTGTATTAGATGTTTGTTTACTTTAACTGTATTAGATGTTTGTTTACTGTAACTATATTAGATGTTTGTTTACCGTAACTGTATTCGATGTTTGTTTACTGTAAGTGTATTAGATGTTTGTTTACTTTAACTGTATTAGATGTTTGTTTACTGTAACTATTAGATATTTGTTTACTTTAACTGTATTAGATGTTTGTTTACTGTAACTGTATTAGATGTTTGTTTACTTTAGCTGTATTAGATGTTTGTTTACTTTAACTGTATTAGATGTTGGTTTAGACTCTGCCTTTTGTTTAAAATGCAGCGTAACTGTTTTATTTATTTATTTATAATTATTAAACGTGAAAATGTTTAACGTATTAAGTTTGAAATGGAATTAGTCGGATATTCAGGGGTTAAACTAGACAAATAGGCATTTATAGGCATTATATTTATTTGTTTATTTTTACCACATCCAAAATTGGTCCGCAATTCGCGGGTTCGCTAGGAACCCAACTTTGGGGTTGAATTTGGTTAAAGATAAGTTTTTTAATTTTTATTTATTCATTTCATTTTATTTTGTGCAAAGTTAATAAATTACTCAATTTGACTCAATTTTATTAAATATAATAAACAATTTTATCAATATAATAAACAGTGGATTGCATTACTATTTTATTTTCATAAATTTAAATGTTATAAAAAATATTATTTTATTATAATATGAAATATTATATTATGATTAATATTATTTCATATTATTTTATTCAAATATTATTTTGGGGGTGGGAGGTGGGTTGGCAGCTCAGTGGTTAAGGCATTGGGCTCTGGGCCAAAACGCTGCAGATTCAAGTCCCAGCCAAGCTGCCACTAGTGGGCCCTTGAGCAAGGCCCTTATTGCTCAGTCTGCCCCAGTCGTTACGGTTGCACAAGCCAGTGCATTCCTGGTGCCAATCCCAATTCTGGGTAGATTCCCCAGGGTTGCATTAGGGAGGACATCCAGCGTTAAAAACATGTGCCAACTATAATATGTGGAAAATCCGCTGTGGCGCCCCCTAACGGGAGAAGCTGGAAGTCAAATATATTATATTATATCTAATTTATAAATGTATTTTTAATTGTTTTAACAAAATTTAATGATGACACAAAGTACACTTTGAAGAGCATTTGAAGAGCCTTGAAGATCTTCGCGAACGATTCCATGCAACCAGGAGCGTACTCACATTCTTCACATCGGACTTGCCAGCGAATCAATCTGGAAATATTTATTACAGATAATGCCTTGTTCTTGTCGCACCCTTCTCTCCCTCCCTTCGCTGGTTTTTTGGATTGTTCTTTCCGCGAGGCAAATCCTCGGGCGGGACGGGAGCCAACGCGGGCTAAGCTTCTGAGAGGTGAATTGGGGGAGACTGGCTAAGCTGCGAGCGCTTGGCTATGCCCAGGCTTGGTTAGTGCCACACACACAATCCTTGACATGGCTCTACTGTTATGGAGATCAAGCAATGGATTAGATTGAAAATGCTCGCTAAAGCCATAATTACTTGCTTAGTGTTAATTGCGGTAAAACGTGTCATTAGCCGCCGCCGCGAAGTCGAAACGGAAAATGCCGATAAAGCTCGCGTTAATAGCTAAAGTAACTACGTGATCTGCAACACCAGTTGATTCGTTCACGACGGGTCCAAACACTCGTGAATACAAATAGAAAAACCTTTATTTGTCACGTGTACATTACAGCACGGTGTAATCGCACACTTTGGTTTGGCAGCCATGTTATGGCTGCCACTCAAGGACACATGAGTGGCAGCTTGGTGATACTGGGGTCACTGAGCTACACCCCTCCATACGCACGAGTTAGCTTTTTGTATACATTTCCAGCGGAGGACAACATTTTCAACTCTAATTCGCGTTACAATCAGTGGTGGAGAGCAACGAAGCAAATGCAAGCTGTTACTGCGGCGTAGCTATTTTCAGATTCTCCTCGTACCGCTGACCGTGTCGACCCGACTACGCTAGCACGTCTTAGCGTAGTACGACGCTGTGCGGCATGCTGGCGTCCGACTTTCTCCCTTGCCAGAGTGCTGACATATGTAAGTGACATCATTTGCCCTGCTTCTTATCACCTTGCCTGACGTTTCAATTACCGAGACAAGTGTGTCCGCCTGGCTATTTGTCCTAATCGTGTCTGTCTACAGGAGCCGCCTGTCACACACACACATACACAAAGCCTTGCACACACGCAAACACACACACACACACAGCAACACTTGCCTCATCTGGTTCTTCCTCGTAACTGCCAAGCAGTTCTGTGGTCAGCTTGCAGTTTTAACAGAACAGATTTACACCCACAGACTGTCCATGAACCTATACATCGTATAGCCGAGACGCCCACGAGAGCCTGTAGCGAAGTCTGGGAACAAGCGCGTACCATAATTACGCACTCCATTGTCGGGAAAATGAATAAATAAATAAATAAATAAATGAAAAACCCTGGATTTTTTTCCCGCAGCTCCTTGAAACAACTTTGATAGCCGTCATTACCGGCTATCAATATCCTCAAAGATCCATCCCATCCATCCATCGCTCCGTGTTAGGAGCTGTTATACAGGACAATTAAAAACAGAACAAGTAGACCGAGGGACTGTTTTTTATCCCGGAGATAAAAAGTGCAAGCATTGCAAATGCAAAGTGAAATTCTCTGGGAGAATTATTATTTTGTTTCGGCAATATACTCGAACGTCAAATCACAAGTCGTTTTTACGTGAAATTTTTGGGGAAAGTGCAACAATATGCAAACTTTTTGTGTAACTTTTGTGTTTTGTGCATCTTGTGTAATATGCGTACTTTCGTTTAGACTTCCCACATGTTCCAATGACAATAAATATATTCTATTCTATTGTATAGGGGTACGGTGGCTTAGTGGTTAGCATGTTCGCCTCACACCTCCAGGGTCCGGGTTCGATTCCCATCTCGGTCATGTGTGGATGTTTGTGTGAGTTTTTTTTTTGCATGTTTCTCCCCGTGCCTCAGGGGTTGTTTCCCTCCTTTTTCCGGGTTCTCCCTTGGTTTCCTCCCCGGTCCAAAAAACATGCACGGGACATCAAAAACAGTAGGGCAGACCAAACATTGATTGTAGGTTGCATTGGCACTTTGGAAAATTGTCCCTAGTGTATGAATGTGTGTGAGTGTGTGTGTGTCCTGTGATGGGTTGGCATTCCATCCAGGGTGTATCCTGCCTTAATGCCCATAGACGCCTGAGATAGGCACAGACTCCCCGTGACCCGAGGGAAGATCGGATATAGCCGAATGAATGAATGAATATCTTTCTTCGCATATCCCAGATTGGATATCAGAAACTGGGATCAGAGAGCAGGGTCAGCCATATGATACGGCGCCCCCTGGAGCACACAGGGTTAAAGGCACGAAGCTCAAGAGTGGCAGATTGATGATACCGGGGCCCGAAGATTTCGGCACAGAGCAAAAAGTAAAAAAAAACCCCAAAAAACCCCAAATCCCCCCCAAAAACGTCAAATTCGGCGAGAACGCGTGATCGCTGTAAGATGCCGAGAGTTCAGGAAGACCATCAAGTGCACCCAAAGGACGATCCACACTGATCTGGTTCCTACCCAGAATCTAGATGAAGATCCAGCTCAAAGCTTTAATAACATTTGCAGAGATAACGTAGCGTAAATTGCAGCAGGTGCTTGAGAAACTTTGCAAGGAAGACTTCCAGGACACATTCCAGAAGTGGCAGGAATTCTGGGAGCGCTGTATTGCTCTGCATGGGGGCTATTTTTAACGGTGTTAATGTGATATATAAAGTACTTTCTTGTAAACCGAGCTAGTCTTGTAACTTTTTTGGTGACGGCATCTCGTCGTTTAATCAGTTATCCTTCTCTTCTTATATTGCTAACGTGACTCGCTCTTTATGACACCTAGAAGAACAGAACAGCCTTTATTTGTCACATATACATTACAGCACAGTGAAACTCTTTCTTCACGTATCCCAGCTTGTTGTTTGGTAGCTGGGGTCAGAGCGTAGGGTCGACCATGATACGGCGCCCCTGGAGCACAGAGGGTTAAGGGTCTTGCCCAATATTATTTTCGGGGGTGGGAGGTGGGGTGGCAGCTCAGTGGTTAAGGCATTGGGCTCTGGGCCAAAATGTTGTTGAAGAAGTCCCAGCCAAGCTGCCACTGCTTAGTGGCCCTTGAGCAGCAAGGCCCTTATTGCTCAGTTTGCCGGCCAGTTATTGCCAGTTTTTTTGCCCCAGTCGTTACGGTTGCAGCGAGGCCAGTGCATTCCTGGGGCCAGTCAGAATTCCGGGTAGATTCCCCAGGGTTGCATTAGGAAGGACATCCAGCAGAAAAAAAGGTGCCTACTATAACATGTGGACCATCCGGGGTGGCGCCCCCTAACGGGAGAAGCTGGAAGTCAAATATATTATTCATTCATTCATTCATTCATCTTCTACCGTTTTATCCGATCTTCCCTCGGGTCACGGGGAGTCTGTGCCTATCTCAGGTGTCTATGGGCATTAAGGCAGGATACACCCTGGATGGAATGTCAATCCATCGCAGGACACACACACTCACATTCACACACACATTCATACACTACTAGGGACAATTTTCCAAGGTGCCAATCAACCTATCGTGCATGTTTTTGGACCGGGGAGGAAACCGGAGAACCCGGAGAAAAACCCCCTGAGGCACGGGGAGAACATGCAAACTCCACACACACATGGCCGAGACGGGAATCGAACCCGGATCCTGGCGGTGTGAGGCGAACGTGCTAACCACTAAACCACCGTGCCCCTCCAAATATATTATATTATATATAATTTATAAATGTATTTGAAATTTTTTAAACAATATTTAATGACGACACAAAGTAGGGCGGTAGCTTGGCCATACCGGGGCTCGAACCCGGATCGTCCGATCAGCAGCCCAGCTACGCTCTCCCTTCTCTACAACATCAGAAGGATTCGACCATTTCTACATTTTACAGGCTGCTCAGGTTCTTGTTCAGTCTCAGTCTCTCTCAGTCATCTCCCTCCTGTACTCCAGGATCTAGACTGGACTACTGTAACTCTCTCTGGGTGTGCTGGCGGCTTCCCACCTCAGAACGCTATTTTCGTCCTTTCGTCCAAGTCTGCAAATCATACGAACCAATCAAATGATTGCAAAATGCGCTGACTCGTGTTCAACCTGCATAAATTCTCTCGCTCCACCGGCTGGATCCTCCGTAGGCGGGGTGCTCAGCCCTCACGTAGCTTCCTGCTACATGAGGAGAAAGTCGCACACGCATCGCTCCCACGATTCCGATTCAAAACACTGACGCTCGCCTATAAAGCCAAAAATGGATCTGCACCTTCATACATCAGAAACCTCCTCATCATGTCCCGTACTGCACCTCGCTGCCTGAGAGCGTCTCGCCTGCTTCCACCTGCTCTCAGGGGAAGAGGTAAAGATCAGCTCAAGGCTCTTCTCTGTTCTGGCACCAAGGTGGTGGAATGAACTTCCCCTAGACGTCCCAACAAGAGAGACACTGCTGCATCTTTAAACCACGACTGAAGACCCCGATCTCTTCCAACAACACCCTATCCTAACACTTCTTCAATCATACCTGAATGAATTTATTCTTAAATGGAGACCTAAAGCATTATTTGCTCTGGATAAGGGCGTCTGCTAAATACTGTAAATGTAAATGTAAAAAAAAATAAAAAGATGAATATAATGTAAAAGCCAAAGGTCCAGTATCTATCTGTATGCATCTCCAATGGTGTTATGCCTGATATGAGTCTTTAATTATTTTTATCCTTTAATTTCAGGGTGCCAATAATTCTGAGTAGCCAACATGTATTGAATAAGGAGGCAGGAGTGTCTATGTGTGTGTGTGTGTGTGTGTTTGTCCTCCCGAGCTGTGGGCCAACCCCTCAAGGTAAATCACTTAAGCTGTGTGTGCCTCGGTCCAAACAGCTGTCTGACACACCGAACACCACTCCAAATGACACAGAAAAGAGAGAGGGGGGGGTGGAGAGGATGATGGGAAAGCAAAAAAAAAAAAAGATGTAGAGACTGTAAAGAAATGACCAAAAGAGAGAAGAAGAGTGGGCACACTGACTCTCAGGGACAGAGCAGTGCTTAAATATACATGCTGCCCTCTGGCTCCCTGTGGGGAAGCTGAGATTTTTGAAATCGGAAAAACGGACTGAGGATGAAAAGAAAGAAGGGCAAGAACGAAAGAAGAAAGGGAGAAAGAAAAAGTGGGGGAGATTGAGCGATATAACCTAAACCCAATAATCCGAGCTGCTGTCGGTGTACAGAAACGGTGTATCATCAGTGTTGGACCAATTAAGACTCATGCAAGACAGCGAAAAATTCGAAATGAATATTAGCTATTTGGTTGTGGTATTACAGTAAACAATACACAATTCTTCTAGTCAATTTGACAAAAAAAAAAACAAAAGTAAAATTTGCATACAAATGGCACGGGGCAACAATCAATTTCCCTTCCTAGATAACGGTTGGACCTCCTGTATTTGGAAAAGGCACTAAACATGATCAAAGGTGTCGTTTGTGCTTGTCATCAGCCGCGGCAGCACTTCAGATACCCCGGCCCTCGTCCCTCACCCATCTCCAGTCACTCCATATAAATGCTAATAGAGCAAGAAGAGCGCCCATGAGTCCAAGGAGCAGCTGTATGCATTACCAAGGAGCTCCGTGCACAATGATCGGCGAAGGAGGGGGGGTTGGGGGGGGCGGCAGCCAATAGATGACCGCTTTACTATCGGGGGGCCGGGGGGGCCAGATGCCCGAGCGGCCTCTGGAAATAATACAGCATATGCAACTCATCAGGGAGAGAGGGGAGAAGACAAGGGGAAAAATGTATGGTCTTACAAAGAGAGAGAACAGGAAGCGAGCTACCTAGGTAGTCGACAGGAATTGTCCACTTCTGGGGAAAAAAGACCGTTTGGAAAGGAGGCGGGGGGGGGACTGGGGACGGGGGTAAAACTAAACTAATTCGCCAAACCAAATCTGTATTGCTAATCATTTTGAAACCGGTACCAATTTACAAAGGTGCGGCAGGTTCGTAGAGAGGTTGACGCGTTTGACAAAGAGTGCCACTTCTGGGATAAGGACTGAACCCATTTAACACCCTTATCTGAGCAGCTATGGGGTTAACGGGCCATCTTGGTGTGGCTGGAATATGAATTCACGTCCCTCGGTTGCAAAGTTCAATGCCTTTACCACAAAACGACCGACTCCTTCCAGGGTACCATCAGGTTGGTTCAAGAGTTTGTACCAGTTTAGGAGCAGGGGATTAGCTAGTCCCCATGTTTTGTGGGGACAAATCATAAGAAACAGAAAAGAAAAGAACAGTGCCTTCAGTTTTGGTGAGATAAATCATGCATCCCTTCTTCCTTGGCATTTTTCTTACTAGGAATTGGCAAAAAAAAAAAAACCACCATTTGGAACGCGGCCCCCAAAACATACTTGAAAGCAGTTGGCAAGCTCAGTGAAATCTTTCTAAACCGTCAAGGTGTATCAATGAATAGATAATGTACAAGTTGTACAGGTACATGTGCCACTAGTGAGCTGCCAGAGATCCAGACCCCCCTCTACACTCTACACCCCCCCCCCCCCCCCCCACGATCGCCCTCCTCCGGTTGATGACGGCCTTAAACACTGAGACTGGTGGACGCTTCTTCAAACCCATGGATACATGCCACACTAATCAAATTGACAAATCGCAAACAAAAACAAACACCCAAAGGAGGACGAGGTTCTCTGTTGAGTCTGGTTCCTGAGGTTTTGCCTTGCCACCTTCGCCTCGGCTTGCTCAGCAATTGTAATCGTTGTCTCCCATGTTATAATTAAGTATATTATATTGTCAAAAGCGTTCTACGGATAAATAATGCTGAATAGTACGGGGCAAATGCGCATCGTTAAGACTGAACGACCCGACATCTGAAGGCGAGGTTAAGAAGCGCCTCGAGTGGGGCGCTCTTTAGACCAACCGCATTCTCGCCCAGGATCCAGCGAGCGGGAGAGCCTTCAAATGATACCCGCTCGCTCCAGAAATCATGCCATATTGTTTGTGGAAGCCAGAACTCCATCTCCGCATGAAGTATGCTGTGGGCTCGAGGAGCCATGTGGCTCGGAGCCAGACCTTGCCCTCTCTGTCTCTGTTCAAACAGACCCCATTCCCTGTCCAGATCTGATCTGGGTCTTGACGGAGGCTCGGTAGCGAGAGTGCTAAACACATGTTTATTCAGCAGCGGGTTGCCCCGTGGGTTGTGCCAGTGTGCATCGGGCAGGATGGAAAAGGCTTCACTGGGGGGCGACCCAGCTCTGAGGCTGACCACAAGACCAGCAGGAGAGAAGAACAGCTTTGCTGGAGCCTGTTATCTCTGCATCGCCTAGTATTCATGGACTTTCACTTTATGCTCCATTAGACCCGACCTCATTCCTTGTTACACACTCACACACTCACACACACACACACACACACTCTCACTGCTCCCAGGTGAAGGCACAAACATCAAATGACACCAAGATGCCCTAAATGACTAACACTCCTGCCAAAGAATAAGATTTATTTATCTATCTATTTATTTATTCATTTATTTATTTTTTATACAGCATACATTTATGCATTCGAGGTTCTAGGACATTTATAATCAATATAATAAATCATTTATCATTCCTTCAATGTCCAACTACTGAGAGACAACAAAACGGACACTCATCTGTCCTGGCATCATGATACACCCCCCGGACCTCTGCATTGACACTGAAGACTCCTTCCATAAATATAAGATTCGCAGGTCCATAGGCAAAAAAAAAAAAAAAAAAAAAGGACACCTTTCTATCAGAAACAGTATTCATTTCTCCAGTCTTGACCGATTGTGACCCTGTCGCTGGTTCCCATTCCGGGACCACCTTTCATAGACACTGACCATTGCAGTTTCGGAATTGCTCTGACCCAGTCGTCTAGCCATCCCAATTTGGAGCCCATTCAAATTTACATTTACATTTACGCAGACGCCCTTATCCAGAGCGACTTACAACTGAGCAATTGAGGGTTAAGGGCCTTGCTCAAGGGCCCACTAGTGGTAGCTTGAATCTGTGATCTTCTGGTCCAGAGGCCAACACCTTAACCACTAAGACACCGTCTCCCACAAATCCTTGCACTTGCACACTTTTCTCGCTTCGAACACACAAAATGTTCACCTGCTGCCTGATATATCCCACCCACTAACGAGTGCCACGGCGAAGAGATAATCAGTGGTCCTGATCGGTGTTCATACTTTCCAAGAACACCAGTATAGTGTATGCTGCAGCCAGGATGTTACCATTAGTCACACAAAAGAGGAGAAAGAAACAGGAGATTTGTTGTTGTTTTTTGCCAGGACACAAACACATTTCCCTTGTGTACACGATGCAGCGAGGCATGCCGAGTAAGAACACATCGCATAGAACGTCGAGTTCTGGTCGTACCTTGACCTTGGGTGGAGGGGTGCTCCTGCTCTTCTCGCTCTGGCCACTGGTAGGCGAGTGAGTCCCTGCAGCCAGGTTGGCCTGGGGCATGGCGCTGTGCTTGGACCCCGGAGATACCTGCATCGCTGCCAACTGAGCCGCATACAGCTGCTGCTTGGAGACCGGATAGAAAGAGACGGACAGCGGACACAGAGTCAAGGGTAGGTGGAGGAGAGAGAGAGAGAGAGAGAGGGGGAAAAAAAAGACAAAGAGAGAAAAGCGAGCCATGAATAAATGAATATGCCAAACGCTCACATCATCACAAGTAAACAGGGCTAAAAAAAAAGCCAGCCGGGGCCATTAGCTGAAAGAGGCTCGCTGTTGCTTGGGCGCTGCCTGGGAGACAGAGCTGTCACTTCCCGTCCCTGGAGGTGCCGATGCTAACAGCTATCAGCAACCTTGAAGGAGACGAATGCTAAAACACATTGCCGCGGCTCTAGATTCGGGCCCGGGCTCGGGGATTGAACAAATAAAAGAGACAAAACAAGGTGAAAAGAAAGATTGAAGGGGCGAGGGAGAAGTTTTGACTGTGCAGGTCAACAGACCATCTCCGTGGAGCATCGTGTAAGAATAGAACGTCGAGGAGGAAGACGTCTCTGTGTGAAAATAATCGCGTAAATATTTCAATGGGAGGGGAAGAAATAAAATCTGCAAAAGGAAGGAAGGAGGGGGAGGGAGGGGAAAAAAAAGAGAAGGGCAATTTGCAGCAGGAAGTAATAGTGACTCACTTTATATGTTGTGGCAACCTTGATGTTATGTTATGAGAGGATGATGTGGCGAGGCAAAGTTACCTCTTAAATTCGAATCCTTTGCAAAATGCTACATGATCTGCAATGGTGTGTTATTAAAGTATACTTTTATCCAATTATAGTTACATCTAACCTACAATGTTCCTCTTGTTGCTCATTACGGCGGCTATAAAGAACCGTTTCCTTACCAGACTTGTTTTTTTTTTTATCTCTCTTGTAGAGACACATTACAGCTTTACGTCTGAGTCATTTACATTTACGTCTCCTATTTATGTCTCCTAAAAAGCTTCTCTTTTTTTTCCCTCCAAAAATTCATTCATTCATCTTCTACCGCTTTATCCGATCTTCCCTCGGGTCACGGGGAGTCTGTGCCTATCTCAGGCGTCTATGGGCATTAAGGCAGGATACACCCTGGATGGAATGCCAACCCATCACAGGACACACACACTCACATTCACACACATTCATACACTAGGGATAATTTTCCAAGGTGCCAATCAACCTACCGTGCATGTTTTTGGACCGGGAGGAAACCGGAGAACCCGGAGAAAAAAAACCCCTGAGGCACGGGGAGAACATGCAAACTCCACACACACATGGCCGAGACGGGAATCGAACTCGGACCGTGGCGGTGTGAGGCGAACGTGCTAACCACTAAACCACCGTGCCACCCTCCTAAAATTAATACAGAAAAAAACAAAAAATCACTTAGCAACTTCGGAGTCAAAAAGGATGTCAGGAAAGCGTGAAGTTAAAGCATTACAGACTCCTGGAGACTCCTTACGAAAATGTTATACATAAATAACTCCTGAATGGCAGTTACATTTAATACAAAACAATTTTTACTACGAAACTCCTTCAGAAAGTTTACACTCGAGACTCCTTCCATATATGGGACAAATAAATATCTCCTAAATAGCTTCTCTTCATTTTTTAACAACTGTTTGTTACAAGGAAACACTGCCACAAATACAAAAAAAGCGCAGCTGCTATGAGCTAGGAAAGTGTAAAGTTTACAGATTTACAAAGTGCCGAGACTCCGCCTCCTCTTCTCTACTCTTTTTTTCCTCTTGAAATTAATAAGGCAGAAAAAAACACATTGTTAGCAAGTAACTTTTGACGTAGCGTAAAGTTTACAAACTCCTGACACTGGAGACTCCTTTGTTCTTTTTGATATTAAACAAGTCTGTTACGTAGAAACCTCTCCGTCCCGAGGAATGCCGGAAAAGCGTAAAGTTTACAGCTTTACAAAAACGCTACAACCGCTACAACCGTATTTCAACAACAAATAATAAAGCAGTTTGTTCCTGAGAAGCCTCCGCCGTCCCGGGGATGCCAGGAAAGCGTAAAGTTTACAGATTTACAAAGTGCCAAGTCCTTTTCTTTCTCCTCCTCCAAAAAATACAAAATACTATTTCCTGAAATGCTTCCCTTTTTTTTCTCTTGAAATTAATACGGCAAAATTTTTTTTTTTTTTTACCAAGTAACTTTTGCTGCCCCGAGGATGTCCGAAAAGCGTAAAGTTTACAATCTCCTGACACTGGAGACTCCTTCCATACATATTACAAATAATGAACATGAACAAATAATGGACTCCTTTTTTCATTTTGATAT
>JACRUU010000008.1:4557717-4575217 GCA_030449085.1 Kryptopterus vitreolus | reverse complement strand
CCAAGTGTGGCAGCCTTTATTATTGAGCTGATTATGTAACAACAAATGAAGAAAACATTTATTGGTATTTAATTTATATATATATATATATATATATATATATATATATATGTATATATATATATATATATATATATATATATATATCTCATAGCTATTAAAGGAGCAACGTGCCGCATTTAATAATTAAAACAAGCACTGAAAAATAACATCGAAATTGCTAAGAAATGAATTACTTAATGAGAAATGAATATTAACATGAATATACATCAGCGTGAAAGAAATTGAAAGAAAATAATTAGTAATTTTATTAAAGGGAGAGATTGCGAGAAATGTATATATTTATAACATCAATTAGTTAGTGTGTTAGAAACATGAAACGTTTTATTCTATGGTACACTGAGAAGAGATTACATTATATACACACACATACAGTATATTCATTCATTCATTCATTCATTCATTCATCTTCTACCGCTTTATCCGATCTTCCCTCGGGTCACGGGGAGCCTGTGCCTATCTCAGGCGTCTATGGGCATTAAGGCCAGGATACACCCTGGATGGAATGCCAACCCATCACAGGACACACACACACACACACACACACATTCACTGGCTAGGGACAATTTTTCCAATCAAACTACAGTGCATGTTTTTGGACCTGGGGGGAAACCGGAGAACCCGGAGAAAAACCCCCTGAGGCACGGGGAGAACATGCAAACTCCACACACACATGGCCAAGACGGGAATCGAACCCGGGACCCTGGAGGTGTGAGGCGAATGTGCAAACCACTAAGCCACCGTGCCCCCCTATATATATATATATATATATATATATATATATATATATATATATATATATATATATATATATATATATATATATATAGATATTAAAACATATATAATCATTTAATACAAAAATATTTATTAAAATTTAACTTTTGTTAAATTAGATATTTTACTTTTTTTTTTTTACTTTCATCTTTTATTTCTATGTTTGATAGCGCTATGTGAAAGATGTCAGATTTCCAATCAGAAGGTTATTGGGTCAAATCTAAGGAGGGAGTGTAGGTCAGTGGTCTAAGGCGCTGGGCTGCTGATGGGACGATCCGGGTTCGAGCCCTGGTATGGCCAAGCTGCCGCCCTTGGGTCCTTGAGCAAGACCCTTAACCCTCTGTGCTCCAGGGGCGCCGTATCATGGCTGACCCTGTGCTCTGACCCCAGCTACCAAACAACAAGCTGGGATATGTGAAGAAAGAATTTCACTGTGTTGTAATGTATATGTGACACATAAAGGCTCTTCTATTCTATTCTATTCTATCTCAGCTTGTTAATTGCAAAGTCCAGACCAAAATTGTTCTGTTAGCCTTATATTCTGTAATGCTGTGAAACAATGTCCGTTGTAAAAAAAAATGCTATACAAATAAACTTCAATTGAAATGAATGGAAAGTTCCTATTACACCATGACACACTGCTTTCTTGCTAAGACCCTCAATCCACATGGGTTTAATGGCAGAAAGTCTATTTTTTTGCAAACCCAGTGCGCTCGGACATCTGTACTCCTGTTAGGCTCGAGTAAATGATTTTCCCAGTGATAACGGTTTAATCAGTGTGCGTCTGTGTGTGTGTGTGTGTGTGTGTGTGTGTGTGTTTTGAAGGGATTTGAGAATAAGTCTGGAGAACAGTGGCAGTGGTGTTGTGTAATGTTGTTTTCCCTGCATCTAACAAAGCTGTCCAATCTGGGATCCAGGAAAAAAAAAAGGAATCTGAACAGCAGAGAACATATGGAGACAAGATTTTCGGTGCGATAAAACACACAACAAAGACGTGTAATCACAGGGAGGAAAAGGAGAGAGAGAGAGAGAGAGAGAGAGAGATAGAGCAAAAGATAGACCTCTATTCTACTTGTGAAGTCAGTGTAAAACAATGCAACAAACAGGAATCTGGACTGAACACGCTTAGTGTTAATGTGCTGGTCGAGCTCATAAAGCAAGGATTGTTTACAAAAATATGGAAATGAACAAGTGACAGAGAAAGAAAGAAAGAAAAAAAGAAATACAATACAGAGAGAGTAAAGAAAGAAAGAAATACAATACATAGAGAGTAAAGAAAGAAAGAAAGAAAGACAATGCAGAGAGAGTAAAGAAAGAAAGAAATACAATACAGAGATTCAGAAAGATAGAAGACACATAAGAAGAAAGAAATACAATACACAGAGATTAAGAAGAAAGACAATACACAGAGATTCAAAGAAAGAAAGAAAGAAAGAAAGAAAGACAATAGATCCCGAGAGTAAAAAAAGAAAGCAAGCAAGCAAGCAAGAAAGAAAGAAAGCAAGCAAGAAAGACAATACACAGAGAGTAAAGAAAGAAAGAAAGAAGATACACAGAGTACACTAGAAAAGAAGAAAGAAAGAAAGAAAGACATAGAGATACAGAGAGTAAAGAAAGAAAGAAAGAAGATACACAGAGTAAAGAAAGAAAGAAAGAAAGAAAGACAATATACAGAGAGTAAAGAAAGAAAGAAAGAAAGAAAGAGAAAGAAAGAAAAGAAAGAAATAAAGAAATGAGAAAGAAAGAAAGAAATAAGAAAAGAAAGAAAGAAAGACATACACGAGATTAAAGAAAGAAAGAAAGAAAGAAAGAAAGAAAGACAATACACAGAGAGTAAAGAAAGAAAGAAAGAAAGAAAGAAAGAAAGACAATACACAGAGATTAAAGAAAGAAAGAAAGACAATACACAGAGATTAAAGAAAGAAAGACAATACACAGAGAGTAAAGAAAGAAAGAAAGACAATACACAGAGATTAAAGAAAGAAAGAAAGAAAGAAAGAAAGAAAGACAATACACAGAGAGTAAAGAAAGAAAGAAAGAAAGAAAAGAAAGAAGACAAGAGTAAAGAAAGAAAGAAAGAAAGAAAGAAAGACAAGATATTAAAGAGAGTAAAGAAAGAAAGAAAGAAAAAGACAATACACAGAGAGTAAAGAAAGAAAGAAAGAAAGAAAGTAAACAGAAGAAAAAGAAAGAAAAATACAATACAGAAGAAAGAAGAAGAAAAGACAAATAAGAAAGAAAGAAGAAAGAAGACAAGAATACACAGAGAGTAACGAAAGAAAGAAAGAAAGAAAGAATACAAGAGAGTAAAGAAAGAAAGAAAACGAAAGAAATACACAGAGAGTGAAGAAAGAAAGAAAGAAAGAAGCAAGAAAGAGAAAGAAAAAGAAAAAGAGAGAAATATAGGTATGCATATATGAAGAAAAAAAATGAAAGAATAAACAGTGAAAGAAAATGACACGAAGGAATAAAGAAGCTACAGAGATACAGAAAAATAAAGGGAGGAAGGACGAGAGAAAGAAAGACTATAGATGCATATATCAGGAGAAGTAATTCAATAGGAAAAGAAAGGGAAAAAAAGGACATTTACAGAGAAAGAAGAATGTGACAGAGAAAGAAAGAAAGAAGTTTGACAGGAAAAAAAAAAAAATATATATATATATATATATATATAAAGGAAGAAAAATAATGAAAGATAGAGAAATACACAAAGGAATAAAGAAGCTACCGGAAAAGAAAGAAAGAAAGAAAGAAAGACTATATATGCATATATCAGGAGAAGAAACTGAATAGGAAAAGAAAGAAATAAAAGGACATTTGCAGAGAACGAGGAATGTGACAGAGAAAGAAAGAAAGAATGCAATGATGTGGTGCTATAAACGTGTTTTTTTTTTGTGTATTACCCGTCACCTGTATATGTGTGTGTGTATGTGTGTGTGTGTGTGTGTGGGGTGTGTGTGTGTGTGTGTGTGTGTGTGTGTGTTGTGTGTTTGTATGCAGGTGAAAAAGAGCTATTAATTTGCACCCAAATGGGCGTCAGTGTGCAGCTGTGTTTGGCTAATGGAGGCCTGCCTGGGCCCCGGGGTTAATGCATCTCAAACGGCCAGGCTCTTAACCTGAGGACCGGAGGCTAGCGGTGGCCAGAGAACAGCCCAGAGGAGGGTTACAGGCACTCACACACACACACACACACACACACACACACACACACACACACATATATATATATATATATATATTATACACACGCACTGAAAGCTGCAGCAGATGTGCACTCTTTTTCCAGCAATGTGGAGATTTATGGCATGCTCACAGAGCAAACAAGAGGCTCCTCCGGCCAGCAACAGGAGGGAGGGAGGGAGGGAGGGTACGGTAGGGTTGAGAGGAAGGGAGGAAGAGAGCGCAAGATAGATGGAAACAACACAGAAAAGACCTGAGAGGCCAAAAGATTGAGAGATAGACGGAAAGAAAGAAAGGCCGTCGCATGTTTACCACAGCGCGGACAGGAGAGCTCCATCACGGGCCGCTCTCGACACTCCCTCGGCTCTCTCTCTCTCTCTCTCTCTCTCTGTCCGCCTCTATTCAGGCTCTGTTTTCTTTTTTTTATGTGTTTGCTTTCAGTTCAGTCGAGGGCTCCTTCTGCTTCTGTACTCGCTCCAACCCTCGAATCCACTCCCCTCCCCAAAAAAAAGAGAGAGCGAGAGGCAGAGCGAGCGAGCGAGTTTTCTATGGTCTTCTCTTTCCAGTCGGAACAATATCATCACCCCAGAGCCAGGCCCGCATTCTCTGTCTCAGGGGCTCAGAGCTACACAAAGGCCCAGTTCTATGGCAACCCGTAGTTGGCATGACGCAAAGAAGCGGCCAGAACAGTAGGCATTGTCACCAACCGCTTCGGGACCCCCGAAAACAAAAGTGCCGAGAGTTTGAGAGGTTGGGAAAAAAGAGAGAAGCTGTGCCGGAGGACAAGGACACATTCTCTTGTACACAATCTCTTGTACATAGAGATCCTCCGACTTGTAACGCTGCACTTGTGGGGACCGGGCCATCTCATAAGAAGCAACAAAAGGCTTTTTTTAGCCTCCGTATTTTTCCTACCATATTTAAGGGAACTTTTGGTCGAAAAAAAAAACACATATGCCCATTGATAGAACACGTATAAGGCAGATCCAAAATCTTACCTGAAGCTGAAGGGGCCCAAGGCCTGGTGTGGCAGCGGCAGCAGCTGCCATGGTTGTTGGGATGAGTTGAAGGGGGTAGGGGTCATCTGAGAAAGACACAAAGAAAGACAGGACATGGATCAAGATACTGAACCCAATACGCCTTCTTCCCAATATTTATTACAATACAAAATGATCCGATCTTCCCTCGGGTCACGGGGAGTCTGTGCCTATCTCAGGCGTCCATGGGCATTAAGGCAGGATACACCTTGGATCGAATGCCAACCCATCGCAGGACACACACACTTACTCATTCATACTCTAGGGACAATTTTACAAGCTGCCAATCAACCTACCATGCATGTTTTTGGACCGGGGGAGGAAACCGGAGAACCCGGAGAAAAAACCCCTGTGGCACGGAGAGAACATGCAAACTCCACTCCCCCTCCCTCCCTCCTCAATTTCACAAATATAACACACTTTTTCCAAGCGCCACCTAGTGGACACGTCAAAGTAATCACTTATAGAGTATGAAAAGTTACCCTACTTACTACATTTTGAACAGGGGTCATTGGTAACTTATTACATTTTCAAAGTACCCTTCCCAACACATTGTGTTTACTGCCTTGTTGACGTTGAACGCGTCGGCGAGCGATCCCGCCCTGAACGAGGAGTACCTTATGTCTGCTTTACGTCAAACCCGTGCGCCGTTTTTGCCTCCGTAAATCGTCGTGTATTTTCAAAACGCGAGCGTCCCACACAGGCCAATCAGATTCCATTCTACAAAAACGCCACCTATTGTCAATCAGGCCACAGTTGACCACATCGTTCCTCCGCCCTTGAACAGACCCCAGTTCCACATGCTAATAAAACAAACGCCGATTCTACTGTTTATCTACTCCTACTGTAAACAAGCAAGGACTACGCCTGGGGTTCCTGCGTCAATATCAATAATTACAACCGAGATAACGGGTACATTTTCGCTCCCAGCCTTTCACCCCTTTATTTACCTGTGTATAGACCACCAATCCCTGCTCTTACGCTTATCCAAAAATCCACGGCGCTCTTATTCTCAGACTTACGCGACAGCGCCACCCACCCAGGCCTTTTATTCTTTTTTTTTTTGTCTCCGTCATCCACAAAGCCATCTTTTGTGCTCTCCCCACACTCCGTAATGAAAGTGTGATTGAAGGGTCGGAGAGACGCGAGCGCTGATAAAAAAAAAGACGTTCGGTAATTAATGTGAAGAAGTTGGCGCTGGCCGCTCAACCAAGGCTCATCCAAGCATTCTTGGATGAATCCGAGCTCGCCGGGGCTGAATGGAAGGGCTTATTAGTGTCCACCTGCAGATAGGCTCTTTTTTTTTTTCTAATCAAACGGTCACTGGCGGTGGGGGCGGAAGGGAAAAGGAAGTCGGAACAGGGGTCGCAAAAGGCATTTGGGTATATGATAAAGCATCTACTTTAGGGGTGATATATAAGTGGAATGATAAGCACATTTGGTCACGGGAAAAGCGAACCTGCTTGAAATTGTAGGGGCGAATGCTACAGCAAAAATAGGGTCACCCCTGGAGAACAGAGCGGTTGCTCTAGGGAGGTGGTAGCCCAGTGGTTAAGGTGTTGGACTCTGGACCGGAAGATCATGGGTTCAAACCCCACCACCACAAAGATGCCACTAGTGGGCCCTTGAGCAAGGCCCTTAACCCTCAATTGCTCAGTTGTAAGTCGCTCTGGATAAGGGCGTCTGCTAAATGCCGCAAATGTAAATGTAAATGTAAATGTTGCTGTAAATGTAAATGTAAATGGTTGCTCAAGCACCCAAAGAGATTTGTGATAGCGGGGCTCGAACCCCAGACCTTTAAGCAGTGAGCGCCCACCTCCCCAAAATCATCGGCCGGGTCATGCTCAATTTTGTTGTTCTTTTCTTGTATATTTTTGTTTAGGGTATCTACATGCATGGATAGCCCTGTGTGGCTGTCTTTCCAGGATTAGACTCCATGCTGTCTGTCTCGAAAAAAAAAAAAAAAAAACCACAAAAAAGAAAAACGACTCGAAGAACGACAGTCTCGCTAAGCAATAAACCAGACGCCCCGACCCATTATCCAAAAACATTTTTTCCCAGGCAACTCTTGTCATTACGAAAAAAAAGAAACCCAAAAAAACAAAAACAAGCCCAGCCTGCAGACTGGAGAGTTCTCTGGACCCGGTTCAAGGATGTATTCTGGGGAGATGATGTGCTTTTGCTCTCCCTCCTTGTCCTCTTGTGTCAGTCCCTAAACAAACAGAAAAATTCCAGCTATTTTATTTCTCTCCTGGGGACAGCTGTAACAAAAGAGCAAAAGAAGAAAAAAAAGGAGGAGAGAAAGAAGAAGAAGAAGAAGAAGAAAGAGGAAAAAAAGAGAAAGCAAACATGTTGGTGTTGGCGTGGAGGCTGTGACTCGCCGGTCCCACTCTAGGGAAGTCGGGTGGGAACGAGGGTCCCCCCCCCTTGGACCTGGCCCACGCCGGAGGGACTTTTTTTTTTCTTTCCTCGCCATTTTTTTTTCCGCTTTCGCTTTAGGCAGGCTATCTCGCGCCACTAAAAAGCACATGCGTAATTGAAAAAGTTGGGCAGTGTGCAACGGTGTGGCTAGTGGTAATTAAAACAGGGTGGTGGTGGTGGGGGGGGGGGTGTGTGGGAGGGAAAGTGTGTGTGTGGTGGGAAAGGGGACTTGTTTGGGAAACTGTGAAGTGCGGTGGGCGGAGCTGGAGCTGAGGACCGCTCCCGTCTTGGGAGGGAAGTGTGTGTGTGTGTGCTCATGTGTGTGTGTGTGTGTGTGTGTGTGTGTGTGTGTGTGTGGTGCGAGGCCTGTTTTGGATGCATGTACTGGCGGCGGTTTGTGTTAATGTGTGGCAACCTGGGGCAGGTCACTCTCTCCTCGTTCAGCATGCTCACTGCTGGCATACAGCTCGCTCGCCTCTCGCGGTAAACAACACATTGCTTCACAGTTGGGCTGCTACGGCCGCAAAAAAAAAGCAAAAAAAAAAAAAAGCAAAAACCCCAGAGGAAGTTTTTCCTGCCTTTCTTTTTTATTCTCCTTCGCGTCGTCGTACTTTGCCGAGCGCTTCGGCGCAGGGACACAAAAGCACAGAGCCGAGAGTCTGTCATGTGGAAGAGACAAACGGGCCTTGCTGTCGCTTGGCTGAACTTGAGGCAGTGGAAAGGAGCTTGCCATAAAACACGTGCCCAGCAATGGCCTGAACAATCTGGTTTCACCAATCCCCAATCAGAGGCTCTAAGCTGAACAGCAGAACGGTTCAAAAGTTCTAGCTGAGATTTGGGGGTAAGCGGGTGGGGGAGGGACGAAGGGGGGGGTAAGTGGTGGGGGGGGGGGGGTGTGTCGGGTGTTGCCAGGGGGGGGGGGGGTTATTGTTTCCGAGGGTTTTTCTGTTCTCGAGAAGACGACCCAAGCAGGTGCAAGTGCAATGGGATGCCAGTTCCGATCAAAAATGACGCTAAGAAGGTATTTCCAGGTCTACCAGACCAACAAACCTAGCTGTTTTCGATACTGTAATATCGGTACTATATCGGTACTCCCCCGAGGGTCCACCTGGTACCCAAAGAAAGAAAGGTGCGTGCCACGTGTACATTACAGTGAGATTCTTTCTTTTGCGTATCGGCACGTTGGCCAACAGTGATACAGCCGGGGTCCGCCTCTGGATCAAGAGAGACATCAGCCTTTATTGAATAAGGGCCCGGTTGTGGCCGACTTCTTAATCCGAGAAGAAAATCGGGAAGGTGGTAGGTTAGTGGTTTAAGCATTGACCTTTGGACCAGAAGATGCCATTAGTGGGCCCTTGAGCAAGGCCCTTAACCCTCTGCTGTAAGTCGATCTGGATAAGGGCGTCTTGCCATATATGTAAACGTAATGTATAGGATGTGATATTCCAGTGATGTTAGCCATACACTATCCCTGGGGCACCGAAGCTTAATTGCCTTGCTCAAGGGCCCAAGTGGTGAGACCGGGGTTTGAACCCACAACCTTAACCACTGAGAAGAAATCCTATTGTTAAAGTGACAATAAAGCCATAAAACAACCCAAAAATATCCCCTAAGGAATGCGCAGATCTGATTGGATATCACCTGCAGAACACAACTAAACTCACACCCCTTGATAATACACTTCAAAAATTGTACGGTGGTTAAGGCTGATCGGAAGGCAGGGTGTTCAAGCCCCCAGCATGCCAAACCGCAACACTTGGGGCCCTTGAGCATGGCCCTTAACACTCCGGGCACCCTTAACGTCGATGAAATACACCGGAGAAAGAATTCCGTTGCTCTGTAAAGTCCACGTGTCAAGTACAAAGCACCTTTTTATTTATTTATTTATTTATTTATTTTGCAATCGCTTTTGCATTGTGATCACAGGAATACGTCTCGGAGGACGGCGAGGTCTATAACGGAGCAGACACTCACTACAGCCGGGTTTGTAGTTGAAGCCTGGGGGCAGGAGGAATCCTTGCTGGGCTGCGGCTGCTGCCAGAGTCCTCTGATCTGGAGGGAAAACTGGAATCATCAGAGGTGGCAGCTGACCCTGGACCTGCTGAAGAGATAGAGAAAGAGAGAGAAAGAGAGAGAGAGAAACGGAGAGGGAGAGACAGAAAGGAAATGTCGGTATGTCGGCCAACAGTGACACAGCCAGAACAGACAAAATGACAAGGGATCAAATAAACACACACACACACACACACACACACACACACACACACACACACACACACACAAACACACACTCACACACACACAGTCATACACAGTCGCAGTCTCTCCTGCACCTGTCCCCTGACAAGAGGAGCAGAAACGACACCCCGTCACTGCCAAACCCACCACGTCACATGGAGCAGCTCCCAAAAAACTCCTGCAACATCTGGGCCCACTGTGCTCGGCGAGATGCCATGCCTCTTCACAAGGTTTCAGGGTTTGTTTTTTTTTTTTTTTTTTTTTTGTTTGCAAAAGAGAGAAAGAAGAGAGAAAGAGGGGGAAAAAAGCACACTCTTGCAAACAACAACAAAAAAAAAACGAAAAAAAAAAAAAAAACCCCAAGCCAGCGACTTTGGCAAGAAGCGAGTCTGAAGCGCATGGGTGTGGGGAAGGAGAGGACAGATGGTTCTACTGATGAGAGCACTGCCAGGAAAACACAAAGGCTCCAGAAGTGACATCAGTGACTGTGCGAATGTGAACGTGTCGGGACGCTCGCAGACAGAGTCGGGCGAGGTGAGGCGACGAGCCCGGGCTGGCAGGGTTCTTGTGCGTCTGATTCGATCTATCTATCCATCTATTTATTTATTTATTTATTTCCAAGCTATAGAAAGACGGGTCTGTGCTCAGCATTTCGAGCGTACGGAGACGGAAAAAGTCGATCTCGTTTCTCCCCGCACTAATCTCTCGGTCCCACCGCAGCGTCTGGGGACGCTTGCCTTCTCACCACACCGTAATTACCCCACCATTTTGGTGTACCACAAAACGGCGGGAACTCCTGCTCCCCGGGACTGATCAAATCACATGTTAGTGCTGCTTTTGTTTTCCGTTTCCTTCAACACCCCCCCCCCCCCCCCTCCTTCTTCTTCTTTTTCCACGGCGTTCCGATAGGCCCCCTGTGAGTAAGAATCACAAGCGCTACGCTACTGTTCTGTCTTTCAGTCCTTAATTGGACATATGCTCCTTTGGTGCTGCCTCTATCTCGGCATGCTGCTACGGTCCTGCGGCATCTCTGCGGTCATGTCGGTACCGGGCTAGCGTGTGCTAATGATCGCGCGCGCTCTCTCGCTACGCTAACGCTGATGCTCTGGAGGTTTGACGGCTATCGCATGCTTCGCTTGTGAGACGCCCGCACACACACACGCGCGCACACACACACACACACACACATATTCACGCTTATGGAACAAAGATGAGAAGCAGGTACAACTTGTCGTTTTCTTTTTTCTGTTTGTTTGTTCCCCCCCTCCGTGAAAATGCTTTCAGGCTAAAGTTTGGGGACATGTACGGAAAAATAAAATGAACAACAAATAAACGTTGAAAAGGAAACAGAGAGTCACATGTAGTACGGTAAATACACGTCATTACAACATTCGATTTCAAATGAAGATTTATTAAAGGTTATTTTATGACATCCAACACTAATTATATGGGGCACCGAACAACTAAAGTCCCTATTACTATTCATTCATTCATTCATTTAATCATTCATCTTCATCTTCTACCGCTTTATCCGATCTTCCCTCGGGTCACGGGGAGTCTGTGTCCTATCTCAGTCAGCGTCTATGGGCATTAAGGCAGGATACACCCTGGATGGAATGCCAACCCATCACACACATTCACACACTAGGGACAATTTTCCAAGGTGCCAATCAACCTACCGTGCATGTTTTTGGACCGGGAGGAAACCGGAGAACCCGGAGAAAAAACCCCTGAGGCACGGGGAGAACATGCAAACTCCACACACACATGGCCGAGACGGGAATCGAACCCGGACCCTGGTGGGTCGTTTAGCAACTCGACCCTCTCTCAAATCCGAACACATTTTCCCTGCTTCTTACAAGTCAAATTTGAGGACAAAATGTTCACTTGCTGCCTAATAATATCCCACTCACTACTCATAATGTCATACTATTATGTCATAATATTATAATGTCATACTATTATGTCATAATGTTATAATGTCATAATACTGTCATAATGTTATAATGTCAATGTCATACTATTGTGTCATAATGTTATAATGTTATAATGTCATAATATTATGTCATAATAGGCACGGTGGCTTAGTGGTTAGCATGTTCGCCTCACACTGCCAGGGTCCGGGTTCGATTCCCGTCTCGGCCATGTGTGTGTGGAGTTTGCATGTTCTCCCTGTGCCTCAGGGTTTTTTTCCTCTGGTTCAAAAACATGCACGGTAGGTTGATTGGCACCTTGGAAAATCGTCCCTAGTGTATGAATGTGTGTGTGCATGTGTGTGAATGTGAGAGTGTGTGTGCCCTGGGATGGGTTGGCATTCCATCCAGGGTGTATCCTGCCTTAATGCCCATAGACGCCTGAGATAGGCACAGGCTCCCCGTGACCCGAGGGAAGATCGGATAGAGAGCGGTAGAAGATGAATAAATGAATGAATATTATGTCATAATGTCATAATGTTACGCCTGATGGGTGTATAAGGCCAGATCTTGGATCGTACTAGTGAATATGGTGACGTTTTCTGGAAGGAGACGTCGTGTTTATCAATTATTATTTTTATTTTTTTTAATTCTTTTGCAAATCTTAGATTTATATTCTTCTGTGGCAGGTTTTGAGGTGCTACTTTTTTCTATTTTGCTACACATAATGAACATTCTTCTTCTTATTATTATTATTATAGAAGGAGTCTCCGGTTTTAAACAAAACGAGACATAATGCTATAATGCCATAATGTCGTCATAACGTTATAATCTCATGACATGTCATAATGTTACGCCTGATCGTGGTATAAGGTTAGATCTCGGATCGGACTCGTGATGACAAGTTTTGTGGCTGGGAAAAAAGAAAAAATGTTTTGAGATGTTACAGAATAAAGATTCTACTTCCTCGTATTATTATTATTATTATTATGTAAGGAGTCTCCAGTTTTAGAGCTTCGGGCTCGAGGCGTCGTTTAAAGTTTCCAGTTTTCCATCTAAAAAAAAAAACACGAACGAGAGTAATAATACTCTTGAAGATCAGACGCGACCGTGTTTTCATTCCACGTACCGAAATATTTGGGGGCGTCCGGTGGAGCGTCAGCGCTTTAGGTTATCTAAAAACACCGGGTAGGAGAACGAGACCGAGCCTGAACAACGCCTGGAGGGATCTGATGGCAGTCCAGAAAGCCATTTTAGCGAGATTGCCAAAACAGCTGGTCTCCACACACACACACAAACACACACACACACACACACACACACACACACATAGCTGATGATAAATACAGTATATTTATACCCGCGTACATCTAAGGAGGCTTTATAAACTGGCCAGACTGATCATTCTGTGGTCATATCCATCCATTACTCTCATGCCCCCCCCCCCCCTTCTGTTTAGCTCCGTCTCTTCAATGCAGCAGGACATTCCAGAATACTGCAGAGAATGAAACGCGGCTGGGACCGAAGGGTGGAAAAAAAAAAAAGGGACGAAAGAACGCCACTAATCCTGCCCTTCAACAGCTGCCTATTTTATATCGCATTCCATAATGCCTCTTTTCTCTCGCCCAGCTTTTTCTCCCCTCCACGAAACAGAAGGAATCTTTGTTTTTCCCGAAAGGTCCGCCACTTTTAAGCGAAGTCGCTCAAGAGCGCTAACGAAGAAACGACTCGTCTTCAAGAGATCTTCGATTTCGATCACGGACGGAAAACAACAACAACAACAACAATAAACACTGTCCTGTTTTTTTGTTTTTTTTTTTTTTTTGTAATACGATTCGAGACATGCATGTTGTCAGGAATCAAAGCATCTGGCTGATAATGATGATGATGATGTTGATGATGATGATGATGAAATTTCGCAAATGCCTCCAGAAAGATGTCTTGGAGGAACGATCTGAGGGGGAAAAAAAAAAAGTCGTAAAGTTGTACATGAAGAGGAAGCGGGATCTGACGGCTCCGGGACCCGCTGGATTATGAATCTTCTAATCAAGTCAGCTCAGAAGAAGAGGGGGAGTGGGGGAGGAAAAAAAAAGGGAAAGGAATTGAAGACAACATGAGAGGAACTTTTTCTCGTAGGACTTTTTTTTTCCTGCTCGGCGCGACGGGAACGTGAGGAGTAAGGGGGAGGGAGGGGGGGGGGGGGGTAAAAAAATAATTAAAGCGTAATAAATAAATAAATAAATAAATAAATAAAAAGGGGGGAGGGGAGGGGGGAGGGTGGGGAAAAGTGGAAAGTTGGCAACGAACTGACCGGAGTGTCTCGCCAGGCGGCACAGCTTGAACTTAAAAAAAGCTTTTTGAACATAATGAAGATGTGCCGATAATTAACATATGTAGTGTGAACAGGTTTGCTGGCAAAGGAGCGAGAAAAAACTCCAAGTGGTAAAGTTATTATTAGGGAGGGTAATAATTAGCTCTATGAAGTAAATGAGTGGAACAATAGCTGCCAGCATTGACAATATGGCACACATCTTAGCGAGCGGAGAGAAGTACAGTGGCGGAAAGTGTGGGTCCCACAGCTAAAAAATCTGTTTGCAGCCATATGCTCCGGCAATTAAAAGCCGAGCCTCCGTGACCTGCTGCCGGAAAGGGGAAACGTAGGCATATAACCAATAATTAATTTGTATCGCTGCGTGGCTAGCGCTTAATATCGTCCTGCTGCTTGTTCGACCGCTAACTTCGTTGGGGTTGTGGGGGGGGGGGGTGGGGGGGCCTGCGGGGGGGGTTCCTGACGGAGGACCTTCTTTCCGAAGCACCTCGTCGATGTCTTCCACTCGGGATTAATAAGATCGCGAAAAGAAGACGCGCTTCCGATGCATAGAAGAAAAAATCCTCGACCCATTTTTCTTCATCCATTTTCGACAATCCCTACCTCAAACCCAAACCCCCCACCCCCCCCCACCCCCCCGTGTGCGTTTTTTTTCCAGACGGACAGCCCTTTATTTTTCTGTGAGCCAAGGGCACCTTTGGCTGATTAGCGGCTAATGAAATTGAGTGGCGGGCCTGTGCCGGCGCTGCCTGCCTTTTATAAGCCCTCCATTAGGCGTGAGTGCAGGCGGTGCGTCAGCCGGCCGCCGTAGGTGGGCATAGCACGGTGCCCATCTGCTCCGCTGCCTGCGTGTCCTTCCTCAAATAGCTCCCATTAGCCGGCGAGCCGGAGACGAGAGCGTCCCCTGCCTTTCGCCCCGTGGCACGCGGTGCCGATACCCTTGACCGTTAGGGGGGGGGTGGGGCTCGGTGATTAGACTCGCGACGAGGCTTTTCATGGCCTCGCACTGGTAAATTGGACAAATCGGATTTCGCATGTAAAGGTTTGATAGTCGTGTTGCGACATACGAAGCCTTTTAAAATAAATAATAAAAGAAAGACGTAATTTAAAGTGCAAGCATTCAAACTACCACCCCTCCCCCCCCACTTCACGATAAAGTCGCAAGACTGAACAGATGACACGAAGTGACAGAACGTAAAGCAGACGGCAAACTGTGCTCCGGGAAGATCTCGAGAGGTGGAACTGCAGCATCTGCCTAGCGTCCCAGTCACCTGATGAAACGGCTCGCTAGTAGCTCACGCTGGCTAGGTGAGAAATAAAAACGCGCGCGGATATAAATATAACGCGTTACCCGGTCGCTGAGTGTTTTTACTTTCAATAGCGCTGAAATTTCACTCGTTACCGCGGCGTTACGCGAACCGGCAAATTTCGAGCGCGAAAGAGGGAACCTGTTTCCTCTTCGCACGCGCTTAGCCTTCTCGCGCCCAAAACGCCAATTACATTCATTACGGTGTAATGAAACAATTACACAGCCAATCGGGTGTGTAGGACTAATGCGGACGAGTGTCTTCCTTTCTTTCTCTACGCCCGAGGTAAATCCGGACGTGGAACCTTTCTCGCCACCACTTTTATCCCTTGCGGGAATTCTGGGCGCTAAGATTCGTACGCTCCTGCTGTTACTCCCCCCCAAACCCCCATCCTCCCTCCCGCCGTCTGCGCGGTCAGAAATCTTTACGTTCGTTATGCAAACGAGATTGATCTCGCTTCGGAGTTGGAGTCCGGCCTCTGTTTGAAAAAGCGCCGGATCGAGGGGACGCCGGTTCGCACGAGACGGCCGCTGCGTCGCGGGAGGCCCGGTCACCCACTCGTCTCTCGACCGAGGCCTCCTGCCGAGAGAGCGGACGAAAGCAAGTACGGCGAATCCTCTTGACACCGGCGCGGCTTCCCACGGAGCCCGGAGGAGGTGCGCTGAGAAAAGCTGCTAATGAGAAAACGAGGCTGCGCGCTGGGAGGAAGTGGCTGTTGGAAGGCTTTAATAAGAGTCGGCCAGCAGGCATCGGCCGCGCTCACCCAAAGGCCTCGGTATTACCATTCTGCTTCACAGTGCAGATGTATTATAGATGTGTGTGTGTGTGTGTGTGTGTGTGTGTGTGTCTATGGCTACTCGCTAGGTGCTTTCTATTGATCCGCACCTCTAAAGCGGCTCACTCAGCGGTTATACCAGGGGTCCGAAGGCTTTAATGAGAAGACGCTAGTGTGTGTGTGTGTGTGTGTGTGTGTGTGTGAGAGAATTTTAGGGGGCTGCCCCAAGTGCTACAAGACGTTGCCCCTGAAGGGACGTGTGCTGTGTTTTTATGTTTAAAGTTCGCTCGGAGGAGCCACTTGAAGAAGTTTCCCTGCAAGGAGCGAGTCTTTCAAACGCTCGGCAGGAGCGCTGTCATATTTAACTTCACGGCGTGTGGGTTCTGTACATGTGAACGCTTCCTACTGTTCCCAAAGCGTCCCTCGTAGTCTCCGACTCAGGCGGCCGACTCCAATCAGCTCCCGGGGAGGCGGAGGATCCCACGCCGACGACGAAGGTCCCGAGGAAAATTCCCAAAGTTTTGCAAGAATTTAGTCCACGCATAAATCTCGTCCGATCTCAGTCGATCGGGATCATCACGACACGTTTGCTATATATATATATATATATATATATCTCGCAATATTCACGTTCGGCTTTGACAAACAGCGAACACGAAGTCTCCATATTACCAATGAATGTCCAATCAGCTTCTAGTCTTACTTTCTAATGTCCAATCACCTTCTAGTCTTACTTTTGAATGTCCAATAAGATTCTAGTCTTAATTTCTAATGTCCAATCAGCTTCTAGTCTTACTTTTTTAATGTCCAATCAGCTTCTAGTCTTACTTTTTTTAATGTCCAATCAGCTTCTAATGATGTAGAATTTGATTGGACACTAAAAAGTAAAACAAGAAGTTGGTGTCTCCTAGTCTCACTTTTTAATGTCCAATCAACTTCTAGCCTTAATTTATAATGTCCAATCACCTTCTAGTCTCACTTTTTAATGTCCAATCAGCTTCTAGTCTTATTTTTTAATGTCCAATCAGCTTCTAGTATCACTTCTTAAGGTCCAATCAACTTCTAGCCTTAATTTATAATGTCCAATCAGCTTCTAGTCTTACTTTTTTAATGTCCAATCAGCTTCTAGTATTATTTTTTAAGGTCCAATCAGCTTCTAGTCTTACTTTTTAAGGTCCAATCAGCTTCTAGTCTTACTTTTTAAGGTCCAATCAGCTTCTAGTCTTACTTTTTAAGGTCCAATCATCTTCTAGTCATACTTTTTTTAATGTCCAATCAGCTTCAAATGATGTAGAATTTGATTGGACATTAAAAAGTAAAACAAGAAGTTGATTTCTTCTAGTCTCACTTTTTTTTATGTCCAGTCAACTTCTAGCCTTAATGTATAATGTCCAATCAACTTCTAGTGTCACTTTTTAATGTCCAATCAACTTCTAGTCTTACTTTTTAATGTATAATCAGCT
>JACRUU010000008.1:4550217-4552717 GCA_030449085.1 Kryptopterus vitreolus | reverse complement strand
GTCTATGGATTTCAGGTCACTTCTATGAGCTACAACTCCCCCAATCGCTCACACACACACACACACACACACACACACAACACACACACACACACACCACACACACACATATGCGGTGGACAATCCCCCTTTGTTTCCTGCTTCTACCTTGAGAGGGGTCGCATTCCTCACTGGGGGAAACATATGAGGAAAAAAGGGAGAAAAACGATGGAGTCAGAGGAGCTGACCTGACCTCATGCCCCCCACAGGAAGGTGAGAGTATGCTCCATTTGTCCACCCCTCCCTCCCTCCCTCCCTGCCTCACACACACACACACACACCACACACACACACAGAAGATACACACACTCTACAATGAACAATAAAGGCGACTGTCAGGGGTGGCCCGCTAGAAAAAGAACCCAGCGTCTGTCCTTAACAGCTCAGAGACCCGGGCTTTTCACACACGCCTGCAGAGCTCCAAGTCTCAATGTACAAGAGACGCACTTGTGTGGAGTCTTCCAGAGTGAGGGATAGAGAGATAGAGAGATAGAGAGAGAGAGAGAGAGAGGATCAAAGAAAAGCTTTCTCTCGTTCAGCGGATCTCTGCTGCAGCTGAAAGGATCTCTGTGGGTCGCCTTATTTATAAAGTCACGACTAATAAAGACAAAATGCACAGAGACGTGAAAGGGAGGGGCGACACACACACACACACACACACACACACACACACACGTGAATGGGTCACACAACACACACACACACACACACACACACAACACACAACACACACACACACACACACACACACACGTGAAAACACAGGTGATGGGTAATACATAATACTTTCTTTTCTTTCTTGTTTTTTTTTCTTTGTTTGTTTGTTTCTTGCCCATTCTCTCTCTCTCTCCCTCTGTGTGTCACTTATTTCTTTCTTTCTTTCTTTTTTGTTTGTTTGTTTGTTTTCTTTCCTTTTTGTCTCATTCTCTCTCTCTGGCCTTTCTGTAAAATCTTTCTTTCTGTTCAATCTTTCTTTCTCTTTATTTCTTTCTTTCCTTTCTTTCTTTTTTCTGCCCTTACTGTCCTTAGTGTCCTTCCTTCCTTCCTTTCTTTCTTCCTTCCTTCCTTCCGCTCCCTGTAAACATCTGCATGATGTAAACAGGTGCTGAAATTGAAGTGGATTTACTGTAGTAAGACACACTCACTCGTGTTCACACACACACACACACACACACACACACACACACACACACACACACACACACACACACACACACACACACACACACACACACACACACCGCATTGCAGAAGAGAGAAAACTGTGCTTTCATCAGTGATGAGTGATGTTTTTTTGGGAGAGAACAGAGCGGAGGGTCGATGCGCAGTTTTGCGCTGATTCTGAATGTCCTCAGGCGGCGTCTCTGAGTGACGTCTCACACACACACGCGCACACACACACACACAACACAGCACACACACACACACACACACCGCACACACACACACACACACACACACACACACACACACACACACACACACGGCTTCGCTAATTAACCAATCAGTAACCACAGACTAGATGTCAAGTAAACCACGCCCACAATTAATGACCAACACCAGATCTCTCTCAAGGAGTGGAGAGAGAGAGAGAGAGAGAGAGAGAGAGCAAAAGGCAAGGGAAGGAAAAATAGAGAAAGATACTTAGACAGAAAGAAAGTGAATGAGAGAATGAAACAAGAGAATAAAGCCAGGATAGAGAGAGTATGAGAGAGTTTAAATGGAGGGAAAGAGAGAAGGAAAGAGGTCCTTTGTCATGCAAATAGGGAGCGATAGAATAAGAGTGGTGGAGAGGGCAAGATAGAGGGAATACTGAAGGAGAAAGAGAAGACATAAAAGAGAAGAGAAAAAAGAGATAGAATGAGAGAGGAAGAAAAGGAGACTTCATATGTGTTGTGTGCAGCTTGAGGAAGAGGGACAGTGAGAGAGGATGAGAGAGATGATGGGAAAGATAGAATGAGAAAGTGAAAGTGGAGAGAGAAAATGAGAGGAGGGAGAGAGAGAAGGAGAATGAGAAGCAAAAGTAGACAGAGAATTAATAAAAGAATGATTGAGAGAAAGAAAGAGAGAGAGGTTAGAGAATGAAAGATAAAGAGGAGTGAGGGAAAGAGGAGTGAGAGAATGAAAGAAAGAGAAACAAGGACAGAGGGAATGAAAGAATGATTAAGAGAAGTAGAGAGAGAATTGGAGAATGAAAGAGAGAGGAGTGAGAGGATGAAAGAAAGAGAGGAATGAGAAAATTAAAGAGAGAGAATAAGAGTGAGAGAATTAAAGATACAGAGGATGGAGAGAATAAGAGAGATAGGAGAGAGTGAAAGAAAGTGAGAGTGAGAGAATGAAAGAGAGCGAGAAGCATGAGAGAATGAAAGAGAGGGAGAAGAGTGAAAGAATGAAATAGAGAGAAAGGAGTGAGAGAATGAAAAAGAAAGGAGTGAGGGAGTGAATTAGAATTAGCGAGAGT
>JACRUU010000008.1:4545217-4547717 GCA_030449085.1 Kryptopterus vitreolus | reverse complement strand
TGACAATGTTCTGAAAAACATGCTCTTAAAATCAAAACATCCTGATGATGCTCTAAAAATGGTCCGGAAATGTTCCTGAAAATATTCAGAAAATGTTCCGAAAATGTTCCGAAAATGTTCCGAAAATGTTCCCGAAAAAATTCTGAAAATGTTTTGAAAATGTTCCTGAAAATATTCAGAAAATGTTCCGAAAATGTTCCTGAAAATATTCCGAAAATGTTCCGAAAATGTTTTGAAAATGTTCCTGAAAATATTCTGTAAATTTGCTGAAAATGTTCCGAAAAAGTTCCCAAAAAAGTTCCGAAAATGTTTTGAAAATGTTTAGGTAACGTTCTTATAACGTTGCCGAAAAATGCTCTTAAAATATTAAAAGAACATTGTGCTGATGCGCTGAAAATGTTGTGAAAACATTTTGAAAATGTTCCGCCAATGTCCTGAGTACGTTCCGGTAATGTTCTGACAATGTTCTGAAAAACATGCTCTTAAAATAAAAACATCCTGATGATGCTCTAAAAATGGTCCGGAAATGTTCCTGAAAATATTCAGAAAATGTTCCGAAAATGTTATTAAATTGTTCCCGAAAAAATTCTGAAAATGTTTTGAAAATGTTCTGAAAATATTCTGAAAATATTCTGTAAACTTCCTGAAAATGTTCCGAAAAAGTTCCCAAAAATGTTCCGACAACGTTTAGGTAACGTTCTTATAACGTTACCGAAAAATGCTCTTAACATATTAAAAGAACATCGTGCTGACGCGCTGAAAATGTTGTAAAAATGTCCCTGAAACGTTCTAAAAACATTGGGATAACACTTTAAAAACATTTGCTCCTGCTCCAGTCTAGCTTATTAATATCTACATCAAAAAATGTTCAATGGAAATGACAGGCCTATTAGGTTTTATAGTGAACACACACACACACACACACACACACACACACACACACAACACACACACACACAGTCACACACACACACCACCCAGTCCTCTCCTAGCAGGGATGCGCTCCTGGAGAAATGTCTCCTCAGCAGGGATCCCGCACCTGATCAATGAATCCCTTCTTCTTACCCAGAGTGCAATCTGTCTCGCTTTGATCAAACGTTTCCGCGGCGTCGAGCGAAGCCCGCGAGCGCGTGCGTGTTCCCTCTCTTTTCCTTTATTTATCCCTCCCTTTTCGCTCGCTCTTTCGCCCGCTAACCCTCGCAAATCACGCGGCTGTGAACGGCGTCGGTGTTGGGTGACCCGACTCCGCGTACCATTAACGCCGCTAAACGCAGGAGGCGCGAGTCGCGCTAACGAGCCGGCGTCCCGCGCTTGAACTTTTCCTCAGGAGACAAAGGAAAGTTTCGGGAGCGACGGCATGAGCAGGTGTTTGAGGGGGAAAAAAATGTGTCGGTGTGAAAAAAAGAACCCCTGCGTACACACGAATCGATGTTTGTCCTGTTGTTTCTATTAAGAGCAACACAAAACAGGTGGCGCGTTTTACTGAGCGACTAATGCACTAATGTGTCTGACACACACACACACACACACACACACACACACACACACACACACACACACACACACACGCATGAAACGAACGGTGACGCGCGTGACGTCAAAACGTCTTCCTGTTTACCTTTGATCTCTCCAAAGTGACCGGAGCCCATCGCCAGCAGCTTGTCCTTCCAATCCTTGGACAGAAGCCTCTCAATGCTGGGGGCCTCTGTGAGGGACGAAAGGACAAAGAGAGAGAGAGAGAGAGAGACAGAGATAGAGAGAGACAGAGGGAGAAAAAGAGAGAATGAGAGAATCAACCAAAGGCAGGCCACATCACAATAAAGCTCATTTAAAGTCCATTTGCTGTAATAAAGGCTCGTCTCTCTAATGGCAGCAACAGCGGGGTGGGAAGAAGAGAGGATGGAGGGGGAGAGAGGGAGAGAGGGGAGAGAGAGAGAGATGCTGCTTCCTCACCTGCTGTTAGCCAATCATTAGCCCTGTGCTCCAGCTCACACAAAGAGCCTCTTAATGCACCACCACAATGGACACATTATCGAGCCCGGCGCTTTGTTTTTCTAATACGCCACGCAGACCCGCGCCCCCCCCCCACCCCCCACCCCCCCCCCGTCCTCCTGTCTCCCGCAAAACACGCTAATTACCGACCTGCCAAGGACGAGTCCGTTCAACAAACGCCAGACAGAAAGACACACAGAGACGAGGGCCAGATACTACAATCGATCCGGTGTTGGGTTAAACGAATACTACTGCACTGCTCCTGCCACCGCGCCACGTTACCTGCTGTAACACACGCTGCAAAACACCGCCATACCGCGTTTATTTATTGTATTTTCCCCCCCCTAGAAACTTTCATGTCATCCTGGGAATTTTGGAAAGATGCACAGTTGGAAACATCAACCCGAATTTAGGGGATTTAAAATAGAAATGTGGGGATATATTTTAATAGTTTAATAACTATATTAGAATATTATATTACATTAGAAATTATATCTTTTTCATGTAA
>JACRUU010000008.1:4537717-4540217 GCA_030449085.1 Kryptopterus vitreolus | reverse complement strand
TCTCCTTCTCTCTCTCTCTCTCTCTCTATCTCTCTCCTTCTCTCTCTCTCGCTCGCTCAGAAAACAATTTGTTCTTCAGAAACGTTGCTCATGTGACATTACAGGGGATAATTATAGACATTTACTCAGGCATGGAAATAATGATTTATTTTTTTATATGGACATTTCTCTAAACAAATAAATGAAAGGGTAGATAGATAGACAGACAGACAGACAGACAGATAGATTTGAAAATAAATAAAAATATATAAAGGAAATGTAAACATATAAAAGACATATAAATGGATGGATAGATGAATAAATGGACAGATGGACAGAGACTTACAGATAGATGAATAACAATTAAATCAACAAATACATACACGTGGATAGATAGATAGATAGATAGATAGATAGATAGATAGATAGATAGATAGATAGATAGATAGATAGATAGACAGACACACAGACAGATAGACAGGCAGATAGATGGATGGATAGATTGAATGAATGGATCACAGAATGAATGGATGGACTCGAGGACAGATAGACAGAATGACAGACAGATTTTTGAGAATACACTCCCCTTTTAATCATGTGGTCATGGTTTCAAAAGTTTGTGCACCCCACTGCAGTAAGTCAGCACAAATGATCATTACATACACATACATTTATTACACAGATATGACATGTATGCACTGCACCTTTTCTTTAAGATTTGTGTGTGTGTGTGTGTGTGTGTGTGTGTTAGACAACCATATGTATGTGCACCCTATGATGAACTACGATGCTGTAGATAAATGCAGGCATTCACAGAACAGGACTACTGTAGTGAACTGTATATGTATGTGGAAAATCTGAGTGTGTGTGTGTGCGTGTGTGTGTGTGTGTGTGTCTGCGGCTGTTCTAAATTGAACAGTGTGACGTGTAATGTGGTGTAGAGATGACAGGGTGTGGGCTTCACAGGGAAAAAAAAGTACAAGCCGTGACAGAGGAAGAGTGTACGAGTATACGATCCAATGAGAGAATCCCAGGTGAATGATGGGATTTCACTGGGGTTCATTATCACCATGCAGCTGCCTCCAGGTTCGAGGGGGGGGGGCAACATGACCAGGCACCTGGCTGGAGGTGGCGCTGGAGGTGACCTGCGTGCAACTCGCTGCCAACTTTACAGCCCAGAGTGGAAGGAACTCTGCAGCTTTCAGAAACACAATCATGAACGATTTCATCTCAATGTTCGCTCTCGTCCACACACACACACCACACACACACACACACACACACACACACACACACTTGAGTTCTGTGACTCAAAAGCACACCAGACTTCCTCAATTCCCTCCTGCTGTCATTTATATTATACATATAAACATATATATGTATGTATATTATATATAATATATATATATATATATATATATATATATATATATATATATATATAGTTATAGCTTTGCTATAGTAGATTAGGATCCAAAGATTTCAGACCAATCAGAATCTAGCAGTGCTGTGATGTCATCACTTTTTTCAACCCAAACTTTATACAGGTGCGCAAATGTGATCATTCTTGATTATTATTAGCAAAAAGGAATGGATAGAATGGGGGGAATTGAAAGAAAGAATGAAAGAATGAAAGAAGAAAGAAAGAAGGAGAAAGGTTCAATAGTTCAAAACAGCCTTTGATTATTGACTTAAAAAGAGAGAAAGGGAAGAAAACAGAGAAATAGATGCTACAAATGAAAGAAAGCAAAAAAAGAACGAAAGCAAGAAAACTTCAACCACATTTAAAGCAGCCTTTAATTTGCGAAAGGGAAAGAGATATAGAACGAAAAGGATAAATAAACAGAGAGAGAAAGAGAGGGTGAGACTTCAGGAACGAAAGGAGAAAGAAAGAGAAAGGTTCAATAGTTCAAAACAGCCTTTGATTATTGACTTAAAGAAAGAGAGAGAGAGAGAGAGAGAGAGAGAGAAATGGATTTCTATTTGTCATAAATAAAAGAATGCAAGCAAGAAAGAATGAAAGAACGAAAGAAAGAAAGAAAGAAAGACAGATTCAATAGCCTTAAAGGCAGCCTTTAATTTGTGCATCATAAAATAATAAAGGGAAAGAGATATAGAAAGAAAAAAAAAAACAGCAGACGGAAAGAGAGAGAGAGAGAGAGAGAGAGAGAGAGAGAGAGTCTGGATTGTCATAAATGTAAATGCAGAAACAGAGAGAAAGCAAAAGGGGAAGGACAGAGAGAAAGAGAGAGGAAGGCGCTCTGAGGGAAACAGAAAGGAAAAAGGGGGGAGGAGGGGGAAAAGGGGAGAAGGAGGGAAGGATGATGAAGCAAACTCACGGAGGACAACAAAAGAAGCAGTGTGCGGACGCCAGCTCCATGCGAGCAGTGAGAGCTCAGAGGAAAGACCTCGACTTCGGCCGAAACACAACAAGCTCTACATTCAGCACCTCCACCTCCACACTATTCATCTACACACACACACACACACACACACACACACACACACACACACACACACA
>JACRUU010000008.1:4525217-4535217 GCA_030449085.1 Kryptopterus vitreolus | reverse complement strand
AAAAAAAGAAATTCATAAAACAATTATGTATAAATTCTTAGGATTTTTTTTAACATGAAAATAAAATCTTACAATATAAAGTTTAGGAAAAAAAAAGCAGAATAAAAAAAATATATATATAGAATGAATGTTTTTAAATAAATTTAAAAAAGAAATCACATAAGAAAATGATGTATTAATTCTTTCATATAATGCCGTTATATCACGTATGAAAAATACACACATTTCTAATGAATAAAGTAAAAAAAAACAGATTTCCTTGAATATCTGACTGTAACGTTGCTGAGTTCGCCTTTCATTCAAACAGACGAACGTTCCAGAATCGCAGAAAGAGAGAGAAAAAAAAATCATCGGTAAACTATAACTTAAAACGAAAGCTCTCCAGGAATGTCTTTTATTTTATATTTTCTTTTTTTTTTTTTTTTTTTGCATGAACGACGGGCGGTTTTAATTCGTCTCGTTTCCCCCGCTGAGAAAACGGGTTCGAGATCATAAACGAGGAAAGTGACTTTATCTCGCCGCTGAATTTGTTGCCCTTCACATTTTTCTGCATTCTCTTTTTCGCTGACAGATGGTGTTGTGGGTGCTTATGTCCAATTTGATTTGAACCAAAACGCCAGCCAAATTTATTCTGGCACTTTCCGCACGCTGCCAAATTTACCACTGCCAGATTGAAATAACTGTGCGCGGGGCATGACATTGTGAAGAAGAACGTGAACAAAATCGTCACGACGTTTGGGGGGGGGTGGGGTGTTGGTGGTTGGGGGTTTATGGAGGGGGGGAGAGAAGGAAAGAAAAAAGGGATGGGGTGTGTGTGTGTGGGGAGGGGGGGGGTGGTGGTGGTGGTGGTGGGGGAGGGTAATTTGCAGAAAGATGGAGCCAAAACTAAAGCATTGAAGACTGTCTAGTGAAAAACAAAGTGTATACATATATATATATATATATATATATATATATATATATATATATATATATATATATATATATATATATATATAGACATGAAGTGTGTGTCGGATACAAGGTGGCATTTGTATTGTGATGCATCGTTTGTAACATATTTCCTTCTGTAAAAACGGACTTATTTATCTATAATTATTAGTCAATACCTTTATTACTTATAAATCATACCACTATTTTCTCTATAGACTGACTTATTTTTTTCGCTAAACTGTTTCGTGGGCGTGTCCTCGCACCGCTACGTGAATATGACGGATCGCTACGGAGGCGTGTCCCGTGAGTCACATAGTATATAGACTAACGTGGCAGACGTAGAGCTGCGTCTCCCTGGGCACAATACAGGAAAAGAACGTCCGGTTTTATTCCCTCTCGCGTTCAAAGTTCCGAAAGTAATCCGATAATTAATCCGGTAATAATCCGAGGCGAAGAAATAACGTACCAGGTATATTGAATTGCGCGGCATCGTATTTCTTTCATGATGAATCGCGGATCGAATCAAAATCGGATCACAGCGAATCATTTAAGGGTGGCGAATCTTTTTTTTTGGGTCACGTCCCCCTCACACAGCGTACGACGTGCAGTGAAACGCTTATTACGACCGCCCGACATGTAAGCATGACAAATAAAATAGCGGGTACATTTATAATTATATAAAAAATAAATAAATAAAAACGGTGTGTATGAAAGAACGAAGGAACAATATAGTGAATGGGTATTTGTGGCAGATATGGCAATGTTAAAGTGACAAGTGTGTATTAAAATGATAAAATAAGTGTATACTGTATCTTTAATAGAGCGATGCCTTGACTTACGAATTCTCACGCTGAAATATTTGTAAGCTGAAACGAGTTTCCCCATAAGAAATAATGTAAAGTCAGATAATGCGTCCCAGGCCCCCAAAACATATTAATTTAAAAATAAACCTCGGGTTTAAATATTGACCTCGGGTATATTCTCGCAATATTCTCTCCCGCCGCTTCTTCTCCTCTCTCTCTCTCTCTCTCTCTCTCTCTCGCCTCTCTCCAGCTCGGTCTGGTGTTATCAATCTTTTATCAGAACCCGATTCGACTTCTCCACGGCCTCTGAACGTCTCATGACAAGCCGCCCGATTCCACTTTGCCCTGACTCGATGGTGATAACTTCCCGATACATCAGCATGACCTCAGCATGTTTTTCATCACTCGGCGTCATGACGTCAGGGGAAATAATCCCAGCGCTGCGAAGCCGTGACCGAGCCGAGCTCCCGATACGCCGTGTTTTATTGCTCTTACACCACAGCATTACACAAGACCTTTTATCTATCCACTGTTTTCACGATGCTTGTCACAAAGATAGATAAATAGATGGATGGATGGATGGATGGATAGATAGATAGATAGATAGATAGATAGATAGATAGATAGATAGGACCATCTGGCCAATCAGGATGCAGTATTTACTGTGAGGACGGTCAAGAGAGGAGAAAAGGACAACATACGTCTCGGCGTCTTCGTGTTTAGAGTGGCTGGGTGAGGAAAGGAGAGGTGTGTGTGTGTGTGTGTGTGTGTGTGTGTGTGTGTGTGTGTGTGTGTGTGTGTGTGTGTGTGTGTGCCTTGCATACACTCACTAACACAAAGCGACATGTTGGATCTGTCTTTTGGCGCTGAACGCATCACATAACATCTCTGAGGTCTGAGGACACTGTCATAACCTGAGGGCTGCTCTGATCACACAATAAAAGAGTGTGTGTGTGTGTGTGTGTGTGTGTGTGTGTGTGTGTGTGTGAAACAAAAGGTTCTTTTGAGACCTTTGATTGACAGATCTTTAATCATCTTTCAACCTCCTTCCCAGGTTCCACTGAGATCCAAAACAATTGCAGCGTCTATTTCTTCCCCTTATGAAAAAACCCCTGTGACAACAAACAACAACAACAACAACCAACATCCAAGCACACGACCAATGACAAGCAAAATACCACCTACCAACATACAACAAGCGAAATATAACCAGCCATCAAACAAACAACAAACAATAACCAACAAATAACTACATCAAACCACCAAAAAAACCCCAACGGCAAAGAAAAACAACTACTAACCAGAAACCGACAAAGAAAACCAATAACAAACAAATAAAAAAACACCCACAAACAATAATAAATAAATACAACAAACAAAATCGACGACTAACAAAAAAAAAACAGCCAAGAAAACCAACAAACAATAAAAAAACAGCAACAATCGATAAACGACAGACAAAACTAACAACTAACAAAAACCAACAATAAACAATTACAAACGCCAACAACCGATAAATAATAACTACTTGACAACAAACAAAGACCGACAACAAACAAAACCAACAATAAATAACACCAACAACCGATATACAATGACTATAACAAACGAAAATCAATAACAAAAAACCAACAACTAATAAAAAACAACAAAAAACAACAAACAAAACCAACAATACAACAACCGATAAACAAGCAATAAGCAACAACCACAAACTTTTGAAAGGCTGTTTAGAGTATAGTGTATGTGCCTGTATATATATTTAAATACACACACACACACAACACACCACACACACACACACACACACACACAAACCACACAGACACACACACACACACACACAGTAGGATGGTGGTGTCTGTCTGTTAACATCCTTGTCATGTTGTCATGTTTCATGGCTTTTGTGAAGGAAGCGATCAAACTCTCTCTCTCTCTCTCTCTCTCTCTCTCTCTTCTCTCTCTCACACACACACACACACACACACACACAATCATCACCCCTTGCCCCACCTACCAACACACACACACACACACACACACAGTACCGGCCCTGACCCTTTATCTGCGTCCATCTTCCACTCCCTGTCACAGCGGCACACTCGTACACTGTTATTAGCTGCTGAAAAGTATTGGCACCTCGTGACAGCTCCACATTGTTCATCACATTTATCACAATTTTGTTTAGCCGCACATGTATTTATTCATGTATGTATTTCTTGACTTACTGCCCACTGGTTCTCGCGTTCTTTTCTGTCACGACAAGTGAAATTATGCAGACAAACCCTGTCACTGAGAAATCATATCTGAAACATATCTTTAAAAAAAAAAAAAAAAAAAAAAAAAAGGAAGAAAAAGAAAAATCGAAAAATGAACATTCGCTCAAGCTGTTGTCGCTGCGTGAGGTTTCTGAGTCGGTTTTCCTTTTTCTTTTTCCCTGCGCTTAAGAACGCCTCGCATTGTCTGGCCCTGGTTCGCTCGCAGATATTGGCACCCATGTGAGAGCCATTAACGGGGCTAAAATAGCACAGATGATGGCCTGAGTGAGCGCCTCGACTGCGCCTGACCCTTACCGAACCGTACGAGCTAACGATTGGGGGAAAAACTGCACATCAAACCAATTCATCTTTTACATTATATTCATCAGCAATTACAGATGCATTAAAAAGGAGGAAAACAGCCTATGGTATGAGTGAATGAGTGAATGTGTGTGTGTCCTACGATGGGTTGGCATTCCATCCAGGGTGTATCCTGCCTTAATGCCCATAGACACCTGAGATAGGCACAGACTCCCCGTGACCCGAGGGAAGATCGGATAAAGCGATAGAAAATTAATGAATGAATGAAGTAAGTTATGTAATGTAGTTTAGCCATGCAGGTTAAATAATATAAAGTAATGAAATCCCATGTACATCTAACTAAAGCATTATAATGTAATGTCATGTAAAGTTACACAAAGTAACATACAAGGTAAAATACTGTATAGTGTAATGAATTATAAAATAAATGAATGTAAAGTATTATTATCATGTAATATAATGCAATCTATGTAAAGTAAAGTAATGTAAAGTAATGCAATGTTAGACAAGGTACTGTAATTTAAGGAAATGTAATATTCATTCATTCATTCATTTATCTTCTACCGCTTTATCCGATCTTCCCTCGGGTCACAGGGAGTCTGTGTCTATCTCAGGCGTCTATGGGCATTAAGGCAGGATACACCCTGGATGGAATGCCAATCAACCTACCGTGCATGTTTTTGGACCGGGGGGAAACCGGAGAACCCGGAGAAAAAACCCTGAGGCACGGGGAGAACATGCAAACTCCACACACACATGGCCGAGACGGGAATCGACCCCGGATCCTGGCGGTGTGAGGCGAACGTGCTAACCACTAAGCCACCGTGCTCCCTCTGATGTAAAGTTAAGCAATATAAAGTACACTAAAGTAATGTAATGTAAAACCATGTGAAGTATAATAATGAAAACTAAAGGAAAACAAAAGTAATGTAAAATGAACTGTAAATTAATGCACCAAAAATAATCGAAAAATGTATAGTTAAAAACATGTAATCAGAAGACTTTTAAGGACTAGCATGCAGTATTTGCAAACACAGAGTATCAGCGTGAAAAGCTTCTGCTACGCGTTAAAGCCTTGACGCCGCGATAAGATCGGTCATGGGAACAATTCGGCAGCTATTAACCTTATTACGCTGCCACTGTTAGCATGGTTTCCCCTCTGCTTTCAACCCTAAACGCACAGTATTGTTTTTTTCCCTACCTACAAAAAGAACATGACCTCTGGAATGTTTTTCCCCCGCTGTCCAGTAAATGTTTCACAGTGAATAAATGAATAAAAAGATTCCTAAAATGATGTGCTTTCATATTACTGCCATAGAACATCACTGAAAGCTAATATGGTGCTTGGTCCCTTCTTTACCGCTACCTATATATCCATCTGTACAGAAGAGACAGTATAGCGACCTGTGAACGGTGCGAAGCGAGCCAGCGAATGAGGTCACGTCTGCCCTCGTAGGAGAAGTGCACTAACACGATAAGCCATTCCAGGAAACATCTTAACTCACTTAAAACATCATTAGCGGCGCTATACAGCGCGCCGTTAACCGTGTTATTCAGCCTCCAGACCGCTAAACATTGCTCCCGCGCCTCGGAATGTTTACCTCACTTTCGCACGACACCGAAACTTTTTCCGAAGTTTGAAAAACGGGTCCGATATCGCGGAGCTGTTTGCTATAGACATAAACAGCGTTATTTCCAAGTGCAACATTTCAAAACACTTAGCGACACTTAGCGGGCTACTATGCTGCTAGCTCGCTCAGATGCCCGTGTGGTACATTTGAAGCGAAACCCTGAGCATATCGAAACGTGTACGTCTCTACAAATAGCATTTATCACATTAAACTAATGAGCTAACTTAATAAGTGTATTGTTACTTATAAATACTAGCAAATGCTAGCTAACTCTGAGGTAAATTTTTTTGCCAAGTATACTCGAAACGTGCTAGCATTGTAAATCTAAACTTTAGCTACAGCTAGTCCCTGAGGTGCAATGGATATAACACAATCGTAACTTATATTGTACATATACACATATACACAAGAGTCCTAAAGAATGCTTAAAGATCAGTATGGCGTAGTGTACTGTAATTTATTAATAGATTTACATATTCAAGTGTATAGTTTAGCCATTTTTACAGTACTTTACCGTATAAACGATAGGGCCTATATCAGTGGATACCTAGAGAAAATAATATTTTTTGCTATTTTGACTACCGTCATTTTACGATCATTACGTGGAAGTATCTGTATTCCTAAATTGTACATACACTACATTACGAGTAATATAAGTAATATAAGTATTTCAGGTACTCCAAAGAGTACTTGTTCCTAGTGTGTACAATATCAGAAATAATAATAATAAAACTGTTTCTCTACACTCATATACAACTCCTGCCAAGAGTTTTATGGTTTTTGAGACACGTGCACACAAACGCCTTTTGTTGAATCGCAGCAAAAATTTGTAAAACACATAAGAATTGGAATTGCGTCAAAATGAAGAACTAACAGGAGAACTGTGTAAAAAATAACAAGAGAAAATGTTTGCAGACTGCCTCACCTCTACACTCAAACATGGACGTAAAAGCATAACAGTATAGGGTTGTTTTGAGGGGGGGGGGGGGGGGGGGGGGGGACAACAACATAACAACCACGTTCGACACGTCATTCTGTAATATAAAGTACAGTAAAGTAATGTAAAGTAAAATAAGGAAAACTAAAATAATACAAATGAATTTAAACTTAAACAAAAATGAAGATGTAGTGTAAAGTAAGTGAAGTGAGGTAAAATTATAAAAGTAAAGCAATGCAAGGAAAATGAAAAAGAATATAAAGTAATAAACTGAGGATCAAATTAACAAAATGTTCTGTTAATACAAATTAAAATATAGTAAATTATTAGTAAAATCTTCATCTGGATAAAAAAAAAACAGGCTTTTGATAAAGTAAACTAATGATAAGTAAGTTATGTAATGTAGTTTGGCAATGTAGATTAAATAAAGTAAATTCCATGTAAACTAAAGCATTATAATGTATTGCAAAGTAAAGTCATACAAGGTAAAAGTAATGCAATGCATTATCAGCTAATTAAATGTAATGTAATGTAAAGTACAGTAAAGTATTGTTATAATGTAAAATAATGTATTCTAAGTATGGCAATAAGTAGTGCAATGTGATGTATAGTAATGTAATGTTAGACAAGGTAATGTAAAGCAAGGTTAAGTAAAGTAATAGAAAGTAAAATAATATAAATGAAATACCGTAAATTATTACACTAAAATACTGCACAACAAATATGAAAATACTTGAACGTAGGGTGAAGTAAGTGGCGCGAGGTAAAACTATGAAAGTAAAGCAATGCAAAGGAAAACGAAATGCCATACAAATACAAAATACACATTAAAATACAGTAAATTACATCTTCCCAGAAGAGTGGAGCTTCGAATGGTAAAGTATTTACATTTACAGCATTTGGCACACGCCCTTATCCAGAGCGACTTACAACTGAGCAGCTGAGGGTGAAGGGCCTTGCTCAGGGGCCCACTAGTGGCAGCTTGGTGGTGGGATTTGAACCTGCGATCTTCTGGTCCAGAGTCCAATCCCTTAACCACTAAGCTACCACCTCCCCCATATGTTCAAAACACATGGGTATGATCAGACCAGAGCATCATTACATCCTTCAGATCATTCAACTCTGACGTTCTTTCTTTCTTTCTTTCTTTCTTTCTTTCTTTGTGAGGAACATTTTAAATCTACGAGCATCAGGCTGCCTAGAGGTTATGTGAAGCTGGATAACACTAGGCGAGAGCAAATCCAAAGCGCAGCTCCGGCTGACACGGGGGCACCTCGGAGCAGGAATGGAAGCGGAAGAGAGACAGCGAGAGAGGGAGAGAGGGAGAGAGAGAGAGAAGAGAGATGAGGCCATGTCTCACTTTCACACCCTGCTAATTGTGAGCTGATGCCAGATGAAAAGATAGACAGGAGTCAGGTGGATGTGTGTGTGTGTGTGTGTGTGTGTGTGTGTGTGTGTGTGTGTGTGTGTGCGCGTGTGTGCGTGTGTGTGTATGGATGCGGAAGAGCTCTGCCGTGTGACAACCAGGTGATATCTTGAGCGATAAAACTTTGCATTAAAAAGATGTATAAAAACATTATGACATATGGAAGGCAACTGGAGTGTGTAGGGGAGAGAAAAAGGAACGCTGATGTGTGTGTGTGTGTGTGTGTGTGTGTGTGTGTGTGTGTGTGTGTGTGGTGTGTAAAAGAGAGAGAGAGGGAAGGAGAGAGAATAGATAGATTTATACATACAATGAGAACAGACGGAGTGTGTATCAATGAGAGAGAGAGAGTGTGTGTGTGTGTGTGTGTGTGTGTGTGTGCTCCAGTAGTCTGGCAGAGAGTGTCAGCTCCAGCTCAAAATGACTAGCAGCTGGAGGTGACAGTTGTTTTAACAGCTGAGCTGACAGGATTAATTCGAATGCGCCGAAATCAAAAAGCGGAGAACACCTGTTCTCGCGCGGGCGGCGGCGGCGGGGAGGGAGAACCGGGGGGCCCGAGGTGAGGCGAAGACACGGAGGCGGATAAAAGGGAAGGAGGGGAAAAAAAAAACAAAAAGGGGACCGAGGGCTTGCTTACATTTGGAACATCTGGACACGAGCGGCTTTTCTGCGATGCGTAAAGCGGTCGGGGTCGCACCCTTGCCTTATATGGAGAGGAAGGGGGCGGAGTTATGACGGATAGAGTTCGAGTTCAGATTGGACGGCATGCACCGGAGTGGGCGGGCGGGGCGCTCTGTCGGCCGAATCGGGACTAAGCGCCTTTGGCTTTTCCGCGCTAATCCGCAATCGCCCTCGCCGCAATCTCCGCCCTTCTTCCCGTTATCCTCCATTAACTCTGATGAAATGCTACACGACTTACAAGAGCGACTTACAACTGAGCAAATTGAGGGTTAAGGGCCTTGCTCAAGGGCCCACTAGTGGCAGCTTGGTGGTGGTGATGGTGGGGTTTGAACTTGTGATCTTCCTTAACCACCATAACCACTAAAACCACCACCTCGATAAAAAGAAGTCGTTGTTGTTTAGAGTCATGGCTTTTAGAGTGAACACACGATGATCATTAGTACCAGTGAATTGGGGATCGGTGCAAACTGGTCTTCTTTTGAGGAAGGACTCCGTGCCTGGTTCTTGACGTCTCTACCGTCACCAGGAAAAAACGCTCGTGGTGCAACTCTTTGGTTTCGTCTTTGCTTTCCAATGCCTTACGTGAGGGTCACCGGGTCAAACCGATAAGGCAGCGGACCTGCGCTATCACCAAAGTGCGGGGGTCGTGGTGGGCAGAAGTCGTCCACTTCCACAGAGCTCCTCCACACTCCACCCCTTACCCCTTACAAGTTTTTGTGAAGGAACACCTCTGAAACAAGGGGACCCTTTAAGGTTGTAGGTTACTGATTAGAAAGTCTGAGGTTCCAGGTTCCAAAATCACCAAGCCGTCACCTTTGGGGCCCTTGAGAAAGGCCCTTAAATCCCCGTGCTCCAGGAGTGGTGTATCATGGCTGACCCTGTGCTCTGACCCTAGCCTCCGAACATGCCTGGGACATATGAAGTCTGCTGAAAAACACACGTGTCAAGTCTTTCTTTGCTCCGTTCTTTATTGGAATGAATTGGTGACCCAGGTGGATTCTCAACGCTTATGA
>JACRUU010000008.1:4510217-4517717 GCA_030449085.1 Kryptopterus vitreolus | reverse complement strand
GTTCATGTTCTTACCTCACACAGCCTTAAAGTTCATGTTCTTACCTCACACAGCCTTAAAGTTCATGTTCTTACCTCGCACAGCCTTAAAGTTCATGTTCTTACCTCGCACAGCTTAAATCTTCATGTTCTTACCTCACACAGCCTTAACATTCATGTTTTTACCTCAAACAGCCTTAAAGTTCATGTTCTTACCTCACACAGCCTTAAAGTTCATGTTTTACCTCAAACATCGTTAATGCTCACGTTCTTACCTCACACAGCCTTAACGTTCATGTTCTTACCTCACACAGCCTTAACGTTCATGTTCTTACCTCACACAGCCTTAACGTTCATGTTTTTACCTCTAACAGCCTTAAAGTTCATGCTGCTCTTACCTCACACAGCCTTAATCTTCATGTTCTTACCTCACACAGCCTTAAAGTTCATGTTCTTATGTTAATGCCTCCTCACACAGCCTTAAAGTTCATGTTTTTACCTCAAACATCGTTCATGCTCATTTTCTTACCTCACACAGCCTTAACGTTCATGTTCTTACCTCACACAGCCTTAAAGTCCATGTTTTTACCTCAAACAGCCTTAATCTTCATGTTCTTACCTCAAACTGCCTTAAAGTCCATGTTTTACCTCAAACTGCCTTAATCTTCATGTTATTACCTCACACAACCTTAGCATTGATGGTCTTACCTCACACATCCTTAATCTTCATGTTCTTACCTCACACATCCTTAAAGTTCATGTGTTTATCTCAAACAGCCTTAAAGTTCATGTTCTTACCTCACACAGCCTTAACGTTCTTGGTCTTACCTCACACAGAACTTCCTGTTCTTACCTCACACAACCTTAGCGTTCATGGTCTTACCTCACACATCCTTAATCTTCATGTTCTTACCTCACACAGCCTTAAAGTTCATGTGTTTATCTCAAACAGCCTAAAAGTTCATGTTCTTAAATCACACAGCCTTAACGTTCTTGGTCTTACCTCACACAACCTTAATGCTCATGGTCTTACCTCATACAGCATTCTATCTTCTATGGTTTAATGCGAAACAGCATTAACTTGCATCTTTTTACCTCATGTACCCTTATTTCACAGGGTTTTACCTCACACGTCTCACCTAGTCTTGTTTGCTTTTACCTCAAGCAGTCTTACCTCACATGCTTTTACCTCACACTAACTCATCTCTCGTGATTTTTACCTCAGCAGACTCGTCTCTCATGCTTTTTCCTCTGAAAATAAACCTTTTCGGGACACTTTTAACACATTTGTCCTCAAATGGACAAATGTCCAGCTTAGCAGTGACAGCCTGGGATTTGAACTTACAAACGTCTAACACCGTAAACACTCAGCGACCCGTTAATACCTCGATTATTCCCACCACACTTTTGATTAGGATATAAAGAAAAGGGAATCCCCTGCACCCTGGACAGGAAAACACTAAAACCTCCGATAGAAAAAGCCGACCATAGGAAAGCGACCATAGGACTTGATTTTAGACAGGCACAGGGATCTGATCTCTGCTGTGTGTAAAACAGCTGATGTGTGTGTTACACCTGTACATATGTACCTTCTGATTGCTTCTGATTATCCGGGGGTGGAAAAAATTAGCTTTTAATTGTAGACACAATGACACCTGAACACACACACACACACACACACACACACACACACACACACACACACACACACACACACACACACACAAGAGTTGCCTGCCATGAAAGAATCAACATGTAATGAATATGCAACGGCTGATGCTTTTTACGCCATTACCTTACCTCACTACCTCGCCTCGCTACCTCGCCTTATTACTGACACAAGAAACTGATAAGGAGGGAAAAAAGTGTGTATAGAGTCGTGTCCGTGCGCTCATGTGTATAAGCTTGATCAATCGTATACGCAAACTCACCCTCAGGCTCGCTCTTGATCAGCTCCTCCATCTTGCGCTGCTTCAGCGTGTCCACCACGTCGGCCAGGCTGCCCTTGCGCCTCTCGGGCGTTCCCAGTGCCGTGGCCGAACCCGAGCCCTCGTCCTGCTGCTGCTGCTGCTGTTTACTGGGTGAGGTAGAAGAGTTGTGCTGGGGGTACGGGCTCAGCGCCAGGCCTTTGCTGCTCTCCTGCTCCTGAGACAAAACGGCAACCGTTAATCCTTCTTTTCTTTTGTTGTTTCTACATATGTATTTGAATATTCGAATATGCACTTCCCCATCATCAGTAAAAGCCGTTATCTTTATTATGCTCTGCATAAACAACATCAAACCTTATCAGTCCACGGTCATATATAGTAATATATCGTGAATGGTTTGTGTCGTTGTTGAAGGAAAGTAATCGCTAATTCAGTGGGGTGCGGTCACAGTGTCACTGTTACCACCCCAGACTCGATTCTTTCTTACGCTCGCGCCAAGGGTTTTGTTCCTTACACACTAGTTATTCCTTACACACTAGTTATTTCACCTGTTGAAGAATGCCTATTAAAAATACTTAAAAAAACAAGTTCCACCAAAAAATAAATAAATAATAAAATCTTCTTGTCTGATGGACCAAAATATGCAGAGCTGACACTGGAGACTCCTTACACAAACGTTACACAATCGGGTTTTTATACAAAAGAGCTGTTTAGATTTGCTTTATATATATATATATATATATATATATATATATGTGTGTGTGTGTGTGTGTGTGTGTGTGTGTGTGTGTGTATAAACCTGTAGCTCAATTCTTTGTCATTTTAAATCTTGTATAAGTCACGACACCTGGCACATACAGGCCACCTTCACATACACACACACACACACACACACACACACACACACATGTACGTGCACACATACACACTCTGTACCTGGTTCTGGGCCAGTCTTACCGGAACTCTTTTGTGCAGTTTAATTACAGAAGGACTCAGGTATTTGTGCACAGGGTCAATAGTCCATATCCAATAAGCGCAGTTAATCTTTGGCTAATCAGCTTCTATTATCTGCCGCAACCATGACGGACAATGGCTCCAGCGAATTAGACAATGGCTTAATCCCATCCCTGAGAGAGGCTGGCTTTAGAGCCCACATGGTAGAGAGTCGGTGTGTGTTAGAGCGGAGAGTCAGGCCAGGCAGGAAAAAAAATATTGAAATTAATTAATAAATAAAAAGATTTATTCCTCTTTATTCCTCCTAAATTAATTTCTAAAGTATTAACAAAATAAGTAAGGAGGGAAATAAATACATAATTAAATAATGAAATAAGTATATAAATAAATAATAAAAACTGGTACATAAAAAAAAATATAAGTAATTTGAAATAATGATAATAATAATAATAATAATTAATATTATTATTATAAAAAAATATAATTATAAATTATTATTAGTAGTAGTAGTCGTAGTATCTGTTTCAGTATATTTGTATTTAGAATATACACGTGCCAAATATATAGATATTTGTTATTTTATTTATGTAATTTCATTGTTTCATTCTTTCATTATTATTATTATTATTATTACTCGCATGACTATTAGTACTAATATTTATTTCTTAATAATGCATTTATTTTTCATTATTATCATTTTATTGTGAGTATATTTGGTTTTTCTTCTTTAATAAATGTTTCCTTGCACTATATAAACAGTTCATCAGCAACAAACAAACAAGCAAGTAAATAAATAAATAAATGTATTTTACTACAATAAAAATAATAATAAATTTTCTATCTATCTATCTATCTATCTATCTATCTATCTATCTATCTATCTATCTATCTATCTATCTATCTATCTATCTATCTATCAATTTTTTTCCTTGCTCTACATAAACGCAGTCGTTTATTAACGTAAACGTGGCACATAATGATTAACAGGAAGCTGTGGACTGATACCAGGTTGCATAAGTTTTGCCCTAAATTTAGCTTCAGTATATCTCCTTGCTGCACTTTTACACTCCAGCACGTTATCTACACAGATATCACGATAAACAAATTAAGCTTTGTGCAGTAAACAGCTTATTTATTTTGATGACTCTGCCACTAAGGTTTTGCTTATATATCTAAATACCCAGAGCGATACAGCATTAATGGGGGGGGGAAGAAAATGCTGTGAAAATAAATAAATAAATACATTTTCCGCTTTAGGAAAATGACAAAAGTTTGCAGTTGCCAGGTGATTGAGAAACACTGACTCAAGGCATGGAAGCTACAGCAGCTCGTATGCGTGGAGAACTCTTGGGCCCGCTCACACGCAGCCTACACGCCGTGTCCAGGTGGAACTGTCGGTGGAAACACGACAACGTGGCCAGAAATGTCAATATTTACCTCAGAAATGTCCGTAAATCACTGTCAATAATGCTAATTTACATACCAGTGGACATCAAGTGCGGACTGTGGTACCATTAAAGTTCTTTTTACTCTATAAGAATCCTTAATGGTTATAACATGGTTATTCTTGGCCCTGTCTTAATGACTTTTCTTTATTGAGGAAATCATGAAAAGATTCTCGTGTATATTTGGACTTGAAGGATCTCCTCAGTCTACTGAAGAAATTCTTTGACCCTTTGAGGCGCTTCGACACACGCTTCTTTGGCTTTTTAAGGAACTTGTGGTACCTTACATGTTCTATTTCCTCTTTTAACGGCTCTTTTGTCGTTTTTTCGAGGAATCTTCGAGGATCCATTAATGATTCTCTCTCTTTTGAGGCACATCAAAATGGCCTTTCGAGGATCATTTTGAACTTTTTTTTGTGGTACCTTAAAGTAAACTTCTATTTACTCTTTTAAGGAACTGGTCAGAATCCATATTTAACCTGTAGCCCAAGCCCAAGGGTTGGGGACATTTAGTACCTGGATTGATGACCTCCTGGGAAAACTAGGTTGCTAGGTGTTAGTGGTGTTAGAGTGGCCAGCAGGGGGAGCTTTCCCTGTTCTCTGTGTGGGTCCAAGCACATTACACTGCCAAAAAGCACCGTCTTTTGGATGAGACGTTAAAACGAGGTCCTGACTGGTCATTAAAAATCCCAGGTTGTCTTTTGGAAAAAGAGAAGAGGCGTGTCCTCGGCATCCCGGCCAAATTTGCCGGTTGGCCTCTGACCATCAACCTATATTTACTGATTGGCTTCATCATTCTGTCTCCTTTCCACCAGTAAGCTGGTGTGCGGTGGGCGATCTGGAGCAACATGGCTGCCATCCAGGTGGATTCTGCACACACTGGTGGTGTTTTTTTTATTGCACTGCTTGGGGCAATAATAATCCCTTTAAGGTTCTCGTTACAGAACGTATTAGGTAAATTCATAATTAAATGTCCTATTTGAAGAACCCTTAAAGGTTCTACGTTACATTTCGTTGAGGAAACGTTAAAGTAGACCTGGGAGATTTATCTCATTAGAGATTAATTCCAGTTTATGGTTTATGCCGTTGTTGAAAATACCAAAATCGATTTTACGGTTTCACCTCGATTTGGCCCAGCGAGCTTCCGTAGTCCTCCGCCTCCCGTACTTGCGAAATACCACATTTTGATTGGTGTTCTATGGATGTTTTAAAGGGTTTTTTTGGTCCTTCAGTGAGTTTGTTGTTGTTTGTTGATCCTTTACTTTTGTAAATAAAAAAATGTAAAGTTCTTCAGGAAGTTTAAGGAACCCTTACAGTTCCTTTCGCTGGCCTTTAACGAAACACGTTGTTTATGTTTCCTTTTTGAGGAATCATTTCTTTACATGAGGAATCTTTAAATCGTTACACATCTTTCACATTTTGTGAAACTTCTAAAAATCTCTTTTGGTATTTTAAGGACGTTTTTAGGGTTGTTTAGCCTTTTTACGGCTCCTTTACATTTCTGAATACTAAAGGTTCTTCATAGTGTTTAAGGAACCCTTACAGTCATTTACAGATAATTCTTAATAAACAGATTATTTATGTTTCCTTTTTGAGGAATTTTTTTTTTTATTTTAGCAACCCGTAAAGATTCTTACACAATTAAAAAAAAACACTTTTAAAGATTGTTTGACCTTTGAGGTGAAAAAATTGACTTTTTTTGTCAATTTAAGGAAGTTTTACAAGTTTTCTTTTTTTTTTTTGGTCTTTTGAAAGAACTTTTGAAGGTTCCTTGGGCTCTGGAGGAACTTCTAAAAAGACTTTAAAAGAAACCTTTCTGAATGCAGAAATTCACGGTTCTTCATAGTGTTTAAGGAACCCTTATACTTACTTACAGATTTTCTTGCTTTCTTAATAAACAGATTATTTTTGTTTCCTTTTCGAGGAACATTTTCTTTATTCTGGGAACCCGTAAAGATTCAAATTTTTACCAACTTTAAAAGATTCTTTGACCTTTTTTTGTGTCAATTTAAGGAAGTTTTACAGGTTTTTTTTTTTGGTCTATTAAAATAAGTCTTTTAAGTTTTTTACTTTTAAGTAAGTTATTACTTATAAAGTAATACTTTTAAAGAAACCCTTTATCTTTCTGAATACAAAAATTAAAGGTTCTTCTAAAGAACCCTTGAAGTTTCATTGTTGGGTTTTTATAAGATTTCTTTCTTTTCGATTTTAATGATCCTAAATAGGGGCACGGTGGCTTAGTGGTTAGCACATTCGCCTCACACCGCCAGGGTCCGGGTTCGATTCCCGTCTCGGCCATGTGTGTGTGGAGTTTGCATGTTCTCCCCGTGTCTCAGGGGTTTTTTCTCCGGGTTCTCCGGTTTCCTCCCGGTCCAAAAACATGCACGGTAGGTTGATTGGCACCTTGGAAAATTGTCCCTAGTGTATGAATGCAGTCAGGGAAAAGCTTCATGCTGCCAGATCCGACAGATTGTCCTCCGTCCTCATCCTGCTCGATCTCTCAGCAGCTTTTGATACAGTGAACCACAAGACCCTGTTAGCTACCCTCAGGAGTCTCGGTATCTCTGGAGCTGCATGGAATTGGTTTTCCTCATACCTGGAAGGTCGATCATTTCAGGTATCATGGAGAGGATCGACATCTGCTCCACGCAGACTCACCACTGTTGTACCACAAGGCTCAGTACTCGGTCCTCTTCTTTTCTCACTCTATACTCTTTCTCTCGGTAAAGTCATCTCCTCTCATGGATTTGACTATCACTGCTATGCTGATGACACTCAATTAATCTTCTCCTTCCCTCCATCAGATAAAACAGTGTCTGCTAGAATATCAGCCTGTCTATCTGACATCGCTTCGTGGATGAGCGTTCATCAGCTGAAACTCAACCCGAAGAAAACGGAACTGCTGGTGATCCCATGTGATTTATCTCCTGGTCAGGATCTCAGCATAACTCTCCATAACTCCCTACTTTCTCCCTCCACCACTGCTCGTAATCTCAGGGTAACTATAGACAATCAATGATCTTTTTCTCTTCCCATATTTCTAACGTTTCTCGCTCTTGTCGTTACCTTCTCTACAACATCAGAAGGATTCGACCATTTTTATCCACACAGGCTGCTCAGGTCCTGGATCAGTATCTCGTCATCTCGAGACTGGACTACTGTAACTCTCTGCTGGCAGGTTCTACCTCAGAATGC
>JACRUU010000008.1:4493060-4501821 GCA_030449085.1 Kryptopterus vitreolus | reverse complement strand
TCTCTCTCTCTCTTCTCTCTCTCCATTCTCTCTCTCTCTCCATTTCTCTCTCTCTCTCTGTCTCTCTCTCCATTTTCTCTCTCTCCATTTTCTCTCTCTCTCCATTTTCTCTTTCTCAATTTTCTCTCTATCCCTCTCTCTCTCAATTTTCTCTCTCTCTCTCTCCATTCTCTCTCTCTCTCCATTTTCTCTCCCCCTCTCTCTGATTCTTGCTACCTCTTTTCCTCTCTAATATGTTCTACCACTTTGTGTCTCTCTGTTTAGCTCTCTGACTCTCTATTTTCTTTCCATCATTCCTTACTTTTCACTTATGTTGTTCCCGTTCTTTTTCTGTATCTGACTCATGTCTACTGTCCTCAATTCACTCTCTATTTCTCTTACACACACACACACACACACACACACACACACACACACCTTTCTCTCTAATAATAACACTAAGCAGGAAAATATGATGAAAAAGGAAGAGAATTAGGAAAAAGAGGAGGAGGAGGAGGAGGAGGAGTGTGATCATGTGGAGAGTGTGAGTCTCCACCTGTAGCTTCTCCGCGCTGCCAGAGTACAGCGTGAGATTCGCTCCTCACAGAGAGGTGATGCAGGAGGTGTGGCAGTGTGAGGGGGCGTGGCTTCACCTGTGCTGTGTGAAACTGTGTGTAACTGCTGCACTAATGACTCACTAATCACTTTATTACATCATCATTACATCAGTGTTACATCAGCAAATTACACACACACACACACACACACACACAGCCTCACAGAACTGTCACTCTATCAAGCCTATGTGTCCTATAGTCTCACTGCACGTCCGCCTGTCTCACTGAATGTCTTACTGTCTCACTGCCATGCTTACTGTATCATTGTCGCCCTTACTGTCTCATCGCATGTGTGCCTGTCTCACTGTCTGTCCTACTATATCTCACTGCCTGTCTTACTGTCTTAGTGCCTATTTTAGTGTCTCACTGCCTGTTTAGCTGTCTCACTGCCACCCTTACTGTCTCACTGCCATCCTTACTGTCTCACTGCCATCCTTACTCTCTCACTGCATGTCTGCCTGTCTCACTGTCTGTCCTACTATGTCTCACTGTCTGTCCTACTATATCTCACTGCCTATCTTACTGTCTCAGTGCCTATTTTAGTGTCTCACTGCCTGTTTTACTGTCTCACTTCCAACCTTACTGCCTCACTACCACCCTTACTGTCTCACTTCCATCCTTACTGTCTCATTGCCACCCTTACTGTCTCACTTCCAACTTTACTGTCTCACTACCACCCTTACTGTGTCACTGCCATCCTTACTGTCTAATTGCAGGTCTGTCTGTCTCACTGTCTGTCCTACTATATCTCACTGCCTGTCTTGCTATATATCTCAGTACCTATTTTAGTGTCTCACTGCATGTTTTACTGTCTCACTGCCATCTTTACTGTCTCACTGCCAACCTTACTGTCTTACTGCCTGTTTCACTCATATTACTGCCAGACTTACTATCTCTCCGCAGGTTTAAATGCCTCACTGCCTGTCTGTCTGATTGCCTGTTACACTGCCAGTCTGTATGTCTGTCTCTCTATCTGTCTCACTGCCTGACTCTCTGTCTGTTTCACTTCCTGTCTAACTGCCTGTCTATCAGTCTATTTCACTTCCTGTCTCACTGCCTGTCCCTCTGTCTATTTCACTTCCAGTCTCACTGCCTGTCTATCAGTCTATTTCAGCTCCGGTCTCACTGCATGTCTCTCTGTCTCTTTCACTAACTGTCTCACTGTCTGTCTGACATCATCCTGTCTTAACTGCCACCTTCACACAAACACACAGAGAGAGTACCTATGTGTGTGTATGTGTGTGTTGTGTGTGTGTGTGTATGGGTGTGTGTGTATTTGTGTGTGTGGGTCTCCATAGAGACAGGAAAATGTGACATGTTTGACCTTTTGAAAATGTTTGGCTGCTTTTTCTTAATGACTCAAACCCAACACACACCTTTACACCTATTTTCCTTACATTTTTCCTTCTCTCTTCTTTACATGTTTTTTTCCTGACATCTAGCGTTATTATTATTATTAGTATTATTATTATTACTATTATTATTATTCATTATTATTATTTTATTATTATTATCATTATTATTATTTTTAGTATCATCATTATTGTTATTGTTATGATAATAATAATAATTATATATTATATCATTAATCATTATTATTATTATTATTATCATATATATTATTATATTATCATCATCATCATTATTATTCATTATTATTATTATTATCATCATCATTAATATCATTATTATTATTGTTATTATTATCATCATCATTTATATCATTATCATTATTATTATTATTATTATCATAATCATTATTATTATTAGTATTCATTATTAGTAGTGTAGTATTATCATCATCATCATATTCATTCATTCATCTTCTACTGCTTTATCCGATCTTCCCTCGGGTCACGGGGAGTCTGTGCCTATCTCAGGCGTCTATGGGCATTAAGGCAGGATACACCCTGGATGGAATGCCAACCCATCGCAGGGCACACACACACACACTCACATTCACACACACATTCATACACTAGTGACAATTTTCCAAGGTGCCAATCAACCTACCGTGCATGTTTTTGGACCGGGAGGAAACCGGAGAACCCGGAGAAAAACCCCCTGAGGAACGGGGAGAACATTGCAAACTGCAAACCACACACACACACATGGCCGAGAACGGGAATCGAACCCGGACCCTGGCGGTGTGAGGCGAACGTGCTTAACCACTAAGCCACCAGTGCCCCCCCATTATTATTATTATTATTATTATCAGAGCTAGTAGTAGTAATATGAAAGATAACCCTAAATGGACAAAAACACACAAAGCCCTGGTATCACCAAAATGCAGCACTTAACCCCCTGTCCTCCAGGGGTGCTGTATCATTTCTGACCCCGCACTCTGACCCCGGCTTCCTAACATCCTTGCGATATGTGTAGTAGGAATTTCACTGTGCTGTGATGTACATGTGGAAAATAACCCAAATTCCAATAGCCCAAATATCTCCATGTCTTCCCTCACCACATCCATAAACCTCATCCTCCTCCTCGTCCTTCTTCTTCTCTTCGTCCTGCCTGGTACCTCCATCCTCAGCATTCTTCTCCCCCGTGTCCCTTCTCTGTACAAATGTCCAAACCATCTCACTCTCCATCCTGTCTCACTTCATCTCCAAAACACCCTACATGTCCCCCTCTAATAAACTCATTACTAATCCTGTCCAATCAAAACATCTCAAGCTCCGCCTCTTTGAGTCTGTCATTAATGATAATTAATCAATGATATAATGCTTAAATAAATAAATAATATAAATAAAAGAATGATAATAAATAAATGATAATAATAATTTATATTATTATTATTTTATATTATTATTATTATTATTATTAATAATAATAATAATAATAATAATAATACTTTACTTCTGAGTTATCGTTATGCAAATGATCCCTTTTTTTACCTTAAAAATTGAAAATTATTTTTTCTTCATTGCAACTTTAAAATATATTTCTAAATGTATTTAATAAGCCAGTAGAATTTAATATTCTAGGATATTTTAGCCAGAATTTTTTCTTAAAAAAAAAAAAAAAGTCATGATCCATTATATTTCACATCAATCAGCCTAATCTATATTATTATATATTATATTATATTATATTTATATTATATTATATTATATATGCAAAGTTACAATTAGTATAATTAATATAATAATGATAATAATACTCTGTTTCTAACAACGGTTTACAAAAATCTGATTTTAATATTTCATTTAAAAAATAATGAAAAATAACCTAAAAAAAAAACACAAATCTTTTTGTCGCTTTAAAGTTTTGTTGTGCGTCTGTCTTTCATCTGATGCAGTTTGTCAGTCACAAAAAACAAACAAACAAACAACCAAAAAGACCCTGTTTAACTCAGATTTCCATTCTGCAGATCAAACCATGGGTGGAGTTTATAGAGGAGTGTGAAGTGGGCGGGGCCTGACTCTCGGGGGGGGGTTCTGATAAAGAGGAAAGGGGCGGGGCTTACCGTGCTGCTGTGTAGTGTGGGCGGGCTTTCCGGGGCTCGGGGCGAGCTGCAGTACGAGCTCAGGGGCAAGTGAATGACAGCGTGTCCGTCAACCTCGTCATCGTCCAATCGCTGTCTGCTCGTCGCCATGACTACCCCTCCATCTGTTCCCCCATATGGAGAGGCTGGTCGCTTGGAAGACATCCTGGAAAAAAAAAAAAGAGAGACGGACAGAAAGAGAGAGAGAGAGAGAGAGAGAGAGAGAGGGAGAATATTATGAGATTTGGGAAAAAGACACGTATGTGGTTTAGTGACACACAAAATCCTCATCATCATCGCCATCATCACGATCATCATCATCCTCGCCGTCGCCATGGATACGTGTAAACAGTTCGAATGCGCTCTGATGTCGAAACTCAATAACGGTATAATGTTTGTGTGGAAATTGACATGCAGTAAATAAATACATTACTATTTTGAATAAACACATCAAATATTATATGAATCTATTTTTAAGGGTAATTTCTGATGAAATAAAAATAATCGTAAAAGAAAAAGGTTGTAAGCAATAAACAAATAAATAAAACGACTGTGACAATATTAATAATGTCAATAATAATATTCTCACATAGACATTTATATAATATTAACCTTCTTAGTTAAATGTCTTGAATAAAGACTCAGACTCGACAGCTCCGACTCGCTGGGGTTGAAGGAAGTGATAAGTGTGGAGTGTTTTACAGACTGATCCGCGTGTCGTTCCTGCAGCGGCCGTGCTGAACGCACTGGAATGACACATTTCACTTTCATGTGCTGCAGATACGCGCAATAAAAACAACGTCCAGGCCGCGACAGGATACAAAAACAAATCATCCGTCACGTCTGAGTCAACCGTCTAATCAACTGCTACAGTCGACTGATCACTCATCTTTCTGATCAGCTGCTCAGTCGACTCCCCAGTTCCAGTCAAATGTCTGATCAACTGTCTGATCAACTGTCCGATCAACTGACCCGAGTCAAACGTCTGAGTCAAATAGTCAAGTCAATTCTGTCAAATAGTCAAATCAATTCCAGTTAAGTCTCTGAGTCAAATGTCCAAGTCAACTGTCCGAGTCAACTGTCTAATAAACTGCTCCAGTCAACTGTCCAAGTCAACTGTCTAATAAACTGCTCCAGTCAACTGTCCAAGTCAACAGTCTAATAAACTGCTCCAGTCAACTGTCCAAGTCAACAGTCTAATAAACTGTCAACTCCAGTCAACTGTCAAGTCAACTGTCTAATAAACTGTCCAAGTCAACTGTCTAATAACCTGCTCCAGTCAACTGTCCAAGTCAACAGTCTAATAAACTGCTCCAGTCAACTGTCCAAGTCAACTGTCTAATAACCTGCTCCAGTCAACTGTCCAAGTCAACTAATAAAGTCTAACTGCCTAAACTGCTCCAGTCAACTGTCCAAGTCAACAGTCTAATAAACTGCTCCAGTCAACTGTCCAAGTCAACTGTCCAAGTCAACTGTCTAATAAACTGTCCAAGTCAACTGTCTAAGTCAACTGTGTAATAAACTGTCCAAGTCAACTGTCTAATAAACTGCTCCAGTCAACTGCCTAATAACCTGCTCCAGTCAACTGTCCAAGTCAACTGCCTAATAACCTGCTCCAGTCAACTGTCTCAAGTCTAATAGTCAACTGTCCAAGTCAACTGTCTAATAAACTGTCCAAGTCAACTGTCTAATAAACTGCTCCAGTCAACTGCCTAATAACCTGCTCCAGTCAACTGTCTAATAAACTGTCCAAGTCAACTGTCTAATAAACTGCTCCAGTCAACTGCCTAATAACCTGCTCCAGTCAACTGTCCAAGTCAACTGTCTAATAAACTGCTCCAGTCAACTGCCTAATAACCTGCTCCAGTCAACTGTCTAATAAACTGTCCAAGTCAACTGTCTAATAAACTGCTCCAGTCAACTGCCTAATAACCTGCTCCAGTCAACTGTCCAAGTCCACAGTCTAATAACCTGCTCCAGTCAACTGTTCAAGTCAACTGTATAATAAACTGTTCCAGTCAACTGTCCAAGTCAACTGTCCAAGTCAACTGTCTAATAAACTGCTCCAGTCAACTGTGTGACTCATAGACTGTCCAAGTCAAAGTTTTCCAGTCCATTGTCTGACAATATAATAGACTGTCCAAGTCAACCATCTAATTCAACTATCTGAGTCAAATGTCGATGTCAACTTCTAATAAACTGCCAAATAGTCAAGTCAATTCCAGTCAACTCTCTAATAGTCGACTGTATAATAAAAACCTCCAGTCCAAGTCTGTCCAAGTCAACTGTCTAATAAACTGTTCCAGTCAACGGTCTAAGTCAAATGTCCAATGCTGTTGTATGAGTCAACTGTCTAATAAATTTGTCCAGTCAATTGTCTGACTCACAATATAATAAACTGTCAAATGTAAGTCAACCATCAAGTAATTCAAGTCAACTAAAAACTGTCCGAGTCAAATGTCCAAGTCAACTGCCTAATAAACTGTTCCAGTCAACTGTCGAGTCTGTCCAAGTCAACTGCCAAATGTCCAAGTCAACTACTACTCACAAACTGTCCGAGTCAAATGTCCAAGTCAACTACTCACAAACTGTCCGAGTCAAATGTCCAAGTCAACTGTCTAATAAACACTTCCAGTCAACTGTCTGAGTCATAGACTGTCCAAGTCAAATATCTAATAAACTGTTCCAGTCAACTGTCCGAGTCAAATGTCCAAGTCAGTTATCTGACTCAGCCATACAACAATCTGTTTCAGTCAACAGTCTGATTCCATTCTCTAATCAACTCTTCTCCAGTCAAATGTCCAAGCCAACAGTGTAAGTAAACAGTTTGAGTAAACAATTTGAGTAAACAGTTTGAGTAAACAGTTTGAGTAAACAGTTTGAGTAAACAGTTTGAGTAAACAGTTGGAGTAAACAGTTGGAGTCAGGTGTATGATGTGAGAGATGATTCGGTGTGCCTTTGTGATTTTCGCCTCCTCGCTGGATTTGTATTTAAACGCTGCACTTATTTCACACGTCCCTAATTACGCTTCTCCCTTCAGCTACATTTGTACACGTCAAACTGCGTTACACAAGGCAATTTGTTTTCAGAATTCCACTGCTGTTTTACCTTCAAACACACACACACACACACACACACACACACACACACACACACACACACACACACATATACAAACACACTTATACAGGCACAAACCGGACCTTGGAGGAACATTTACAGAGAGTGGTGCTGATGCTTAGGGAAGTGTGTATGTGTGTGTGTGTGTGTGTGTGTGTGTGTGTGTGTGTGTGTGTGTGTGTGTGTGTGTGTGTGTGTGTGTGTGTGTGTGTGTGTGTGAGCGAGCTGATAGGACACATCTGCTGATATTATGAGAAAAAAAGTGAGACGAACCATTTTTGTGATACCTTGAGGAGAAAAAAGGCATTTATTGACTGAATACACACACACACACACACACACACACACACACACACACACACACACACACACACACACACACTCTCTCTATCTTCAGTGTATGGGAGTAAATGAATATGCTGCAGTAATGGAATTTCATCAGGTTGACAGCATTTTCTAAGTGCTTTTAGAGACACTCTTCAGCCTCGGAGGCGACTGTTACCATCATCCTGAGAATCAAAACACTACGCCTAAATACGAGCACGTTTCGTTTCACCTCACATAAACATCCACACAAACATCCACAAACATCAACACAAACATCACACAAACAACAACACACAACAACACACAAAAACACAAACAACACAAACATCAACACAAACATCAACACAAACATCACACAAACATCACACAACCATCACAAACACACACATACACAACCATCACACATACACATCCACAAACATCACACACACACATACACAAACATCACACAAACATCACACAAACATCAACACACAAAAACATCACACACACATACACAAACACACACAAACATCACACAAAAACAACACAAACATCACACAAACACAACACACATCACACACATCCACAAACATCACACAACATCACAAAACATCACATCACACAACACACACAAACATCACACAACATCACAAACATCTCACAAACATCTCACACACATCTCACAAACATCACAAACATCTCACAAACATCACAAACATCACAAACATCTCACACACAACATCCACAAACATCACACAAACATCCACAAACATCACAAACATCTCACAAACATCTCACAAACATCACAAACACACAACACATCACACAAACATCCACAAACATCCACAAACATCACACACACATCCACAAACATCACAAACATCCACAAACATCTCACAAACATCTCACAAACACAAAACACAAACATCTCACAAACATCACACACATCCACAAACATCTCAAACATCTCACAAACATCCACAAACATCACAAACATCTCACACACATCACAAACATCACACACACACACAAACATCTCACAACACACACAACACACAAACATCTCACAACACACACAAACATACCCACAAACATCTCACAAACATCTCACAAACATCCTCACAAACATCTCACAAACATCTCACACCACAAACATCACACAAACATCTCACACTCACAAACATCACAAACATCTCACAAACACAAACTCACACACACAAACATCACACAAACATCTCACAAACA
>JACRUU010000008.1:4480560-4490560 GCA_030449085.1 Kryptopterus vitreolus | reverse complement strand
CGCACAACACCCTTATCCAGAGAGACTTACAACTGAGCAGTTCAGGGTTTAAGGGCCTTGCTTGAGGGCCCACTAGTGGCGTGGCGGGATTTGAACCTACGATCTTCCGGTCTAGTGCCCAAGGCCTTAACCTCTGATCTACCACCTACCAAATATATATATATATTTATGCTAGCTAACTGACACAAAGCCTAGCACTTGCAAAAACGTACGTACGTCTTATCTCGGAGTCTGGGTAGCATAAAAATTGCTGTATTATACCAGCAAAAAAAAAAAAAGGAACGGCAGTGTTGCTATAGCAACTACAAGCTATATGATTAACTACAATTAGCTACCGTTAGCTTCAATAACATTAGCTACCATTAGCTTCAATACCATTAACTACCGTTAGCTTCAATACCCTTAGCTACCATTAGCTTCAATAACATTAGCTACCATTAGCTTCAATAACATTAGCTACCATTAGCTTCAATAACATTAGCTACCATTAGGTTCAATACCATTAACTACCGTTAGCTTCAATAACATTAGCTACCATTAGCTACCATTAGCTAGCATGGCCACGTTGACTAACCGCTCACACCGCAAACCACACCCTCATGACAGACTCCTCGGTTTTCGAGACTCGTCTTGTTTAACAGCGACCAGAGTACCGGTGGAATATCGTGTTGCCGTGACAACCAATCATTGTCTAGTGCTACCATGAGCTAGCGGCACCGCTTGGACGCAGATCGAAGCGGGAAACCGGGTTGTGTTTGTTGGAGACGTTAGCATCTCCACTCGCGCCATGAATCTCTTAGCAACCCCTCTGTCGTCAGGCGGAAAACCGCGTTAGTACGACAACCCCAGTTTGATTAGTGTTAATAACAGATAGATTATACGATTAGTTTGAAGACATGAAACTTTTTTAAATGGAGAAATTCAGGATTTGTTTTTGGTCAGATCGAATTAAACATTAAAATATGAGATAAATACATAAATAAATACGTAAATAAATAAACTGGAGTATTCTGTATGTGCGTGTGTACGTGAGGCGTGATGATGCGACGGCGTAGACGTCGTTAGCGCCGCCGCGAGATGATCGCGCTGCGGCGTAGCAGCTAAACGCCAGGTCAGGAGGCTAGCATGCCGGGCTAAGCCGCTAACTCCCTGGGCTAATCGCAAGCCGCTAATGGCCACCCCGCCGGTGTAGACCTTTTCCCCTTTACCCCCAAATACCCCCCCCCTCCATCTCCTACTCCACTCCTCCTCCTCCCCCCGACCACCGGTGTGCTAATCCGCTATTACACACACACACACACCTCTCGCCTCTTGTCCTCTTTTCCTCGCCTCACCTCTCCTCCTCTCTCTGCTATCCTCTCCTCTTCTCTCTTCTCATCTCCACTTTCCCTTTCCCTCTTGTCTCTTCTCATCCCTCCTCTCATCTCCTGTTCTCTCTCTCTATCCCTCTCCCTCTCCTTTATTTTCTTCTCTTCTCATTTAAAAATTCAACAGAAAAGAAAAGAAAGGAGAAAAGAAAAGTAAAGAAAAGAAAAAAAAAGTAAAGAAAAGAAAAGACAAGAAAAAGGGGAGAACACTAAAAGGAACACACTTTATCTGGTCGCCATCGCCGGGTGGTTAACACTGCAAGAGCCCTCCTAATAATAGCGGAGGGATTAGTCATGGCCATGTACACACACACACACACACACACACACACACACACACTCACACACACACACACACAGAAACAATCAAAAGAAAAATGATACCAGCTATACTTTCATTTAAATCCACAAAATAAGCAGACCAGCATTTAGAGTCTGGTTCCTCCTCAGGTCTGTTCGAGGAGAAGATGGAGGAGAAGATGGAGAAGAAGGAGGAGAAGAAGGAGGAGAAGAAGGAGGAGAAGATGATGGAGCGGATGATGTAGCTACACTACAGAAACGTAGATAAAAATATATCTGTTTTTATTATGAAGAGACATAAGTAGTCAAAAGAATGCTATAAGACACACACACACACACACTGAAATCCAACACGTTCACTACGTCTAGTGGAATTCAGCACACACTTCCTCACTGCGCACTATTTGTGTGAATTTTTTCACACTTACGTTTCCAAAGTAAGAGATGTGCACTGACATCCTCACCCTGTACCAGACCGACGTCCTGCACAACACCCAGCGCACCAAAGCAACATGCTTATCACAACGAAAGGGTAAACGTAAACGGATAAACAATAAAGGAATGTCGTGTCGTTAATTCAAATGATAAGCGCTGAGACATTGCAGAGAAAAGGAAACAAAAAATTAATAGATCTGTGGATAGATAGATAGATAGATAGATAGACCTCCAGGGTCTGGGTTTTATTCCTACCTATGCCATGTGTATGTGTGTGTGGAGTTTGCATGTTCTCCCCGTGCCTCAGGGGGGTTTTCTCGGGGTTCTCCGGTTTCCTCCCGGTCCAAAAACATGCACGGTAGGTTGATTGGCACCTTGGAAAATTGTCCCTAGTGTATAAATGTGTGTGATTGTGTGTGTCCTGTGATGGGTTGGCATTCCATCCAGGGTGTATCCTGCCTTAATGCCCATAGACGCCTGAGATAGGCACAGACTCCCCGTGACCCGAGGGAAGATCGGATAAAGCGTTAGAAGATGAATGAATGAATAATAATAATAATAATAATAATAATAATAATAACGCCAGCCCGGTACGGCACATTCATTCGGGAAAACGCCGATTACGACCTCCCAGCCAATCAGGATCCAGTACTCGGTATAACCAGAATATGATGATGATGATGATGATAATAGATAGGCGGAATATCTCAGGGCACACAGTCATTATTCCGATGCGCGAGTCGCATGTGTGTAAACATTCCCACGCTTAACATCATGTACACACGGATCATGAGGCGATCGGATCGGATCGGATCAGATCGGAGGACAGGATTCCCGAATCGCCCGGAATGTTGTGACGTGCTTTCAGCCTGGCTGTGTGTTGGTTAGAGGACCGAGCCGAGGCGAAATTCCTTCACATAGTCAAGAGGGTGATGATGTCAGCCGGATGTGACAGTGTGTGTGCGCGCGTGTGTGTGTGTGTGTGTGTGTGTGTGTGTGGGAAAGCAACATCTAAAGTATAGAACAATGAGGTCTTTTTTTCATCCTCGAGGATAACAAGAGCCCTGGCAGCGGAGACAATACCTCAGCATTTACATACACATCAGACCTTAAGGACTGCTCTTGCTCTTTCACACACACACACACACACACACACACACACACACACACACACACACACACTGATAGCTCCAGCATGACGCTTTATTTAGGACAATCGTCTGTTTGTGTGGAACCGGGAGCGTTTTCTCCGTGGGTCTCGCTTTCAAAAGAGTCCTTCTGCTCCGTAAGATATTTATAGTCGCTCTTTTTCTCTCTTTTATCTCTCCCTCGTTCTTGTTATCCGTCTCTCTTTAACCACGCAGGGTCTCCAGGTGGCACGGCAGGACGAGTTCGGATTAGGAACGTACGGAGATCTTAGGGAAAAAAAAGGAACGACGCCGGGCCGAGGAGTCCGGGACGTATACGATGTGCACAAAAAAAAAGCACACACACACACACGAGCGCGCACACACACACACACAAGCGCACACACTCTTTTGCCGAGCCGTAACACAAAGCAGCCTCTGTGTTTCGCCGCAGGTTTGTGGGGGCCACCCCGGTTTCCTGTCCAGCCTCTTTCCACAAAAACGCCAAGAGTCTAATGTCACTGTCATCCATTAGCATTTAGACATGGAGGTGAAGTCACACACACTTGTACAGCTAACACAGAGGTTTTGTGTGTTGTGTGTGTGTGTGTGTGTGTTTGCTTTTGGGGCAGAACAGAAGGCACCGGCCAGCTCACAGCCCCTACAGCTTACACACATGCGCCCGTTTGCCAGCGTGTTTTAGTCACCGCCTCAGCCGTCTGCACGCTTTCCTGTTGTCGCCCCCCCCCCCCCCTCGCCTGATCCTTCGTCTATTTATTTATTTATTTGTATGTCTCTTCATCTATTTATTTATTTATTTATTTTGCGCCGTCCGTCTCCACGCTGACTCACAGGGTTGTGACTTTCGCTGACATTTTGCCGCCGTTTGTTCACAACGGAGGAAAAGAAAAAGAATGGCGGTCCCATAAATGTACGGTATATATATATATATATATATATATATATATATATATATATATATATATATATATATATATATATATATATATATAGTCGTACAGGTGACTGAGCGCACGCTGCTGCTTTTCGGCTGGACTCGGTTTTACCAGCAGTGGCATCTTGACAGCGTTACGCTTATCTGTAGTCTATCTATCTATCTATTTAACAATATATATTGTGTATATATTGTATATATATATATATAGATATATATAATATATATATATATATATATATATATATATATATATATATATATATATATATATGTCAAGTCTTGACGAGAGTGACAGGAGAGAAATACACACGACCACTTCTGTCGTTCACCGTTCATAAGCATATATCGCGTACATGATCAATCACGCTATCATTTGTCTTTATATATATATATGTGTGTGTAGTGGGTATGTAATGTATATGTATATATATTATGTATATATATATATATATATATATATATATATATATATATATATATATATATATATATATAAACAAATGATGGCGTGATTGATCATAATTTATTTTCTTGCTTTGTTGTGTAACTTAAAATAAAAAATAAAATGTGTATGTATATTGTCTACACAAGCTACACAACAACGCAAGAGAAGACGTCGCAACAAAACAATTTACAAAAGCAAATTAGTAAATAATGTAAAATACAGGGGAGAGTGTGATTTTGCATGATGCTGAGACTTGAGACAGAGAGTCACTGTTTCGCCTGTCTGTAGGTAAAGAGTTCCAGAGCCAGGGAGCGGAGCAACTACACAATCCCCTTTGCCCCATGATGGAGAGGAAGAAACAGAGAGATGAAGAGAACAGACAAGAGAACGAGAGGGAACATGAAGACAGTGATACAGATAGATCATATAGTCCGCATAAATACCTCCGTCATGTCTACATATATAACTACGCAATCTATACATATTTCTCTTGAATGTTACTGAGACCCCTGATAACAACAAGCTGCCGGGCCCTTGAGCACGGCCCTTCATCCTCAAAATCCTGTATAAATAAGACAATCGGAAGTTGCTTGAGATGAGTCAAAAAATCTCACTCCTTCACTTGTAACTAGATGTCAGTTCTATTGCTTGCGCTGGGTTAGTCAAAAAGAATACAAATTTGCTGAATAAAACTATTTACAATAAACAAAGTAAATAAAAGCAATTTCCTTTACAATTCAATGTAAAAATCTCCCAGTCAACAATCCACTGTAGGACGGATCAAATCAAGTTCTATCACCATCATTTCATTTCAACGCGACCTGAAAACTCAATAAATAAATAAATATGTAAATAAATAAATACAATTTTATACATAATAATAATAATAATAATAATAAAGGCACGAAAACCTTAAGATAAAGTGTCTATCGCGTCCAAAATACGATAGCACTTAACGAATAATACACTTTAAGATCGGATCAAAAATGTACCTCGTTAAAAAAAACCTGTTTATTACACACTATTTACCAAATCAATATCTATAATACTAACTGTATAATCAACCCTGGAGGAGCTCAAACAACAAACATCACTTCGCCCAAAATATCAACCTCTGACTCATGACCTAATCATACAGGTTTTTTTAGGTAGTTTATTGTATTTATTTTTTATTAGATGACAATTTTTATATAATTCGCTATAATAATAATAATAATAATAATAATAATAATAATAATAATAAATAAATAAATAATAATAAATACAAGGCAAAAGTTTACAGCGTCCTGTACAGGATCACAAATCTCACTCTTTGGAACCCGGGTCTCATTTCCATTGTAATTAGTAAATAAATAATATAATATAATATAAAAATAAATAAATAAATGACCAACTAGCTAACTAACTAACTAAATAAATAAATAAATAAATAATTTCACTTACTAATTAATACTGAAACAAGTTGAAGTAAAAGGGTGGAAGAAATATATTTATTATTATTTATAAAGACTTTTGACTTCTCGTCAGTTCTGGCTTATATTTATTACACGGAATAACAAAAAAACGACCAAAAAGTTTTTCAAACGAGGTAAAAAGCTGGACGAAATATGTTCAGTACATCGTGTGTGTATGAGGCACAAAGCTCTAACGACGTCTCGATTCTACTCTAAAATAAAAATGTACTGCTTTTCAAAAGGAGCAAAAGGGATTAATGACGTTTTTTCATCCTATCATCTCTCACTAACAAAGTCTCGTTTCTGTCCTACACACACCACCCATCTCTGCAACACACACTCCGTAATACACTTAGTATTATAAACTCGAAAGTAACTCAAGAAGAAACATGGATTTCAATGCCAAAAGTTTACCTCCAAACCAGGCCTCGTTTATATTTATTACTGTCGCCACCAAACAAATAAAGTCCAATTCGCATTTGGATCACTTCCGGAACTTTCTGTTATTTTTTTTTTTGAAGGATCAGGATCCCTGAAGTAAATAAACTGCGCTCAGTAAGATTAAAAAACAAACAAACAAACAAACAAATAAGTAAATCACTTTTTGTCCTCGTTTCTACTCTTTACACATTTCTCCCTGAATAATAATATGTGCCATATAGCGTACGATCCGAATATTTACTTATGCATTTTTTGATGCATTTATGCATTTTTTTATTTACTTATACTTTATTTCAATGCATTACGCTGTATTGGGCGTAGTTAATAAACAAATGTCGATAATAGGTAATGAATAAGACACAATAATAAGTCATAATAAATAAATAAATAAATAAATAAGATGAAATAATAAGCAATGGAGCAATAATAAGAGTAATAATGAGGCGTATGTCGTTTGCATTGCATCCAAAAATCGGTCTCTGTCGTTTCCATCGTTTTGCAACAGACTGAATAACAGACAGTCGGACCAATAATGGAGGTAAAAAAAATATGCTTTAAAGGCGGAAAAAGAAATGATAAAGTCTGTGTGTGTGTTTCTGTGTATACAGTATATCTATACAGTATATGTATATATGTATATATGTATAGATAGATAGATAGATAAACGGATAAGATAATACGATAGATAGATAGATAGATAGATAGATAGATAGATAGATAGATAGACCGATCTGTGTGTGTGTGTTTGTATATATATATATATATATATATATATATATATATATATATATATATATGGATGGATTGATAGACATACAGATAGACCGATGTGTGTGTGTGTGTTTGTATGTATATATATATATATATATATATATATATATATATATATATATATATATATATATATATATATATATATATATATATATAGGATGGATGATAGACATACAGATAGATTGATCAATAGATAGATAGATAGATATGACAGATAGATATGATCCAACATCTCACACTCTTCTAGGCACCATTCGATAAAAAAGCGAGGTCTGAGTCGAGGTAAACATGAGGCGTGTATCGCGTACACAAGAAATCTCGCTCTCTCTGACTCGTTCCCGCCCCCACCCGTCAGCCCCCCCCCCCCCCCCACCCGAAAAAAGAAAACGCCTCCACGTGAACACGCGGCATCTGTCAGTAAACAGTACGACATACGATCAGACGCTTCTCTCCCGTATATATACGATCCCAATCCCACGCCTTGGATTACATCACATTTTTTTGAAAATTTCCTCATATTAAAGTTATCAACATCTGGGAAGGAAAAAAAAAAAAAAAAAAAAATAAAAAGACGACGGGTCATAAAAAAAAAAAAAAAAAAACCCCAAAAAAAAAACAAACAAACAAAAAAAAAACCACGATCGTTTTGTTTACAAGTAAGGAAATTCTCATAATCAGGTAGATACAAATCTAGCATGACTTACACTGGAATGATAAGCGAATCTATAATAATAATAATAACAATAATAATAATAATAATAACAATAATAATAAGCATTTTGACACACCTTTTATAAACTTCAGAAAACTATTTTTTTTCCTTATAAAATACCAAATCCCGGATCAAACACCGGTCCGTAATGCGTTCCGTTCCTCAACCGGCGCGCATTTATTTATTTATTTGTTTATTTATTTAACCGCGTTTCCCGGCAGACGCTCGCGCTTCGTTTCGTCTGCTTTATTATTCGTTTCGTTCTGATGAGTAAACGGATAAACGCCCAAACTTTTAGTATTTTTGTTTAAATAATAGAAAGCTGTGTACGGTTAAAACAAGCGCACACACTGTTCGCCTGTTAAACACACACACACACACACACACACACACACACACTTTGGTTTTCTCCACCCTTTCCTGAAGTACCTGAGCGTACAGAGAGTCTATTGTGCAGAAGTACGGGGAGAGGACCAGATAGCCTACACACACACACACACACACACACACACCACACACACACACACACACACACACACACACACACACACACACATATATACGCAAACATTCGGGTCTCATTTTTCTCAGCGAGTGACAGAAACCATTTAGCCCCTGATTTTTATTGCTCTGAAAGCCAACTCAGTGCTCGTCTCTGACTCTGCCCCCTGACCTCCTGTCATATGACTTCTACACACACACACACACACACACACACCTAGGTTGTGTAGAGAACAGAACCGAAATGAAGGCCTTGGGTGGAAAACTAAAGCGGAGTTCCCCCTGTCGTTGTCGGCGGCAGCGGCGGAGGAGCCGGACTCCGGGGTCAGCTGACTGCCAGGGGGAGGTTTCAGGGATGAGGAGGAGGAGGAGGAGGAGGAAAAGAGGGAAGCTTTTAACATTCTCCTCTGGTATTCTTCATTCCCTCGTTCACCCTCCTCCCCTTCCCTTCATCCCCGGCATGGAGACATGGTTATCAAGGCTCTGTGAGAAAGCACAATATGGGCCAGACAAAGGAGGCAGTCTGCACTCAATAGGCCACAGTGGATAAAGAGACGCGAAAAGGACACAGAGCCAGAGTCCATCAGACACCCGACACACACACACACACACACACACACACAAGCACACACCGAGCGGTGCAGTATCGCACTTAACACCGCACCACGACACTACATCACATAGGAAGTCCGTATCACAATAATCTCATCCTGACACCGTCGCCGCGTCCGGAGACTCCGCTACGGTACGTGCCGCGCAAAACATTCCTGCAGAGGTCGAGAAAAGAAGGAAAGTCAGACCCTGAGGCGAAGCGAACCGAGGAGGAGGAGGAGGAGGAGGAGGGGGGGATGAAAAAGGGAAAGAGGTGACAAATGGAGTGGTGTAAAGTCTCTCACTGGCCGTGTGGAATGTGACAGTGTGGTCATGAAACGTCCTGTCTGTTTCTCTCTTTCTTAAAGAAGAAAAAAAAAGGGGGGGGGGAACATTATACAGAAAAAAGACTTGTGATGAGGAGGAGGAGGAGGATTATTATATAACTATTATATGGACAATCATATGGAAAATGATGATGGTTAAACATAAGAAGAGGAATTAATAAAGACGACGACGATTGTGATAAATGTATGAAATGTGTAAAATATATGATTGCTTGATAAGGAGACAATGTATAATGACAATGATAAGGAGGGTTTGAAAATAACGACGGGAAATGATGATGACGAAATAATCCGTATAAAAATGATGTAATGAAAAATAATAATAATAATGATGCTTATTATTAGGAGGGGGAAAAGTGATGACGATGACGTTGATGATGAAAAGTAAGATCACAGGGACGATTTAAAAAAGACATCATGAAAAATCAAAGCGTTATTATGAATAATAATAATAATAATAATATGATGATGATGATAATGATGATGGAAACTCATAAATCATAATAATAATAATAACAATAATAACAATAATAATAATACAATAATAA
>JACRUU010000008.1:4455560-4475560 GCA_030449085.1 Kryptopterus vitreolus | reverse complement strand
GGGTATCATGACTGACCCTGCGCTCTGACTCCAACTCCCAAACAAAACAAGCTGGGATACGTGACGAAACAACTTTATTCACAAATAAAGACTATTCTCTAATCACATCACTACGTGGTTCGTACAGGATTCTCTAGACGTTCATTAGCGCTATATTAGTGTAATAAAGCACTATAGAGATCCACTCGAGCACCATATGACTCCGATAGTTCCTGCGGTCCCCAACCGCTGTTTTCTGTGCTACGGACCGGTTTAACATCGGATAATGTATTCACAGACCGGCCTTTAAGGTATGGCATCTCAGGCATCTTCGGGCATCAAGGCAGGACACACACCCTGTACACACACACACACACACACACACACACACACACACACACACTGACATTGATACACTAGGGTCTCCTTACTGGCTCTTTTCCACCGCGCAAAGGAACTTTCCGACGACATTTGGAAATTGTTTCTTCGCATATCCCAGCTCGTTCTTAGAAGTCGTCTCACACCTCCAGGGTCCGGGTTCGATTCCCGTCTCGGCCATGTGTGTGTGGAGTTTGCATGTTCTCCCCATTCCTCAGGGGGTTTTTCTCCGGGTTCTCCGGTTTCCTCCCCGGTCCTAAAACATGCACGGTAGGTTGATTGGCACCTTGGAAAATTGTCCCTAGTGTATGAATGTGTGTGAATGTGTGTGAATATGTGTGTGTGTGTGTGCACTTTGATGGGTTGGCATTCCATCCAGGGTGTATCCTGCCTTAATGCCCATAGACGCCTGAGATAGGCACAGACTCCCTGTGACCCGAGGGAAGATTAGCGGATAGAATAGCGGTAGTAGAAGATGAATGAATGAATATTTTAGGTTATGTATTGTTTCTGTGCCGCCCGGTATCAACTGACACAGGGACCGGTACCGGTCCACGTCCTGGAGTGTTTGGGAAGCACTGCAGTAGAGTACTAGAAAGTCCTTTAGAGCACCATCAGAGTATTATAGGGTTCTTTAGACTTCCACTAGTGTACTACAGGGGTTTCGAGAGCATCTATTACAGCACCATGGGGTTTGTCTAGACTTCCAAATAGAGCACTCCAAGCTTCTCTACAGTCCCGTTATTACCCTACGGGGATTGTCTAGAGTTCTATTAGAGCATTACGGGGTCCAACATTCTCTACAGCTCTATTAGAGAACTACAGGGTTCTCTACAGACCACTAGAGTGGGTCCATTTATTTCTACTAGAGCTCTTCTGGAGAGTCCTCTAGATATTCACTACAGTTCTGATGGTTTAACGATTTAGTAAAAACAAAACCAGAGTTAAATATATCTTACCTGGTGTGTGTGTGTGTGTAGTGTGTGTGTGGTGTGTGTGTGTGTGTGATCTGTGTTGTGTATGTATGTCTCTAACCTGGCGTGTGCATGTGTGTGTGTGCGTATGTCTGACCTGTTTTGTGTGTGTGTGGTGTGTGAGACCTGGTGTGTGTCCGTGTGTGTCTGTGTGTGTGTGTGTGTGTCTGACCTGGTGTGTGTGTGGGTGCTTGTGTGTGTGTGTGTGTGTGTGTGTGTGTGTGTGTGTCTGTGTGTGTGTCTGTGTGTGTGTGTGTGTGTCTGAGTGTGTGTGTGTGTGTGTGTCTGTTTGGTGTGTGTGTGTATGACCTGGTGTGTGTGTCTGATCTGTTGCGTGTGTGTGTGTGTGTGTGTCTGATTTGGTGTGTGGTGTATGATTTGTGTGTGTGTTGTTGTGTGTGTTGTTCCCTGGTGTTTTGTGTATGACCTGGTGTGTGTGTCTGATCTAGTGTGTGTGTGTGTGTGTGTGTGTCTGATTTGGTGTGTGTGTGTGTGTGTGACCTGGTGTGTGTGTGTCTGATCTGGTGTGTGTAAGAGTGTGTGTGTGTCCGAATTGTTGTGTGTGTTTGTGTGTTTGACCTGGTGTATGTGTGTGTGTCTTACCTGTTGTGTGTGCGCGTGTGGGTGCATGATGTGTGTGTGACCTGTGTGTGTGGTGTGTGTGTGTGTGTGTGTGTGTGTGTCTGACCTGTTGTGTGTGTGGTGTGTGTCTGACCTGTTATGTGTGTGTGTGTATATGTGTCTGACCTGGTGTGTGTGTGTGTGTGTGTCAAGTGTGTGTGTATGTCTGACTTGTTGTGTGTGTGTGTGACATGGGTGTGTGTGTGTGTGTGTGTGTGTGTGTGTGTGTGTGTGTGATAGTTAGATCTCTCTAGATAGTTTTCTAGATTTTCACTATAGTTGTAATAGACTGCGATTTGGTAAAAACATAAACAGTCACTCAAGGGTGGAATGTATCTGACATTGTGTGTGTGTGTGTGTGTGTGTGTGTGTGTGTGTGTGTGTGTTTAGAATTTCCCTGCCGATCTCCACATCCCTGTCTGAATGATGTGTAACATTTTTTTTTTTTTTAACCAAAAATCGTAGGAACTTTCCAACCTGTTCAAAAACGTTTCCATCTAAAGCTCCATTCATTCCACATATAATAGTCCAAAGAAAAGCTCGACACGAGCACGGGAGCTGCGCTTAAATGTAAATACCGATGAATATCTTCTTTAAGCCGCATGCGTTCCCCACCCCAACCACACACACACACACACACACACACACACACACACACACACACACACCTGAGAAGTGAGAGGCTTTGTGCTTTCTGAGTGCAGGTTACACACTGCCCTTAATGCTGTCAGTCATTATTAAGAGTTTAGTGGGTAGGCATTTAGAGAAAGAGAGAGAGAGAGAGAGAGAGAGAGAGAGAGAGAGGAAAGGAGAGAGAAACAGAGAGAGAGAGAGAGAGAGAGAGAGAGCTGCTATTGTTCTGCGCTGTGCGTTGTGAAAAGCTGCCTGACAGATTGAAATACAGCAGCGAACCTTTCACACTGAACTTTAAACAGAGTGTCAGTCTTTCTCAACCACAGCGCACACACACACACACACACACACACACACACACACACACACACACACACACACACACACACACACACACACACACACACACACCACACTCACAATTCTGTCAAACTGTTTGTATTTGACTCTCTTTTTCAAACCGTACACGCACAGGGTCGTTTATTTTTTTTGAAATATTTGTGTTTCATTTCAGAACAAAGCCACATTGTGTGTGTATGTGTGTGTGTACGTGTGTGTGTGTGTGTGTACGTGTGTGTGTGTTACGTGTGTGTGTGTGTGTGTGTGTGTGCGTTTCTCTTATTTCAGAAAATGCTTCATAATCATAAGTAGCACAAGAGAGTGCGAGATATCAATCTCCTAAATCAACCCCCTAAATCCACCCCCCCCGTCCCCGTCCCCGTTCCCCGTCCCACCCCCCCCCCCGTCCCCCGTCCCCACACACCTCTCTATTTCTCAACTTCCGTACGACGTTATGACTATTTATTACAGTCTATAATAATATTCTTTTCGCTTGGCGTAAACTCAGACTAAAGAAACGCACACGGGTTTGATAGTAAAATTAAGATAAGGTAAAAGATTAAATGGGTACCAATAAAGAGTTGTTTTTGTTGGGAAGGGGGGGGGCACAAATTTTCACTCTCAGCTCTCATACCTCCATATCATGTAATCTTATTTCTCATTATTGCATATTAATCTGTAGATTAGTTGTTTTTTTGTACAAGATGGATCCTGATGCCAGATTACAATTCTGGTCCGGATTCTGATACTTGGTCCCGATTCCTAATCCTGATCCCTAACCCAAATTCCCAGTCCTGGTGTGTCATCCTGACTCCTAATCCTGAACCCCAATCATGATTCCTGATTCCTATTCCGGATTTGGAATCTTGATCCCCATTCTTGATCTCTTTATCCATGTTTCCTAAGAATCATCCCATATCCTGATTCTGCTCCTTAATCCTGATTGGTAATCATGATCCTGATCCATAATCCTGATCCTTGTGCCTGATCTTGATTCCTAATCCTGGACCCTAATCCTAATTTCTGGTCCTGGTCTCTCACCTCAAATCTGATCCCTATTCCTGATCTGTAACCATGATCCTGATCCTGATCACTCATCTTGATTCCTGATCCCTAATCCTGATTCCTTACCTTAATGACTCTTTCTTATTCTGGTCCGTGATCCTGATTACAGATACTTGATACTGGATTCCTAATCCTAATCCTGATCCCTGATGTAATTGTGATCCCTAATCCTGATTCGGATCCCCAATAATGATTCCGATCTCTAATCCTGATTCGGATCCCTGATCTAATTGTGATCCCTGATCCTCAATCCGGATCCCCAATAATGATTCCGATCTCTAATCCTGATTCTGGAAGAGTCCCTGATATCCCTAATTGGCTCCTGGTAAAGATTACACTGTTGCGTCATTCCGTCCAAAGTGCTTTTTTTTGTAAGAAGTGATAGAGAGAGAGAGAGAGAGAGAGAGAGAGAGAGAGAGAGAGAGAGAAAAGAGAGAGAGAGAGACGCGTGTTGTGACACACAGCGCTGGCAGGAAAATTCATACATTTCAGATTCTCAATAAATCCTGCCGGTTACACGGCTTTCAAAAGGAGCGATGGAACAAAAACACACACACACACACACACACACACACACACACACACACACACACACACACACATACCAGCCCAGGCGGCACATTAATTAACTTTTCTAAAGCAGCGTGTGTCTGTAGTTAAACGCTTTCTGCGATCCTCAGAGTCAAGGCTGTAGGCAGGCAAAAGAGAGACGATGAAAGCGGGGGGAAGGAGTGTGGAGTTAACACATGAACAACAGCCACTAAGAGAGCGAGAGAGCGAGAGATTGAGGGAGAGAAACCGAGAGAGAGAGAGAGAGAGAGAGAGAGAGAGTTAAAGAAAAGACTGCACTCGGAGAACATACATTTAAGCAACCCTGAATCGTGTGAATGCAAGGCCATTGGACATAAACAAAACTGAGCTTGTTCTTAGCGAGAACACAAAATTAGCGTAAAGCGTGGACTGGCAAGAGCAAACACACACACACACACACACACACACACACACACACACACACAGACATACATACACAATGGCCCCCTTCAGCAGATGCGTAGTGTCCGAGCCCCTTCACAGCTGTGCCGCATTAGAGGCCCTAAGAGCCGAGGGTCTGACACAGCCATCCAGTAAACAATCCCCTTCCCCTATTACACACACACACACACACACACACACACACACACACCAAATCAACCCAGTCATTATGTTCACCAAAAATGTCCCCCAATGATTTTTGCTGTTGTCCCCCCTCCTCCGCCCCTCTTTCTCTTTCAGCATGTCAAAATTATTTTTAACCATTTTTTTGGGACAAAATGTCAACTTCCATCAACTTCCTGTCGTGCAAATCGAGATGACATCATCACACTCGGGCACACACAGAGAACACACACTTTTACGAATCATCGAGGGGGGGGGGGGCGCTTTTTTTTCTCTCAAAAAATCAAACACAAGCGAAAGCATCGTGCTCCTGATGATGAGCCACTTTTTTTTACACACTTCAGATTCAATCTTTATTGTATTTCATCTACTGATTAATGGGTTGACACACACACACACACACACACACACACACACTCACACACACACACACACACACACACATATATATAATAAATATATAAACAATATTTATTAGAGTGATAGAGTGATTTTTTTCTTCAAAATATCTGGAATAAAAGAAAAATCTGTCATTATTTTCACTAAATACATAAATAAATAAACAAATAAACAAACCAAATAAATAAATAAATCACAATCTACCACAATACAAACAAATGAATCGGTCCACCTGACTTTTCCTGCCATTTGTGGCTCCTCCCCAAATGTTTCCGTAAACTTAAAGCATAATAACTTGTATGTATATATATATAATCATGCATTTGAAATTGTTTTCAAATGCATGATCATTTCATTATTTAATTATTATGATTTGTGTTATATAAAAAAATATCTACATTTTTTCCAGGGTGTATCCTGCCTTAATGCCCATAGACGCCTGAGATAGACACAGGTTCCCCGTGACCCGAGGGAAGATCGGATAAAGCGGTAGAAGATGAATGAATGAATGAATGAATGAATAATAATACCAATAATAATAAGAAGAACATTTGTCCCTACATTTACTAACATTATTTACAGGCACTGGTGGCAAACGTAGACATTTCTCCCTCCTCGGCTTTGCTTCGCAGGTCACAGGACTCAGCTTTGAGGCCCTAAAATCATATAAAACATCATACAATTCTCACTCCAGCAATCGCAAGCAGTTCACAGGACAAAATACACAGGAGGGTTCACACTGAAGCCAGTCAATAGCTGCCAACACACAGCCTCCCGGCTCCTGCAACCGGACAAGGTGTTCAGGTGAGATGGAGCTGTGTTAAAGAGGAAGTGTGTTTATCGGCTGCTTCAGGAAGTGCAAACTCTCTGTCTGATGCTCGACTGACGGACGGCTGGAGCCACTAAGACAGACCTCCTATCTCTCCTCCACATGCAATCCCTCTCTCTCTCACATGTGAGCGAATACTCTGATTTGTGGCGGTTTGTTCGCTTGAAACGCCTCGAGATGAAGAAAGTATTCCAAAGAGGCAATGTTAACCCCCCTCCCTCCCTCCCTCCCTCTCTCTTCCCCCCAAAAAAACACCTAATGCCCTACTGTTCATAGTCCTTATATCCATTTTGTCATATTTATTTATCAGGAGTTTTTAAAAAAGGTGACATTTCTCAGCATGATGTAACGGAATAATCTCCCCACACTGCACATTTTAAATCGCCGCTTATGTCTTGTTTAAATTTGCTAAAATCAAGCAAATAATATTCCAATAGAGTAAGCCAAATTGACTTCTGTACGTATGAACCTTTATGTGTCACTTATACGTTACAGCACAGTGAAATTCTTTCTTCACATATCCCAGCTTGTTGTTGGTAGTTGGGGTCAGAGCGCAGGGTCAGCCATGATACGGCGCCCCTGGAGCACAGAGGGTTAAGGGTCTTGCTCAAGGACCCAAGGGCGGCAGCTTGGCCATACCGGGGCTCGAACCCGGATCTCCCGACCAGCAGCCCAGCGCCTTAGACCAATGAGCTACCACCTCCCTTCTTGCAATTCAATATCTAGTCGATTAGATACTATAACCAGACCCCAAAAAAAGAGAAGAGCTTTTTTTCCCCCACTTTTTAAAGCTTGTTGGTGGGATTTGAACCTGCAACCTTCTGGTCCACACGCCATCTCTTTAACCACTGAGCGACCACCTCCCTACTAGGTTTTATAAAGTAACCATTATTTGTCACTACAGCACAGTGAAATTCTTTCTTCTCATATCCCAGCTTGAATTTTTGGAAGGCTGGGGTCAGAGCGCAGGGTCAGATATGATATGGCGCCCCCTGGAGCACAGAAGGTTAAGGGCCTTGCTCAAGGACCCAAGAGTGGTAGCTTGGTGATACCAGGGCTCGAACCCCCGACCTTCAGATAAGTAGCCCAGCGGCTTAAACCCTCCCAGTACACATATAAACCCATGTTGGAGAATCTTTCTTAAGAATTTTGTTTTAGTCTTAAGACTGATCATTATTTGAACATGCACTTTATTCTTGCATTTTAATAAAACTTTGCTCAAAAGCAGTTCAGCATTTTCTTACATTAAAATCTATAGTTTTATTCAATTAAATTTTATTTATATAGAGCTTTTCACAATGTGCATTATTGCAAAGCAGCTTTACAGAATGATGTGCCATGTGATGTTTTAGACTTTGTGTCTTTCATGGGAAAAAAAACAAGACATATTTTCAATAAAAATAAGCTTTTATTTCATTCATTCATTCATCTTCATCTTCTACCGCTTTATCCGATCTTCCCTCGGGTCACGGGGAGTCTGTGCCTTTCTCAGGCGTCTAAGGCAGGATACACCCGTGGATGGAATGCCAACCCATCACACACACACACACAAACACACATTCAAAACACTAGGGACAATTTTCCAAGGTGCCAATCAACCTACCGTGCATGTTTTTTTTTTTTGGACCGGGGGGAGGAAACCAGAGAACCCGGAGATAAAAACCCCCTGAGGCACGGGGAGAACATGCAAACTCCACACACACATGGCCGAGACGGGAATCGAACCCGGACCCTGGTGGTATGAGGCAAACGTGCTAACCACTAAGCCACCGTGCCCCCTATCTTTTTTCCTTTCTTAGATTTCAGTTTTTGGTGTAGTTCGTCGCACTACATTTTTTCTAACTTTACATTGTCTAACTAACTAACCGCACCAAATTAATGATTACTAGATGCAACAATATAATCTTTTCTTCTTTTTAAAATGTATTTATTTATTTTTAGCATGAGCAAGCAGCAAATTAGCGGGGCACAGTGGCTTAGTGGTTAGCACGTTCGCCTCACACCTCCAGGGTCCGGGTTCGATTCCCGTCTCGGCCATGTGTGTGTGGAGTTTTTGCATGTTCTCCCCGTGCCTCAGGGGGTTTTTCTCCGGGTTCTCCGGTTTCCGGTTCCTCCCCCGGTCCAAAAACATGCACGGTAGGTTGATTGGCACCTTGGAAAAATTGTTCCTAGTGTATGAATGTGAGTGAGTGTGTGTGTGTGTGTGTGTGTGTGTGTGTGTGATGGGTTGGCATTCCATCCAGGGTGTATCCTGCCTTAGACGCCTGAGATAGGCACAGACTCCCCGTGACCCGAGGGAAGATCGGATATAGCGGTAAAAGATGAATGAATGAATGAAAAGCAGCAAAATATAAATCATATAGGTTAAAAGTGGTTAAAAGTGGAGTCACATTTTAGACATTTTAGTCATTTTCCCACACATGTGAGGTAAATGTTAATTGATATTGTTAATATGATAGTTCAGCTAATTAGCAAGCTGCACTGTTAGCTTTAGACCAGTATATACAAGAAGTAACACTTTTCAAAGAGAACGCAAGTATGGAAAAAAAAGCTCTGTTAGCAAACTAAAACCACTTCTGAGGTAAAATTAGTTTCGAATTGATATAGATAATAGATCATTGATATCAAATATGAAACAGCTGTGTGCTAGCGAGATGCTTTGTTATCTTCAGGCTAATAAAATCCGTACGTCAGAATATTCATTCATTCATTCATCTTCTACCACTATATCCGATCATCCCTCGGGTCACGGGGAGCCTGTGCCTATCTCAGGCGTCTATGGGCATTAAGGCAGGATACACCCTGGATGGAATGCCAAACCCATCGCAGGACACACACACACACAAATACACACACATTCATACACTAGGGACACACAATTTTCCAACCTACCAGTGCATGTTTTTGGACGGAGGGGGGACGGGAAAGGAGGATACCGGGGGAGGAAACCGGAAAACCCGGAGAAAAAAACCCTGAGCCACGGAGCACGGGGAGAACATGCAAACTCCACACACACATGGCCGAGACGGGAATCAAACCCGGATCCTTGAGGTGTGAGGCAAACGTGCTAACCACTAAGCCACCGTGCCCACGTCAGAATATGCTCCGGCAAAAAACATCTGGTGAAAGTGACAATAGTAACACTAAAATCCATTTTTAGAAAGAAAGTTCTCTGTTAGAAAACCAAATCTCGCGTTTCTGAGGTAATATCTTTGTCCATCATTAGCTATGTGCTAGCTAGCTGCTTTGTTATCGGCAAGCTAAAAGGACATTTTATTAATGATAAAATCTGTATATCAGAATATGTTATAAAGTTATAAATATCTGATGCAAAACCTCAGATGGAATCGCACTTAAATTTAACCACAGTAAAGAAATAAAAACTAGCCGTACGGAGTAGTCGTTTTCAGGTAAGTATGTTTTTTTAGCGTGTTTCTAGCGTTACATTGTCTTGCTAGCTGCACAGATCAGTCCATTTCCTTACTAATTTTCTCAGGAATGTGACGTAAACACTGATAATCCCGATATATTCCTTCTCCAGACGACCGCCTGGCCACCTGGCCACCTGGTGTGGCTCGAAAACACTTCATTTCATTCATTTAGCTCCGACTAAAACAATCATTCCATCTCGGCAGCTACTTATTACAGTCACGCGTCGCCGATGAACAGCGCAAGGCTGAGAAAGCCTGTGTTTATGCACATGGCCTGTTTCTCTCATTGACTCTATCAGTGTTTTAACACATGGTGTTTCACTCACTCACACACACACACACACACACACACACACACCGGACAGGTGAACACAGTGTCAATGATTAACAGGATAACTAGCTAAACAGACATATGAGGAAATGCTGAACATGCAAAAACGTTTGATCTGTCCTTCTTTTTTTCTGAAAATAGTTTGTGGACATCTGACTGGACTATTCATTTGTAGATAAACGTTATTAATTATTATTATTATTATTATTATTCTTATTATTATTATTATTATTATTATTATTATTCCAATCCATTATTGGAAAATCTATATCTCAAAATACTCAATCTAACAACACGAATAACACAACTACACACTATAGTCGTCTACGTTCACGTTTCCAAACAGCCAGAGACACAGCGCTTCATCCTGTTCTGTATTTTAAAAAAAAACAGAAGACAAACGAAACAAATCCGCTCTTTTGTATCGGTTTAATGAGCGGCTGAACAATCCGTTTTTTTTACCTGAGCAAAAGCGTCGAGAATCAAGAGATTTGGAAAAAAAAAAGAGAGAGAGAGAAGAGATCAACAGCTTGGGATACGAGCCATTACGGTGGTGATGGAGCACAACCAGAACGCTCATAACGACCGGCGATAATGTTCCCCGAGAACCATCCGTCTAGCATTTTATCCCTCCGTCCCTCATTTTATCTGCCGTTCTGAACCTTCAACAGCTGGAGGCAGAACCTTTTCGTAGGGTCGGTTTGGAAATAGAATCCAACAGAACTGGGTCAGGAACTCTTTCCACATATATATATATATATATATATATATATATATATATATATATATATATATATATATATAATCACGATTAATCGACAAAGGAACTCTTTCCTCTACACACCACACACACCACACACACACACACACACACACACAGATAAAACACACACACACACACACACACACACACACACACACACACAGATAAATCGCAATTAAACAACGATCACCATGAGTTAACTAGTGATTAATCGTACATTAATCGTACATTAGCACGTTTTCAATGTACCATAAATGAATACTTTTTATGTTTCTAATTAACTGTAACAGATGTTATAATTCTATACATTTCTCTCAAAATCTCTCCCTTCAATACAATTATAGCTTCTTTAATATTTATTTAACTCTGGAAATTATTCTCTTAATAATCATTTCTTGTTGATTTCAATGTTCATTTGTTTAGTTGTTGTTTTAATTGTTAAATATGGCACGTGGCTCCTTTAAGAATTATTTTCCGGTTTTGGTTGCTTTCCACATAAACTGGTGACGTGTTTAGGTTTAACCATTTAAAGGATCTTTGGATTCTACAGATCCACACTAAACATGTGACTTTGTCGGAAAGTCGTCTGGTTTCACTCTTTATGGAATTCTGTGGCCATAAATACGATCCAAAGAGAACAACGTTAGGAAAACAACAAACAACACAAATATACAGATGGGCATTATATTTACAGAGACCGTGTTGTCTTTCATTTTCTTGAGGAACCATCAAGAGGTTCCTTTTCAGACTTGATACCTTCAAAATAACCTCAAACGGAATATAAAGACCCCCCCCCCCCACACACACACACCCACACACACACACGCACCCACATTGGTAAATAAACACTACTTAATGTTTGTAAAACACTGTGGGATTTGGAGGGAAATGATTCCAAATCTCAGGGACAACCAACCAAATTGTACGGAAAAGTGAACCACCCTTCTGCATTCTCCGGGTTTTTTCCCCCTCTAGAGGAACCTTAAATATCCAAAGAAATGACATACGTTTACATATCAAAAGAAATTACAATTTAAAGAAAACAAACAAAAAAAAAAAGAACAGGATCTAACGTGTACATTCGAACGACTCCCGCAGGCGCTCTCTCTCTCTCTCTCTCTCTCTCTCTCTCTCTCTCTCTCTCTCTCTCTCTCTCTCTCTCTCTCTCTCTCTCTCTCTCGGCACGTCATGCTACGTAGCCTCCAGGACTTGTGCTCGGATTGTCAGGAGAACGTATTTGGCAGGTCTTTCACGTGAACATATTTAAGAGCACATGTTTACGCGGGAACATCTGCGGTTCCGAAGCAGCGCATCCGCAACGAATAGATCAATGTAAAGACAGAGAGAAAGAAAAAGAGAGATAGAGAGAGAGAGAGAGAGATGAAAAAGGAGGGAGAGGGAAAGTAGGTGTTGAAATGATTTTCCACAGCAGCTTTGAGAGACGTTGGGGAAAAAAAAAAAAAGAATAAATAAATAAATAAATAAATAAATAAATAAATAAATAAATCAACGTCTGGAAGAGCAACAGAATTTCTCCAGCCTGGAGCCCAAATCCAATCCTCAGCCATTCGCTCATTTCTTCCAAGGAGTATTTATTTATTTACAGTTATTTATTCTCCAGACGTTTATTTTTATTTATTTATTTATTTATTTATTTATTTATTTATTTAGGATCAAATTGTGCAGGTCTTGTTATGAGGGGATTAGATCTTATAACCTTCAGGAAATGAAAGAAACAATGTTTTAAACACAAAGGAATTGGAAACTTATATAACTATATATTATAATTTCATATAGCATTAAACAGGTTTTTTATATAGGGAACCGTATAAGTTTAAGGCTAAAATTCCAGACATATGAAAAGATACAAAATCCAAGACGCATACAATTTCTCTTTATTAAAAAATAAAATAAAATAAAATAAAATAAAATAAAAGGGGAACACCTGTCAGAAATAGCTCCAAGGGAAGCCGTTGTTGTTTTCCTTCAGCAAACATTTATGTGAACGTATTTAATTCCACTTTTATTTTTTTATTTATTTATTTTTTTACTTTTATTTTTCCGCACCTGAGGGTACATTTGCGTTATGGGTGAGTCGTTTCAATGAATAATTTAATCCTAAATCTGATGAAGTTTTTAGAGATACATGAGACCGACGTTCACTTCAATTCAACTCAATTTGTGTAGTTATTTTAACGATATACGTCGTCCCAAAGCACTAATAAATAAACTGCCCATTGTTGCATCATAAATGGCTCTCTGTAATTCAATGATGTAAGATCTAAGTTTTCATTCCAGACACCGGTCCTACACCTACACACTAGTGCTCCACCTATACCCCAGTCCTCCACCTACACCCCAGTCCTCCACCCCAGTACCCCAGTCCTCCTCCTATACCCCAGTCCTCCACCTATACCCCAGTCCTCCTCCAGTCCTCCACCTACCACCCCAGTCCTCCACCTACACCCCAGTCCTCCACCTACACCCCAGTCCACCTATACCCCAGTCCTATACCCCAGTCCTCCTCCTATACCCCAGTCCTCCACCTATACCCCAGTCCTCCACCTACACCCCAGTCCTCCACCTATACCCCAGTCCTCCACCTACACCCCAGTCCTCCACCTATACCCCAGTCCTCCACCTATACCCCAGTCCTCCACCTATACCCCAGTCCTCCTCACCCCTAAAAACCCCAGTCCTCCACCTATACCCCAGTCCTCCACCTACACCCCAGTCCTCCACCTATACCCCAGTCCTCCACCTACTCCCCAGTAATCCACCTACACCCCAGTCCTCCTCCTACCACAGTCATCCACCCAGTTTTCCATCCAGACACCAGTCCTCCACCTCGACCCCAGTTTTAATTCCAGACACCAGTCCTCCACCTACACCCCAGTCCTCCACCTACTCCCCAGTCATCCACCTACTCCCCAGTCCTCCACCTACACCCCAGTCCTTCACCTACACCATAGTTTTAATTCTAGACACCAGTCCTCCACCTACACCCCAGTCCTCCTCCTACACCCCAGTCCTCCACCTACACCCCAGTCCTCCACCTACACCCCAGTCCTCCACCTACACCCCAGTCCTCCTCCTACACCCCAGTCCTCCTCCTACACCCCAGTCCTCCTCCTACACCCCAGTCCTCCACCTACACCCCAGTCCCATCCACCTCCACCCACCCAGTTCCACCCAGTTTTCCATCCAGACACCAGTCCTCTATAGCATTTAGCAGACGCCCTTATCCCGAGCGACGTAGAAATTGTGCTTTAAGTCTCCATCTTAAACAAACTTTATATACATACAGCCTTAAACTTAGATGAGAGTTCTTTTTGGAGATGATAAAACAGGGAACACCAGGTCTAAGCAAAAGTCTGAATCTTACCTTACCCGAAGACACCAGAGACCAGGTTTCTATCCAGACCTCCACCCAGGTTTCATCAGGTTTCAACCTAGATGCCAGACCTCCACCCAGGTCTGTGTACTTCTACTGGTGTAAAACAATAGATGCCAACTAATCTGAGGGCAGGAATGGAGGTTCAAAGAGAGAAGGAACAAGGAGGATAAAAAAGGAGGACAGGCAGAGTTCAAAACCCACAGCCAAGAACACAGATCTCTCTCTTAATCCCCTCCACCTGGGGGCACATCATTCTCCCCACGCCTGCTGCTGCTGCCAGTGCCACCTGACTGCCCCAATACTACCTCACAGGCAGCACCTACCACCCACTGCCCCTAAAACCCTGACACCCCGCCCCCTACCCCCACCCACATCCCAAGCCAGACCTGCCAAAGACCCCTTCCTACACTGCGAGTCAGGCGCTTCAAATGCCCCCCCACTGCCGTGCCAAGTACCTGATATTGCCTCCTGACAAGAGTGGCAAGCATGCTAGAGTGTACACACACACACACACACACACACACACAACACACACACACACTCACACACATACATGCCAGCCAGCCTGCCTGTTTGCCATCTACACGCTGCCAAACAATCAGGATTATAGCATCCCCTCTCCCCCATCTCCCAAAACACACACACACACACACACACACACACACACACACACACACACACACACACACACACACACACATCCGCACATTCACCTGCCAAACATCCAAGATTATACCCTCTACCCCACAGCATGCCAAATACCTTCAAACACTGCCATCCAGTCCTAAATCCTTAGGGAACCCCCAAACACACACACACACACACACACACACACACACACACACACACGTAAAGATGCAACAACACAAATGCACACACACATACAAGTAGATGCATACACAATCATTCACACACACACACACACACACACACACACACACACACACACACACACACACACACACACACACATTTGCGAGTGGTTCATTTTATGTATATTATATAAATGGAGAAAAGAAAAATGAATAGAAAAGAAAACTGAAAAGGAAAGAATAATAAAGGGGGAAAAGGAAAAGGAAGGCTAGATGGAGAAAAGAAGGAATGAAATGATATAAAAAAGGGACAAAGTGAATAGCACAGAAAATGAAAAGTAATGAAAAAACATCTGAATGAAAATGATGAGACAGAGAAAGGAAAAAAAAAGAATTGAAAGAAGAGGACAGGAGGGAAAGGAGGAGAATGTAAAAGACATGACAGATCTTAGAGGATAAGAAAATAGAAGAAAAGAGAAAATAAGAGAGAAGAAAAGAGGAGAGGAGAAGAGAGGAAAAGAAGAAGAGAAGAGAGGAAAGAAGGAGAAGAGATAGAGGAGAAGAGAGGAGAGAGGAGAAGGGAAAAAAATATAAGGAGAAAGAGAAGAAAACTGAAAGGAGAAGAAAGGAGAAGAGACGAGTGGAAAAGTGAGGAAAGGAAAACAGAAGAGGATAGAGGAGAGGAGAAGAGAAGAGAAAAGAAGAAAGGAGAAGTGAGGAAAAGAGAGAAGAGGAAAGGAGAGGATAGAAGAGATGAGAAGAGAAGAGAAAAGAGTAGAGGAGAAGAGGAGAGGAGAGTAAAGGAGGAGAGGAGAAAAGAGTAGAGTAGAAGAAGGAGAGGAGAAAGAGTAGATTAAAAGAGAAGAGAAGAGGAGAGGAGAAGAGAGTAAAAGAGGAGAGGACAGAAGAAAAGGAGAGGAGAGGAGAGGACAAAAGAGTAGAGTAGAAGAGGAGAGCAGAGGAGAGAAGAAAGAGGAGAGGAGAAGAGAAGAGGAGAGGAGAAGAGAGTAAAAGAGGAGAGGAAAAGATGAGAGGAGAGTAAAGGAGGAGAGGAGAAAAGAGTAGACTAAAAAGAGAGGAGAAAGAGTAGATTAAAAGAGAAGAGGAGAGGAGAAGAGAGTAAAAGAGGAGAGGAGGGAGGAAGAGGAGAGGAGAGAAGAGGAGAAGAGAGTAAAAGAGGAGAGTAGAGGAGAAAAGAGGATCAGAGGAGAAGAGAGTAAAAGAAAAGAGTAGACAAGAATAGGAGAGGAGAAAAAGAGTAGAGTAGAAGAAGAGAGGAGAGGAGAAAGAGTAGAGAAGAAGAGGAGAAATAGAGTAGAAGAGGATAGGAGAGGAGAGAAAAAGAAAAGAGTAGAGTAGAAGAGTAAAAGAGGAGAGAAAAAGAAAAGAGTAGAGGAGAAGAGTAAAAGAGGAGAGGAGAGAAAAAGAAAAGGGTAGAGTAGAAGAGTAAAAGAGGAGAGGAGAGAAAAAGAAAGGAGGAGAGGAGAGAAAAAGAAAAGAGTAGAGTAGAAGAGTAAAAGAGGAGAGGAGAGAAAAAGAAAAGAGGAGAGTAGAAGAGTAAAAGAGGAGAGGAGAGAAAAAGAAAGGAGGAGAGGAGAGAAAAAGAAAAGACTAGAGTAGAAGAGTAAAAGAGGAGAGAGAAAAAGAAAAGAGTAGAGTAGAAGAGTAAAAGAGGAGAGGAGAGAAAAAGAAAGGAGGAGAGGAGAGAAAAAGAAAAGAGTAGAGTAGAGTACTCGAGGAGCGCCCGTCGCCCGAAAGAGGAGAGGAGAGAAAAAGAAAAGAGTAGAGGAGAAGAGTAAAAGAGGAGAGGAGAGAAAAAGAAAAGAGTAGAGGAGAAGAGTAAAAGAGGAGAGGAGAGAAAAAGAAAAGAGTAGAGGAGAAGAGTAAAAGAGGAGAGGAGAGAAAAAGAAAAGAGGTAGAGTAGAAGAGTCCCCGAGGAGAGGAGAGAAAAAAAAGAGGAGAGGAGAGAAAAAGAAAAGAGTAGAAGAAGAGTAAAAGAGGAGAGAGAAAAAGAAAAGAGTAGAGTAGAAGAGTAAAAGAGGAGAGGAGAGAAAAAGAAAGGAGGAGAGGAGAGAAAAAGAAAAGAGTAGAGTAGAAGAGTAAAAGAGGAGAGGAGAGAAAAAGAAAAGAGTAGAGGAGAAGAGTAAAAGAGGAGAGGAGAGAAAAAGAAAAGAGGAGAGTAGAAGAGTAAAAGAGGAGAGGAGAGAAAAAGAAAAGAGTAGAGTAGAGTAGAGTAAAAGAGGAGAGGAGAGAAAAAGAAAAGAGTAGAGTAGAAGAGTAAAAGAGGAGAGAAAAAGAAAAGAGTAGAGTAGAAGAGTAAAAGAGGAGAGGAGAGAAAAAGAGGAGAGAAAAAGAGGAGAAGTGTTTTTGCCTCTTTACAAATTGGTGAAATGTAATGGAGATAAAGTGGTTGTAATGGATCTGGGGAAGTCTATAAGTACAGTAACGGAGTGTGTGTGTGTGTATGTGTGTGTGTGTGTGTGTGTGTGTGTGTGTGTGTGTGTGTGTGTGTGTGTGTGTGTGTGTTGTGTAGCAGAAAAACAACACGCTCTGTGTGTTATGCAAATGCGTTTTCTCGTCATGCGTTTATTGGCAGCTATTGTTTTGAAAGGCTTTTTCCCCCTTCTATGAGACAGTCTGTTGGGCTTTTGTGGCGGGGTATAGTACATGTCACCAGGCCATGTATGCATTGTGTGTGTGTGTGTGTGTGTGTGTGTGTGTGTGTGTGTGTGTGTGCGTGTGTGTGTGTGTGATGCACAGTACCCATTTCCTGTGCTCCCGCCTGGCATACAGATGGTTAAGCCCATCAATGCAGAACAGTTTGGTTGGGGGAGGGGTGGTGGCACAGGGCACAGGCTACAGATGGCACAGAGGGCATCGCCAAGTGCTCATGTGTGTGTGTGTGTGTGTGTGTGTGGTGTGTGTGTGTGTGTGTGTGGGACAATACCCTCACCCCATTCCCACAACCACACAAAGGCTTGGCGCTGAACACGCACCTACTCCGACGCACAGCTTTCTAACATTTTGACCCAGCTTCTCTCCTCTTTCACTCATCCTTTACATTTCCATCCCTCTTTTCACCCCCTCAATCGTCTCTCTCCCTCTCCCTCTCTCTCTCTCTCTCCTTCCTCATTAACACTTATGCTTTGATATTCAATCATCCCCAATTCCCCCTCGGAACGTGATCTCCCTGGACGTCTCCTTGTTTGTTTTTTGCTCCTCGGGCCGACCTGTACCTACATTTACATGTCTGTTTGTTTGTTTGTTTGCTTGTTTGTTTGTTCACGTACACACACACATGACCTCTGATGTGCCAGGATTACTAGGTGATTAGATAAGACGATCGTATTATGAAAATGAGACGCAAATGAGCACTCGCGCTTAGCAATCCACATCCACTGCTTTTCTGGATGAGTGTGTGTGTGTGTGTGTGTGTGGTGTGTGTGTGTGTGTGTGTGTGTGTGCGCGCGCGCTTCCAATCGGAACGTTTGGGAGCAGGAAGGACTGCGGAGTGTGTGATGGTGAGTAAAAAGAGGGGGGGAAGAAGCAAGCAAAGCGGTTGAGAAAAAACGAGAAGAGAAACAATGAGTAAAAAAGACGACAGAATACTTGTAGGGAAAAGAAGAAAAGAGGAGAAGAAGAAGAAGAAGAAGAAGAAGAAGAAAAAGAAGAAGAAGGAAGAAGAGGAGGAAAAATGCAGGACAAAATGATAAAGAAAAGAAGAACAACAGAAGAAAGAAGAGAAGCACTGATGAAATGAGAAGAAAATGAGAATGTTAAATGGGAAGAGATGAGAAATGGGAAAAATAAAAGAGGCGAGACGGTATGAGAGATTATAAGAGATAGAAGAAGAGAAAAGAAAAAAGAGAATACTTACAGGGAAAAGAAGAGAAGAGGAGAAGAAGAGAAGAGAAGAGAAGGGAATACGTATGGGGAAAAGAAGAAAACAGAAGAACGAAATAATGTTAAAAAAGAAGAGAAGAAGAAAAAAAAGGTAAAGAAGAAAAGAGAAGAAGAAAAGAATTGTTAAAGAGAAGAAAAGAGAGGAGAAAAGAGTAGAAGAGAATATTTAAAGACAAGAAAAGAATGTTAAAGAAGAAAAGAATGGTAAAGAATAGAAGAGAAGAGAAGGGAAGGGAATACTTATAGGGAAAAGAAGAGAAGAGAAGAAGAGGGGAACGTTAAAGAAGAAAAGAGAAGAAGAAAAGAATGGTAAAGAATAGAAGAGAAGAGAAGGGAAGGGAATATTTATAAGGAAAAGAAGAGAAGAGAAGAAGAGGGGAACGTTAAAAAAGAAAAGAGAAGAAGAAAAGAATGTTAAAGAAGAGAAGAGAAGGGAATAGGGAAAAGAAGAGAAGAGAAGAAGAGGGGAACGTTAAAAAAGAAAAGAGAAGAAGAAAAGAATGTTAAAGAAGAGAAGAGAAGGGAATGCTGAAGAAGAGAAAAGAAGAGAAAAGAAGAGAAAAGAAGAGAAGAATGTTAAAGAGAAGAGAAGGGAATGCTGATAGGGAAAATAAGAGAAGAAAAGAAGAGAGGAATGCTAAAGAAGAGAGAAGAGAAGGGAATGCTGATAGAGAAAAGAAGAAAACAAAAGAATGTTAAAGAAGAGAAGAGAAGAGAAGGGAAGGGAATACTGATAGGGAAAATAAGAGAAGAAAAGAAGAGAAGAATGCTAAAGAAGAGAGAAGAGAAGGGAAGGGAAGGGGATACTGATAGGGAAAAGAAGAAAAGAAAAGGAGAGGAGAACAACAAAGAAGAGAAGAGAAAAGAAGGGAAGAAGCATAAAACGCGGGAACTGAATGAAGCGAGACGAGACTGAAATAAAGAGACGAGTGCGGATGGGAAAACACACACGCCGAAGACACGAGCTGTAAAAGAGGCGGAAGAGGAAAGG
>JACRUU010000008.1:4433060-4450560 GCA_030449085.1 Kryptopterus vitreolus | reverse complement strand
CGTGGAGAAAAGAAGGAGGAGTGTATTAAAAGAGAGAGAGAGAGAGAGGTGGAGGAAAGAGAGAAGGGATGGGGGTGGAGGTAGGGGTAGTGGAAGCCAGTTAGACAGAATTCGGCATTGTTCGGGCCGAGAGCTCGCCGTTCTGTTGATCCCGACTGATCCAAAGAAACAAAACTGCATTGTTCCTCGCAGATGGAAGCGAGTGTCGCCAAGGTAACCGGATTAATCTCTTTCTCTTTTCCTCCGCTTCCTCCGGTGGAGAGGGCTAATCGCGACGCGCCATTCACGCCAAAGCCAGGGCCTCAAAGCCCGGGCCTCTAACTAGCCCTCTAATTAGCCGCAATTACAATGAAGACAACATGATGAGATAATAGAAATTTGCAAAATAATGACATACCACGGCAAAATATTCCTCCTCCTAAGCAGCAATGCCCCCCCCCAGCAAACCACCACCACCCTGTTGTGTGTGTGTGTGTGTGTGTGTGTGTGTGTGTGTGTGTGTGTGTGTCTCGGCACAGCCACAATGAGCCGGGCCCTTTTTTTTTTTTTTTTAAAGCCGAAGGGGCAGAATGGTGCTGCATTCGGAGGCACAGAACCCCATTGTCAACCTCCTCCTTTTTTCCCCTCAATCAACAGCCCATTGTCTGCTTTCTTAAATAAAAATGACTCGAAATGGAGGCACACATAATGATCTGCTTCTCACCAGCATGTGAAACACACACACACACACACACACACACACACACACACACACACACACACACACACACACACACTCGCGCACATACAGCGACAAATGCTGTTGGATACATATGTGTATATACAACATGTGTGTATATACATATAGACAGACCTGTATATTTAATATACAGCATAGATAGATAGATAGATAGATAGATAGATAGATAGATAGATAGATAGATAGATAGATAGATAGATAGATAGATAGATAGATAGATAGATAGATAGATAGATAGATAGATTAGTTACAGAGACACAAGAAAGACATACAAACCCACACACATACATACACAGAGGGAGAGAGAGAGCAGGAGAGAGAGAGAGGAGAGAGAGAGAGAGAGAGAGAGAGAGAGAGAGAGAGAGAGAAGGGACAGGAAGAGTGCATTGGACAGATGAAGACAGGGACACAAAAATAAAGATAGATCGATAGATAGATAGATAGATAGATAGATAGATAGATAGATAGATAGATAGATAGACAGACAGGCAGGCAGACAGACAGATAGTAAACTAAACTTGCTGAAGAACAAAAGCCTGATTTCCCTGACTAGCACGCTAGCAACTAGCTAGCACTAGCTAGCAAGCTACTGTGGAAACTAGCAACTACTACGCATATTAATACCTCAGCTAAGCGGTAAACGTTTTTGAACTAGTTTGCCGCGTGCTAGCGTGCGAGCTGGCTGCCTAACACTAGCTAGCTTTCCATACAGGAGAGTAGTTGCGGCTAATATTAGCTCCACATGCCACCGCTGTGTAGATTGGTAGTTAAGCACTACCACTTGCCACCAAAGTAAAGCGGCTAGCTTGTTCGAAAACTTTTACTGCTTAGCTGAGGTATTAGCATGCGTAATAGTTGCTAGTTTACAGAGTAAGCTTCCATGCTAGCTGAGAATAAGGTGCTGCAGAAGGTGAGCGAGATGTTGTTCATCAAAATCTGACTGAATGTGATGTTTAAAGGAGCTCAAACCTCAAATTAAAACAGCATACGCTTACATTACCAGGATAAAACATTCATTCATTCATTCATTCATTCATCTTCTACCGCTTTTTCCGATCTTCCCTCGGGTCACGGGGAGTCTGTGCCTATCTCAGGCGTCTATGGGCATTAAGGCAGGATACACCCTGGATGGAATGCCAACCCATCGCAGGACACACACACACACACACACACACACACACACACACACTCACACACACACTCATAGGGACAATTTTCCAAGGTGCCAATCAACCTACCGTGCATGTCTTTGGACCGGGGAGGACCTTTGAGGAGAGGAGGAAAGGGGAGGAAACCGGAGAACCCGGAGAAAAACCCCCTGAGACACGGGGAGAACATGCAAACTACACACACACATGGCCGAGACGGGAATCGAACCCCGACCCTGGCGGTGTGAGGCGAACGTGATAACCACTAAACCACCGTACCCCTTCTAGGATAAAACATATGTAATGTAAATTATTATAAACAGAATTGCTTGTTAATTAAACTGCTCCATTCCTCAAAATCCACAGGTTTTGGCTTCTAAGATATAACAATGTCTTGTCGATTGTGTGTGTGTGTGTGTGTGTGTGTGTGTGTGTGAAGGTTAGCCCTCTTAATAACTACCCATTGTGTACTATGTTTTGTGTACTACACTTGTGTTAACCCCCCTGTACACAACAATCTGGTAACTATGTGTATGTTTGTGTACTAGCCTGAAGCCATATCCGCACTAATAGGTTTCAACTCGAAAATGCATACACCACTTACAGTCAGCAGAAGCGTAGCTTTTGACTCGCGCTAAAATCGAAAACGCCGTTTTCTTGTTGCGAAAATGGAGGCTGTAAAACAAAAACGATCATGCACTTTTGCAAAGTGGCACAAATACAGAAACACAAATACAAATAAACGGGCATCAGGAATGGCGCCGGTTGAAGCGCCTTGCGTTTTGCTCGTGCGTAGGCGCTTTCCGATCTTTCACTCTGGACTTTTGGGAAACAATCAAAAGTCGATCTTGACATGGCGTTTTTTTTTTTTTAGCCGGATTAGAGGTAGAGGTAGCCTCATTGTATGTATGTGAGTGAGTGAGTAGCATGTCAAAAAATGAAAGTGTAAACTCCAACTCCCAGAATTCCCTGCAGAAGCTGCCGAGTACAGATCCACTCACCTATCTTGCGATTCGGCGTTCTTCATTCCTCCTCGGAGTTCGAGAGCGCGAGTGTGTGTGACAGCAGGACGAGTCTGCAAACACAGTCATTAGATAAAGACGAGGGTTAGCTTGTGTGTGTGTGTGTGTGTGTGTGTGTGTGTGTGTGTGTGAGAGTGAGAGAGAGAGAGAGAGAGAGAGAGGATGTGGGTTAATATGTGTGACTTGGTGAGTGTGGGATGATTATGAGATGAAAGGCGCGATGTGCGGGGCTCGTAATGAGACTACAGGGTGATTAATACTGACACTGTGAGCTGCCTCTAATTACTCTAATTCAATCAGTCCTATTCCGCACACACACACACACACACACACACACACACACACACACACACACACACATTCATCTTACTATCTTTCAAGGACCTTCCATTGACCTAAATCTAATCCTGACCTTAACCTCAGGAAGATGCTGCTGTTCAACGCAAAAACAGGTTTTGCATTATGAGGACCTTCATAATCTTCCTAACCTTGTGGGGACCAAAAAAATTTGGTCCCCACTAAGACATCAAAACATACACACTCCACAAGTGAGACTTTAGATAATGTAGCTTTTTCTCTAAGAGAGAGAAGAGAGAAGTGTTATAGCATGTTGAAAACTAACCGAAGCAAATGTAAAATGTTGAACATCCAGCGAGGACCAGTTAAAGCACATCCCGAACACTTGCTCGCCACGCACACTCGCGTCCTCGTCATCCTGCTCCTTTCTGGCTCAATTAGCCGGAGCCCGTTGACTGACGACCTCGTGAACGAGCAGCGTTCATTGATAGCGCTTCACTTTCTTTTTTCGCGTGGGATCAGCAAAAGGGAGTTGCAGCCAATTATCATAATTAAGCCACCTGATTTGCTCGCTGGCATGTGGGAAAGCATGGCTCTCGTTAGCTAAACGCCCCTGGAACGTATTTTGGGGTTGTCGCCGCTGGGGTGGTAAACAAGGGAAACACTCCGATGCGATGGTTTTCCTCTGTACTGCCTCTCTCTTTTCTGTTTTCCTTTTTTTCTGTCTGCTGTATATCCAGCTCTTTCCTTTTTATGTGTGTGTGTGTGTGTGTGTGTGTGTGTGTGTGTGTGTAGTGTGCAAAAAACTTTGGGTTAATCAGACGGGTGGGTAAAGGGGAGGGAAGATGAATTGCTCTCCATTCAGGACCTACGTGGAGACATCAAGCCTGGCTGATAAGAGCAAGAGCTAAACCATGTGTGTATGTGTGTGTGTGTGTGTGTGTGTGTGTGTGTGTGTGCGCACATGTGTGTTAATATATATATATGTGTGTGTGTGTGTGTGTTTTGTCTCCGACCGCCTTCTTATCTTTGTCTCTGTTCAACACAACAGACTTCTTGTAAGTAGGAATAGGTGGGTTCCTATGTGCGAAAGGTGTGGAGGTATTGTGTCAGTGTATGTGTGCGTGTGTGTGTGTGTGTGTTTAAGGTAAGGGTGAGACTTTAGAGGACATTAGTGAGTGAAAGCCTCTTTGTGAAGGGGTGTAGGGGGGACGAGGGGGGTGCAAGACGAGAAGAAAGGGGTCGAAGTGGAGGGGAGGCGAGGCCTCCAGGATAATGAACTTCATTGTGTTTTGTCTGAGGAATGCGTCGAGGTATGGTTCAAATCAATACCCACCCTCCCACACACACACACACACACACACACACACACACACACACACACACACACACACACATCACCACTACCTCAGGACCCCACAAACCCTGCCATTGTCCCCCTCTCTGCCACCCCCACATCCCCGACTGGCCAGAATTCGGTACCAGAACACACCATGAGCTTTTACTTAAAGAATAGGATTCGGGGGGGTGGGGAAGGGGGGGTGAAAAGTGGTAATATATGGGCCGGAGCTCCTGCCTTAATTAGAACAGACTCGAACAGCGGGGTGCAAAATTAGCGCCGTAAACGTAATCGTCCCCGAGCTCGGGAATCAACAGACGAGGACTCGACAGTCAAAGGGCAGAGACTGGGAGATTAAATGCTGCCTCGAGAAGCCGACAGAACGACCAGACCATCCACACAAGCCCCCCCCCCAAAAACACACACACACACACACACATAGACACGTGGCCTCACCTGGCAGGCAGCTTGCTAAAAAGGGGTAAGTAGGGAAGTGGGGGAAGGGAGGGCGGTGCGCTAGCGAGAAGCCTCGTATTGACTACGTTTAATTAGTGTCAGTGGATCGGTCCCAGCGGAGTCGACTAATTAAAGTCTAACGCGTAGATGTAATTACCTGCAAGCGATGAGCATGTTTCATTTAACACGAGCCTCCTGTTTGAAGCGGTGCCGCTCCTACGCTCCGAGCGCAGGTACAGCCGACTCGCGATCGCGCGCCGTGACGCAACCCCAGAAGTTGCGCGTTTAAAAAACACCTGGCGTGGATATCGATATCAAACGAGCGCCGCAAGAGGGCCGAGACGTGCACTTCAGGCGCCATATTTTGTATGTCAGAAGGCATTCGGGGACCAGTGCATGGGGTTTGAGTTGGTGCTTGCAAGCAGGAGATGTTTAGTCATAGGTTATGGAAAAAATAGAAAAGAAGGGATGATGAAAATGGAATAAAATAGACTTTATTTGTCGTTAGAACACAGTCAAAGCCAGCGTGTTTGGAACGTGGGGGTCCGAGCACAGGATCAGACATTATACGGCGCCCCCTAGAGCACAGACAGTTAAGGGTCTTGCTCAAGCAACCAAGAGGTGGCAGCTTGGTGATACCGGGGCTCGAAACCCGCGACGTTCCGATCATGTCGCCCAGCACCCTGAGGTACACCTTCCCTCATTTTTTTTCCTTCTTTGCACAGTCCCAGGTTGTTTGGAAGCTGGGGTCAAAGCTCAGCTTAATATGGCACCCCCTGAAGCACAGAGGTTTAAGGGCCTTGCTTAAAGACCCAAGGCAATACGGCAACCGCTGAGCTACACCCTCTCCTACATGTTGTAATATTGGACTGCATCACTTATCTATAGTGTTAGATATATATATATATATATATATATATATATATATATATATATATATATATATATTATATATATATATAATTAAAACCGGATTCCAAAAAAGTTGCTATACAAATCGTGAATAAAACATGCAATGATGTGAGGGCCACTTCTAATATTTTATTCAGAATAGAACATTAACACGAAACAAAAGTTTAAACTGAGAAAATGTACCATTTTAAGGGAAAAATATGTTGATTCAGAATTTCAAGGTGTCAACAAATCCCTAAAAAGTTGGGACAAGGACATTTTCAACTGTGTTGCATCTCCCCTTCTTTTAACAACACTCAACAGATGTCTGGGGACAAGGAGAGTTTCTCCAGTTTAGAAAAGGATATCTCCCCGTCTAACACAGGCCTCTAACTGTTCAATCGTCTAGGGCCTTCTTTGTCGCACCTTCCTCTATATGATGCGCCAAATGTTCCTATATGAAAGATCTGGACTGCAGACTGGCCATTTCAGTATCGATCCTTCTCCTACGCAGCCATGATGCTGTGTTGATGCAGAGTGGTCTGGCATTAACTTGTTGGAAAATGCAGGGTCTTCCCTGAAAAAGATGACTGGATGGGAGCATATGTTGTTTAAAACCTGAATATATTTTTCATGGATGCCTTTCCAGACATGCAATTGCCCATGCCACACCCTCAGCAACCCCTACCATCAGAGATGCAGGCTGAACCGAGCGTTGATAACAACTTGGGTTGTCTTGTCCTCTTTGGTCCGGGTGACATGGCGTCCCAGATTTCCAAAAAGAACTTCATCGTGACTCGCTGACCACAGAACAGTTTCCATTTCGCCACACTCCATTTTAAACATCTCTGGCCCAGTTAAACGCCTGAAGATCTGCTTAGAAATGGCTTCTTTTTGCTGTAGAGTTTAGCTGGCACGGCGGAGCACGGTGGATTGGCACTGACATGGTTTCTGGAAGTATTCCTGATCCCATTCTGTGATTTCCTTTACAGCATTCCTGTTTGTGGTGAGTGTCGTTTAATGGCCCGGAGATCACGGGCATCCAGTAGTTTTACGGCCTTAACCCTTTCTCAAAGAGATTGTTCCAGATTCTCTGAATCTTTGGAAAGTTATGCACAGTTGATGATGATAGATGCAAAGGCAATTTTTCCTGGGTAACACCTTTTTGATATTGCTCCACTATCTTTCTGCGCATTGTGGTAATTGGTGATCCTCTACCCATCTTGGCCTGAGAGACAATGGCACTCTGAGAAGCTCTTTTTATACCCTCATGTTGCCAATGACTATTTGTGTTAATTGGTCTTCCAGCTCTCGTTATGCTTAAATTTACTTTTTCAGCCTCTTATGCTACTTGTCAACTTTTTTATTTGTTGACACATATGAATATATTTTTCCCTTAAAATGGTACTTTTCTATACTTTTGTTTATATGTTCTATTCTATAAAATATATATATATATAGTTTTTTTTACGTTTTGTATATATGGATATATATATATATATATAGTGTTTTTATTTACAATTAACCAGGTATATAGTAGCTCATCTGTTGGATCAGAGCTAAAGGGGCCTTCACCACCCATGACCTCAGATGTTGAGTGAATTGGTTCCTGAACTCCAACTGAGCGTACAAGACTGTAGGAAAGGACATTCCACATAATCACACACTGCGGTGCTCATGATATCTCTCATTCTTCGGCTTTTTGCAACGTTTCAATGTTTTACAATCACACTCTTGCCGTCACGCAAACGGAGATGAGCTCAGAATTCGGTGTCTGGTACCTCTTTCTTCCTTATACCTTTTTTAGGGAGTTTTTTGGCTCAGGAAATATAAACAACATTCTGTAAAGCTGCTGTGAGTCAGTAAGCACATTTACACTCATTCATTCATTCATCTTCTACCTCTTTATCCGATCTTTCCTCGGGTCACGGGGAGTCTGTGCCTATCACAGGCGTCTATGGGCATTAAGGCAGGATACACCCTGGATGGAATGCATCGCAGTGCTCACACACACACATTCACACACACATTCATACACTACGGACAATTTTCCAAGGTGCCAATCAACCTACCGTGCATGTTTTTGGACCGGGGGAGGAAACCGGAGAACCCGGAGAAAAACCCCCTGAGGCACGGGGAGAACATGCACAAACTCCCACACACACATGGCCGAGACGGGAATCGAACCCGGACCCTGGCGGTGTGAGGCGAACATGCTAACCACTAAACCACCGTGCCCCCGCACATTTCCATCACCCTTCCAAATTGAAATCAGAATCGAAAAGAATGGACGCCTAATGGAATTTGAAAAACGCACGTTTCGCAAAAAAGTTTTTACGCTCACATGTGGTGTTTTTTTATTTTAGACGATGATTAACAAAACTGTAATGGAAATGTTTTTTATCGCATTTCCAGGTCACATGATATACCCTGCCTTGGCTTGGGGGTGATGCCGCAGGTGCTACAAAACGCCCTATTGCGCTGCACAGCTAAAAAAAACGTGGACTTGTTCATCCGGAAATTCTGAATCCGCAGGTCCTCGGTAAAATCGCACGCTATCACTTCCCAAAATAAGTGCATACGTGGCCCCGCCCATGTATCAGAGGATCGCCTCGCCATTAAAGCTTGTATAACGCGCTAAATAAAAACGCCTGCGATGTAAGTAAGCCTGCCGATCTCCATTTTGTTTCAGTGACATCGCGAGAGGACGAGTTTTAGTCACATTATACGGTCAATGGAAACGCCGTCATTTCAGTTTTTTTTAACATTTAGAAAATATCGTAAAAAAATCCAGCGCAAAATTTGTAACGGAAACTAATGTCCGATGTGAAAAGCTTTATAGAATGAATTGGATTAGCCAAGCTGAGCAAATCGGGTTTACGGTCAGCGACGGCAGGGCTAGGGTCTGAACCCATGACCTTTTGATGAGCAGTTCAATATGATAGCCACTGAGCTCCCACTGCAGCTTTGTATACTAAGAAATTGATGGCATTTGCAATGACAGTTTCTAGAGATGCACATGAGGTAAGTTGAAGCAGACTACACTATCTATTGATATCCAGGCATATTTCGAGGTGAAGGAGCGTGAGATCACTGTGATATCCCTCATTCCCAAACCCACTTCCCCATTAGCGCCTGTTTGCCGATAATCCTCGCGCAAGGGTTGTTTTTGCCTTCGCCGGCACCCGAAAACGCCGACGAGAACCAAAACAACAGAGAATCCGCGGACAATGAAATCGGGCCTAGACTGCGCCCCTGAGTGCCCCCGCCGCTCTGGCTATTACTGGACCACTTTTCCCAGCAGTCAATGGTGCAGACGGACCTCTAAGCGCGCTCTGAGCGCAGCAGTGCCTCGCCTCGGTACAGTCACTCTGTGGTCGCGTCACATCATTTAAAAGTTCATTTTAATTGATTTCAACCCCGGGAACATGCTTTTCTGCTCAATGGAAGCCTTTTTCTCTCTCCACGTAACGCACTCTCCGACTTTTTTTTTTTTTCTTTCCTTTCCCTGCTGCTGTGTGAATGTGTGTACATCTAAGTGCGCTTCAACCAACCCCCCCTTCCCCTCCACCCAACCCTCCAACCCCCCACCCCCCCCACCCCCCCCCCCCCCCCAATCAACCGACCCCCCCCCCCCCCACCCCCACCCCTCTCCTACCCTTTCCCTTTCTCTCTTTCTTTGGGTTTTGTCGAAAGTGCATTAGCTTCCAAACAGAGTAATGTGCGTTCGATTGTGAATCAATAGCACTCACCTCCCTGCAAGTAGACTGCAGAGGGTTGGGAAGGGGAACGTGTGTTTGTAAACAGTTCCATGGCAACCGTGGCTACTGTGAAATGGGAGCATTACCTTGAGGTAAAAGTCCTTTTTTTTTTTTTCCCCATCCCGATCCAACATTGCTAGCTACATGTATGTAATAAAAGAGAGAGAGAGAGAGAGAGAGAGAGAGAACAAAACAAACATCCCCAAAAAAGGCGACATGTGAAAATTCCGAGTTTAGAAGGATGCCGGGGTCAGCGCTCTCTTTATCGTACTCTCTCTATCTTTGTGCTTTTTGTTCTGTTCAGGATGGACAAAAACAAACAACCCCAATGTGCTTTGCATGTTTGAATTCCAACAATAATGCGATTGTTATTCCGCGGCGGTCATGTGCGTTGATGTTTTAGGATTGATTAAAAGGCACTGCAGCTTATGGCAGGAGCACCACATAACAATAGGAGCGCCTCGGTGTCCTTTTCAACCTGGAATCTGAACTAACGGGAAAGAAGAAAGGAAGAAGAAAAGAGAAACACATGACTAGATGGTGCACTTATTTGTTTTGGGTTGTCGGCTTGAGAATCGAGTCTGTGGATCCTGCAACAGACACAACAATAAAAGTTTGTGGGACGAACACAAGCACGTTTTGAAACCCACGTCCTGCTCTCATCTCTAGGCAGCGATGTTGCCTCTGAGGTTGGAGGCTGGGGAGATTGTCGGGGCAGCGGTGGAAAAGATTCAGGGAAATGTTCCGCGTTACTGTACGGTGTCACCGAGTATTAAAGTGTCAAACTTTTGACTTTTGACTCTTTAGCAAACTGTAAATACAGAAACAGACCTTTTGCACACACACTTTTTTTTTTGTTTGCACAAAAATTTCCATGTTTCATTTCTTTTTTTTTTGCAATATTGTATTTTTTTTACAGTTACAATCTGCTTTTTTTTTATCCTCCAACAACTGTTTTGCATAATTAATCAAACTATCTGTCTGTCTTTCTGTCTGTCTACATATCTATCCATTTTTTAAGTGACAGTGACTGTTCTAATTACATTTTGCACTCAAGCTTCATTCATTCATTCATTCATTCATTCGTTCATCTTCTACCTCTATATCCGATCCGGTCACGGGGAGCCTGTGTCTATCTCAGGCATCTATGGGCATTAAGGCAGGATACACCCTGGATGGAATGCCAACCCATCGCAGGACACACACACACACACACACACACACACACACACACACACACACACACACCACACACACACACACACACACACACACACACACACACACACCCTCACATTCATACACTAGGGACAATTTTCCAAGGTGCCAATCAACCTACCGTACATGTTTTTGGACCGGGAGGAAACCGGAGAACCCGGAGGAAAAACCCCCTGAGGCACGGGGAGAACATGCAAACTCCACACACACACAATGGCCATGGAGAGACGGGAATCGAACCCGGACCCTGGAGGTGTGAGGCCACCGTGCGTATATATATATATATATATATATATATATATATATATATATATATATATATATATATATATATATATATATATACTTTATATATATAATTTATTTTTCACCATCTTTGCTTTAGTCTGGCAAGTTAATTTTGGTTTAAACACTGTTGAGATTTACAATTTGAGTTGCATTTTAAGATATAAAATCTCACAAATCAACATTTTTTTTTTTACTATGTTGTCCTGAGGTGTTGAATTCCAGTGCATGTCCTCCTTACATTCAACAAGTATTGTCCGAACCATATACTTGAAGACTTCTTGGACGTTAAACTCGTAACGGACTACATTTTGAGGTGATATTTTCGAGACTAGCTCTGTTTACAAGAAAGTCTTTGATTTAACAATGTTTACACGCTATCACCTTGAGAATAGTCCCCTTGCTTGCACAGCAAAGCAACGCTCTCAGCTTTCCTTCCACATCTGGAATGTGTCTTGGAAGTCTTGTTTTCGAAGTGAGCTCCTCTACCACGCTGTCCAAAAAACGGCTCAAATCTTTCAGTCGGACCTTCATCTTCTAAAGACGGTGAAGTCGGCACGAGTGAGTCGGGTGGGTGGGTGCGTTAATGAGATGTTTAAAACCAATTCTTTATCTTCAATCAATCAAGTGCCAGAAACACACGAGAGGACCTTTCCTGACGTACACAGAACGAAATCTTTTGGCCACGAATGACTTATCAAGGTCGGTGCTCCCTATAGTTGTGCGTGCATCTTCGTGCTGCCATCTGTTGGCGCGTTCCCAGAATGGCACTTTTTATACCCCCTTGAATTCTCAGCTAGACCCGGAAGTCACGTCCCAACGACCAAATCCCTAAAAAGCACTTCCCGTAGTCGCCATTTACCACAGGTACCGTGTACGCCTCAACCCCTTTGTTTTGCTACTTATCAAGACAACAGAATCGTACTCCGCCACTCGAAGGTGGTATGTCTGTTTCCCCCGGCCCACAATGAGCAATTCTCCAAACTGCACAAACAAGTCATAAAAATACCAGAGGGACACATGAAATCCCCGTACTCCCCACCCCACCCCAGGCTCGCGCACTCTCCGCTCGGCTGTGACAAAGAATTCCATTCAAACGCTGAGTGACTTCTCTTATGACGCATGGACCGACTTAACGCACAATAGCTGTTGCGGAAACAAAAGACAGATTATTAAGTTAGAAAAGAAAAAAAAAAAGAAGGATGGGAAGGAGGAGGAGGAGGGGGGGGGACTCGAGGGGCAGAGAGAGGGAGAGATAGAGTTGAAGAAAGAAAGAAAGAGAGAGAGAGAGAGAGTGAGACAAAAGACAAAAACGTGGCAGTTCACTATGGGCAGTCACACATCTGGTGACCATGTGTGGCTGAGATCGAGTGCTAATGATGGTCTTCCTGAACTCTCAACAATTAGCTAGACCTAGGGCAAGACCATCCTTCTGTGAACAGGGGGGAAAAAAAAGAGTAGGAACAAGGAGGAGGAGGAGGAGGAGGAGGAGGGGGGGGTATGGGTAAAGCTATGAAACGGACCATTTAGGGAAATCATTCGTAAACAACAACAACAACTGTACATTTCTGTTTAGCGTTGTCCTATTTGCATTATTGGAACAATAATCAACATTTCCTATTATTTCTGATCAAAGAAATGAACTAATAATTGTCGCTTAAGTCGCTAAAATGAGCCAATCCGGGTCTCTCATGATCACCGTGGGGCCACATCAGCATTAAGGGCCAGCGGTAACTAAAAGACAACATATAGTGTTTTACACACACACACACACACACACACACACTTTATTTTTCCTCTTGTATTCGCTTTCCCATCGTTCTTGGACGTGACTTCCATCTGCATACGCTTTTTTTCCGCTTCCTGGACATTTTGGGATAATTTCTCGAAAATTCCGCTTGTTGGGAGAATGGCCCTCGGGAAACGGCGATGTGGGATACGCTGCAATCTAGTGGCGGGATGCGGTCACTTCGCGGGTAACGTCGCCACATGCGTTGTGGGAGACGTAGTTTATTGTCAATGAGCGCTTAAAGCAGCACGGACTTATTATAAGGCAATCGTACAGCTTTTAAGCTCTTGAGGGCCACATAGAATAACCTGGCGGCCCACTTTTGGCCCCCAGGCCTTGAGTTTGACACGTGTGCTCTCTCTCTCTCTCTATATATATCTATATATCTCCATGTAACAGTTTCACTCACTGCCCCTCACATCATCCCTCTCTTTGTCCATATTACTGGGCCACTTACTTACCCTCTGTCTATCTTCATTTCTATTATCCTCTCTGTCTCTTTCACTGTCCAACTGAGGGTTAAGGGCCTTTCTTAAGGGCCCACTAGTAGCAGATTGGTGGTTGTGGTGGGATTAGAACCTGTGAAATGCCGGTCCAGCCAATGCCTTAACCACTGAGCCGCCACCTCCCTCTATTTAACTCTTCTTCTCTCTGTCCCTCTTACTGTGCAGTAAATATACAGAGAGTAAAAACATGAGAAGGACATCCCAGGAATATGGACAGTGAGGGGGAAAATGTGAAGGACACTGAGAGTAAACCAGATCACTGAGAGAGGGGGGGAGACGAGTAACACAGTATGGACAGTAAAATGGACAATGTGAAGGACACTGAGAGTAAACCAGATCACCGAGAGAGGGGGGGAGACGAGTGGACCAGTAACACAGTATGGACAGTAAAATGGACAATGTGAAGGACACTGAGAGTAAACCAGATCACTGAGAGGGGGCTGACAGATCACTCGTCCCCGCGAGTGGACCAGTAATACAGTATGGACAATGTGAAGGACAGTCAATAAAACAGGGCATTGCCCCCCCCGCCCCCCCCCCCCCCCCGCCCTCTCTGTTTCTCGGATTTACACTATCTTACACTATTCTTTTCTATTCCTCACACTGTCCTAACCATTGTCTCTCTCATCATCCGGTCCCATTCAATCCTCCTCACACTGTCCATGTTTTATGGCATTTGGCAGACGCCCTTATCTACTTACAACTGAACAATTGAGGGTTAAGGACCTCGCTCAAGGGCCCACTATTGGCAGAATGGTAGTGGTGGTGGAATTTGAACCTAAAACCTTGTGGTCCAGAGACCGATCCCTTGGTTCATTCACTGTCCTTCCCAGTGTCACATCCATTGCACATCCATTTTCCTGTCCATACTGTATTACTGGGCCACTCGTCCACCTCTTTCTCATCCTCAGTGATCTGGTTTGCTGTCCTATTCAGTGTCCTTCACATTGTCCCATTCTTCGTCCTCCTCGCTGTCCATATTACGGGGCCATATTCAATGTCCTTCTCATGGTCCCTCTTCGAATAGTCGTACAATTTTTTACTCTCGATACCGCGGTATTATATCTATATAATCTACTTTTTAACATAATGGTAGCACCATTACACTTACAGGGAACGAAACTGTGTTTTTCTTCCCCCTTTACAATGGACAACGCTGACCTGTGCCGGGCATCTCTCTTTCTTAACAAAGAATCTAATCTCGGCGTGGCGGTATTCAGGGGCGAACTGCTTTTTCCGCCAGGCCACAGAGGTGGGCTGAAACGTGAGCTCGAATGTTACAAAAAATTAATTTGCCGTTCGAAAGCGAGATCGGCCGGGGTCCCTTCCCCGGCGCGCTCTCTGCGGCCTTGATTCATCGAGGGGCCGCTGTACGCGGTCAAGGTCTTTAGCGAGGGTTCGACGCTGGAAGCAATTACCGGCACCAAGAAGTCGTTCGGAGAAGTGTGGGTGGCTTTGTTCGCTGGGAGATTGGCTCCATTGGTGCCGCTATTGATGTGCGCCGCCGATTTCTGAAAGGTGTCGGCTGCGCTGACCCCCGGGAGGTGCACAACATGGAAAAAGTTTCAGCAAACAATTTGCTTCGAACGGGAAGGTCTCATCATACGCTCGGAATACCTGTTGTGTAACCGTGTGTTATATAAAATGAATTTGCTTCGAACGGGAAGGTCTCATCATACGCTCGGAATACCTGTTGTGTAACCGTGTGTTATATAAAATGAATAGAGGGCTCAAGACAATTTAGTAAAAAAAAAAAAATATATATATATATATATATATATATATATATATATATAAAGTATCTTTCATTCGAAGTGTGTCAGTGGGGGGAAGAAATAAAGAAGGAAATGTAGAAAGAAAGGAGAAAAAGATCAATAAAAGTGTACTTCATCCTCTCTTAGGCCTTTTTTTTTTACAGATACCACCACTCCTACCACCATTATTGTCCAAGAAGTCTCGAGCAGAATGGCGAAGGAACAATGAGGAAATTGTGTTACCGCCAGCAAGGACACAATATTGAGACTCTGTATTCGTTCGTTAGTTTTCACTGCGACTAAAATGCATTCGGAGTCTATAAGTTATGCTAACCCCCGGCCTGCCTTCTCAACCTGTTACATCACTACAGTTTACCACAGATTATACTTTTCTACAACGTTCACACAAGTTCTTTTTTATGTACTTATCTGCTTTTGTTACAAGAACTTACATTCTGCTTACATTTAACTTTGTTGCATAGAGCGGATGCACATATCCAACAATCACCCACTAGTTTTTGTGGTGTTTGTGAGGTTTGTGGAGGTTGTGGTGTTTGTGAGGTTTGTTGTGTTTGTGGAGCTTGTGGGACTTGTGATGTTTGTGGGACTTGTGTTTGTGGTGTTTGCGGAGGTTGTAGTGTTTGTGAGATTTGCTGTGTTTGTGGGGCTTGTGGTGTGTGTGTGTGTAGTGTGTGGGACTTGTGGTGTTTATGGGACTTGTGGTGTTTATGGGACTTGTGGTGTTTGTAGTGTTTGTGGGAATTGTGGGGGGGTTTGTGGGGACTTGTGGTGTTTGTAGTGTTTGTGGGGCTTGTGGTGTTTGTAGTGTTTGTGGGGCTTGTGGTGTTTGTGGGACTTGTGGTGTTTGTATTGTTTGTGGGACTTGTGGTGTTTGTGGTATTCATGGGGTTTTGGTGTTTGTGGGACTTTTGGCGTTTGTGGGAGTTGTGGTCTTTGTGGGGCTTGTAGTGTTTGTAGGGTTTGTGGAGGTTTATATTGTATGTGGAGGTTGTGGTGTTTGTGAGTCTTGCTGTGTTTGTGAGACTTGTGGTGTTTGTGGGTCCTGTGGTGTTGTGGGTCTTGTGGTGTTTGTGGGGATTGTGGTGTTTATGGGACTTGTTGTGTTTGTAGTGTTTGTGGGACTTGTGGTGTTTGTGGTATTTATGGGGTAGTGGTGTTTGTGGGGCTGGTGGTGTTTGTGGGACTTGTGGTGTTTGTAGTGTTTGTGGGACTTGTGGTGTTTGTGGTATTTATGGGGTTGTGGAGTTTGTGGGACTTCTGGTGTTTGTGGGACTTGTGGTGTTTGTGGAGCTTGTAGTGTTTGTGGTGTTTGTGGGACTTCTGGTGTTTGTGTTTGTGAGACTTGTGGTGGGGTTTGTGGGCATTTAGTGCTTGTGTCTGTGTGTGTGGGGCTTGTGGTGTTTGTGGGACTTGTGGTCTTTGACTTGTGTGTGTTTGTGGAGCTTGTAGTGTGTGGTGTTTGTGTTTGTGGTGTTTGTGGGGCTTGAGTGTCTTGTGTGTGTGTTGTGTGGAACTTGTGGTCTTTTGTGGCATTGTGTTTGTGTAATTGTGGTCTTGTCGGACTTGTGGTCTTTGTGGAGCATTGTGAGACGTGTTTGTGTGGTGTGTGTGGGGCTTGTGGTGTTTGTGGGACTTGTGGTCTTTGTCAAACTTGTAGTGTTTGTGGGGCTTGTGGTGTTTGTGGAACGTGTGGGCTTTATGGAGCGTGTAGTGTTTGTGGTGTTTGTGGGACTTGTGTGAAGCTTGTAGTGTTTGTGTGGCATGTGGTGTTTGTCGGACTTGTGGTCTTTGTCGGACTTGTGGTCTTTGTGGAGCTTGTAGTGTTTGTGGTGTTTGTCGGACTTGTGGTATTTCTGGGGTTTGTGGGGGTTGTTGTGTTTGTGGGGCTTGTGGTGTTTGTGGAGCTTTGTGGGACTTGTGGTGTTTGTATTGTTTGTGGGACTTGTGGTGTTTGTGACACTTGTGGTCTTTGTGGAGCTTGTAGTGTTTGCGGTGTTTGTCGGACTTGTGGTGTTTGTGGTATTTCTGGGTTTTGTGGGGGTTGTGGTGTTTGTGGTATTTATGGGGTTGTGGTCTTTGTGAGGCTTGTGGTGGCATGTTTTATATCACTCCAGCACTCCACCAAAGATAGAAACGAATAGTTATGTGGTTTTGTTGATCTGTGGTTGTTTTGTATAATGAGTTCCTAGTGGTTCCATGCCTACCCCATGCTAAACTCCTACAGCTGCCAGAACTGACATGTGAAACACTTTATTTGCACCAATTATCTTGCCA
>JACRUU010000008.1:4403060-4428060 GCA_030449085.1 Kryptopterus vitreolus | reverse complement strand
CACACAAGCTGCTGATGCTGCGTGTGAAGAGTTTCAGAAAGAGTCTCAGATGTACAATTTATGACAGATAGTATGACACACACACACACACACACACACACACACACACACAGGCTTATTGGGACAGTATAACAGACACATACATATATATATATACAAATATACATTGACAACACACCACATACACACACTCACTGGGACGGTATAACACACTCACAAAACACACACACACTTACAGGGACAGTATAACAGACACACATATATATATAGTATATATATATATATATATATATATATAGCCCCCCCCCATAAAACACACACAGACTTATGGGACAGTATAACAGACACACCCACACAGTATACACACGTATATACACATACATTGACAACACACCACATACACACTCACACTGGGATGGTATAACACACAACACAGGACACTCACACACACACATAACACACACACACAGGCTACACACAATGGACAGTGGACCAGTATAACACACACACCACATTACATAAATACTACAAATACATTGATGAAACCACAAAAACCACATACACACACCTCTCACTGGGACGGTATTAACACAACACAACACACACACCAACACAGGGACACGATATAACAGAACACATACTTTATTATATATACATATATTATAATATATTATAATATATTATATATAACACTACAAAACACACAGACTTACTGGGACAGTATAACAGACACACACATATATATACACATACATTGACAACACACCACATACACACACTCACTGGGATGGTATAACCACACACCACACATACCACATCAAACCCTACACACACACACTTCACAGACACACACACGCAGACATACACACAGTTGAAAAACACACACACACACACACACAAAAAAACAACACCCTACATGCTGAATGACATACAAACACTACAAACATACAAACCTGTGAAGAGTTTCAGCAAGTTTCCACACACACACACACACACACACACACACACACACACACATATCTTGAAACACACGCACATGTACACTCGGCCATTATAAAACATACACAGACAGCATACACAGTATACACAGTCCTACACACAAAACACAAACACACACACACAAACTCTCAACACCACACACCTCTAAACCCACCAAATAATGACGCAGTGATTAGAGAGGCAGGTGTTTGACTTTAAAGTGTAAAGTTAAAATAATTCCCCCCCAAACACACACACACACACACACACACACACACACAGACACACACACACACACACACACACACACACAGACAATACACGACTCGATGACACACAAACAGAAGAGTTTCAGAAAAAGTCTCAGATGTCAAATGTATTCCGGAAATAATATCTAATGGCTCCCAAGTAATAACACGGCATGGTGGGAAAGACAGACCGACAGAGGAAGTACAGACCCGCGCGAACCGACGCAAATGAGAGCGGGGCGGGACAAGATTTGATGGTGAACGCGGGAACATATTCATGTATCTGTCATACAATCATCTGTCATGTGTCTGTAATACAATTATTTGTGGGACTCCCACTAAATGGTCTTAAAAATGTGTATATATATACATATATACACACAGTGTGTGATGTTGAGTATGAGTAACAAGTAGTACAGTTACACGTAACAGCATTAAGTAATTTAATTACAAAATAAATGTAACAGTAATTCGTTACTGAGAAAAAAATGTGTAATTAAATTACAGTTACTTATGAAAATGTTAAAGATTACAAATAGGGTTACATCTGAACAATTTTTCTTCAAAAACCTAGGAAATGTTAAATAATATAATAATAATAATAATAATATATTTTATTATTATTATTATTATTATTATTATTATTATTTGTGTTGCACGTTTGCGGAGGTTGACTGAATGATTGATTGATGTATTTTTGATTCAGTGATGATGATGATTGATGATTGATTTTGATTGATGATTGATTGATTGAATGACTGATGATGATTGATTGATTGACTGAATGGCTGATTGATGTAATGACTGATTGATTGATTGATTGACTGAATGGCTGATTGATTGTAATGACTGATGATGATGATGATTGATTGATGACTGATGGCTGATTGACGTAATGAATGAATGGACTGATTGATTGACGTAATGACTGATTGATTGATTGATTGATTGACTGACTGACGATGGCTGATTGATGTAATGACTGATTGATGATTGAATGACTGAATGGCTGATGACGTAATGATTGATGACTGATTGATTGATTGATTGATTGATTGATTGACTGACTGACCGGCTGATTGACATAATGACTGATTGATTGACTGAATGGCTGATTGACGTAATGACTGATTGATTGATTGATTGATTGATTGACTGAATGGCTGATTGACGTAATGACTGATTGATTGACTGATTGATTGATTGATTGATTGATTGATTGATTGATTGATTGACTGATTGATTGATTGACTGATTGAATGACTGATTGACGTAATGACTGATTGATTGATTGATTGACTGAATGGCTGATTGACGTAATGACTGATTGATTGATTGATTCACTGAATTATTGATTGACTGAATGATTTCTTGATTGACTGATTGATTGATGGACTGGTCAATTGGTCGATTGATTTATTAATTGACCTTCACGTCCATCAGTTAAAATATGAAAAGCTCATTCAGATCACCGTCACCTCCAGTGTATTTTGAGCGGCCGGACTTCCATAAGAAACACTAATGAAAAAGTTTTGGCGGTGGCTGAGTGACGCCGACCGACTCCCGGTCTTATCCAGAGGCCCTCGATTCGAAAAGCCGGGAGAAAGGGGGAGAGAGAGAGAAGGGGAGAAAGGGTTCAAGTCAGGCTCATCTAATCGACTTTCACAAACCCTGTTTCCTCCTCTCCAGAACAATGGAGGTGACGGAAGGGGACGGCGGATCTGTCAGCGGCGCCTCGCCGATGGAGTGAGAAAAGCAGTCTGGCGTGGTGAAGAGGTGACTTAAGGCAATTATGTCTTTCTCCTTGACTGAGTGCGAGTGCGGAAAATAAAAAAAAGATAAAAGCGCGAGCAAAAGTACGGCGGCGCAGGCGATTCCGAGCTTCACACAAAGAGCAAGTTTAGCTTTAAAAAGACAAACGTTTTTCGCTTCATGCAGGTGTTTATATATTCACTCTTTATTTATTTACTTTTTTATGTGACTATTTATAGCCATAAATGGGGAACACTGGCTTAGAGGTTAGTGATTGAGTGACTGAATGATTGATAAGTTGGTTGTTTGATTGCTTAGCGGTTAGCAAGTTCGCCTCACACTTCCAGGGTCCGGGTTCGATTCCCGCCTCCGCCATGTGTGTGTGGAGTTTGCATGTTCTCCCCGTGCCTCAGGGGGTTTTTCTCTGGGTTCTCCGGTTTCCTCCCGGTCCAAAAATCATGCACGGTAGGTTGATTGGCCACCTTGGAAAATTGTCCCTAGTGTATGAATGTGTGTGTGTGTGTGTGTGTGTGTGTGTGTGTGTGTGTCCTGTGATGGGTTGGCATTCCATCCAGGGTGTATCCTGCCTTAATGCCCATAGACGCCTGAGATAGGCACAGACTCCCCGTGACCCAAGGGAAGATCGGATAAAGCGATAGAAGATGAATGAATGAATGAATTATAATTATTATTATTATTCAACATATCCTAGGTTTTTAAAGAAATTGTTCAAATCTTCAACATTTTAATAAGTAACTGTAATTTAATTACACATTTTCTTTGCTCAGTAACTGTAACGAATTACTGTTATTTATTTTGTAATGAAATTACACAAAGCTGTTACATGTAACTAGTTACTCCTTATCACTGTGTGTGTGTGTGTGTATATTATATATATATATATATATATATATATATATATATATATATATATATATATATATATATATATATATATATATATATTTATATTATATAGGGGCACGGTGGCTTAGTGAGTTAGCACATTCATCTCAACACCGCCAGGGTCCGGGTTCGATTCCCGTCTAGGCCATGTGTGTGTGGAGTTTGCATGTTCTCCCCGTGCCTCCCCAACACTGCCTACTTGTACTGTATATACATATTTTTATATATATATATATATATATATAATATATATATATATATATATATATATATATAAACAGTAGTGACAGCGATATGCAAAAGAAGGGGGGGGGGGGTAAACAGTAAACACAGAAACGGTAATTAAGACCAGTAGAGACCAGTAAACACACAAAAAAAAACCCCATACAAACCATACGTATGAGCCGCATAAGCGTCTGAACAGTGAAATGTTGTGTAAACAGTGTGTAAACAGCAGAACGAGTAAACATTAAACTTTCATATCATCCTGCAGGGCCACAAAATATCGCCGAGACCCCCGGTACAGGTGGAACGAGACGCCCTTTAAACCCCGGGGGCAAAAGTTTGTGCTCTCCCGACTGCTTTCCTTACAAAACCTGTTCAAATAGAACGATTTATAGAGGTCTCTCAACTCCCTCTCCCTCTCTCTCTCTCCCTCTCTCTCTCTCTCTCTCTCTCTGAAACACGCACACGCACAAACCCACAAGTCGATGAAGAAAGAGGCATTTTGTTCATCCTATCCTCGCAGCTGTCTTAACGGCCATCGTCTCTCTCTCACACACACACACACACACCACACACACACACACACACACACACTCACTCACACAGTGGACCCAGTCTAGAGGGCGAGTGTACTGAAAAGAAGGAAAAGCGAGAGAGAGCGAGAGTAATGAATGGCGCTCGCTGTCTTCCGACTTGCGCGCGGATAAACAGGAAATGCAGCTGCGCCGCGACACCCGTGTCCCGAAATACACCGCATTCCTCCGGTGGACTCAGATCCCTCCGTCAGACCACAGGAGGAGAGAATTCTTTGGGAAAAAAAAAACAAAATATCTCAAGGCCGTATTTTTTCTTTTTTTTTTCTTCTTTCCCCCCGTCCTCTACCCGGATCACCACCCCTCCTGGTCTTTGTACTCTTGAGGGGGAGGGGGGGAGGGGTTGATAGTTAAGATTCTGGACATGCAATCGGGGGGCTATTTTACTGTTTTACTAATCCCCTCTTTCTTTTAAAGCGCACAGAGCAGAATGGTGGCTTTTGTGGCAGGCGACGTTCGGTCGGGCAAAAAAAAAAAAAAAGAAAGAAAGGAAGAAAGGAAAAAAAAAGAAAAAAAGAAAGAAAGAAAGAAAGAAAGGGACTCTACAGTACCAAATTGAGGTCAAGAAGAGACAATGGCTGCCCTTCAGCATTTATTCATGCACAACGCCACAACTCTATCAAACGTGTCTCTCTCTCGCTCTCTCTCTCTCTTTTTCTCTCTCTGTGTCTTTCTTTTCTTCTCTCCATCAAATGCTGTAATGTAACAATGAGAGCGTCCTCCCGAGCGGGGACCACCGGCTTTCTGGGTTACAGTCACACTCCCTCTCTCTCTCTCTCTCTCTCTCTCTCTCTATCTATCTCTCTTTCTCTCCGTACGTCTCGAGTACTCCCTCCTGACAAGCCGACTGAAAGCTCCGCTAAAGAGCGCTACTACATCAAACCGAGAACAGAGTCTAAATAGCGAAGTTTACGGCCTTTTTTTTTCTTTTCTTTTTTTTTCTTCTTTTCTTTCCCTCCATTTGTCGACTGACACAATTAGATTTTCACGCATCGCCTCTGCCAGCGAACTCATTTCAGTAAACAGTAAAAAGTGAAGTGCGTTTTACGTGTGTGCGCGCGCGCGTGTGTGTGCGTGTGTGTGTGTGTGTGTGTGTGTGTGAGTGTGTGTGTTGTTGTGTGTGTGTGCATTTCAACAACATTCTGTGTTGGCGTTTAGGTTTCTCCTTCGCTCAAATGACGAGATGCGAACCTGTTCCAGAACGACGAGATCCCTGTGCACAAAGCAAAAGCCACAGAGATTTGCTTTACATGGGTCGTGTGCGAGGGAGATCCAACTTTACTGACCAACATTTGGGATAAATCTGAACTCTGGCGTGTGTTGGAGAAGTGAAGAAAAGAGAGCAGTCAGGGTGGAGTGGGTGTAGTGGGTGGAGAAGAGAAGGACAGAGAGCAGGATAGGTGGAGTGGGTGGAGCGGGTGGAGAATGTGAAAAGAAAAGAGAGAAGTGAAGAAAAGAGAGCAGGAAAGGTGTAATGGGTGGAGAAGAGAAGGAGAGAGAGCAGGATAGGTGGAGTGGGTGGGAGTGAAGGTGAAGACGGAGAAAGTGAAGAAAAGAGAAAAGAGGAGGGAGGTGGAGTGGGTGGTAGAAGTGAAGGACAGAGTGCAGGAAAGGTGGAGCGGGTGGAGAAGAGAAGGACAGAGAGCAGGATAGGTGAAGCGGGTGGAGAAGTGAAGAAAAGAGAGCAGGAAAGGGTGGAGTGGGTGGAGAGAAGAAGGACAGAGGCAGGAAAGAGTGCAGGGAAGGGTGGAGCGGGTGGAGAAGAGAAGGACAGAGAGCAGGATAGGTGAAGCGGGTGGGTGGAGAAGTGAAGAAAAGAGAGCAGGAAAGGGTGGAGTGTGTGGAGAAGAGAAGGACAGAGTGCAGGAAAGGTGGAAAGGTGGAGAAGCGGGTGGAGAAGAGAAGGACAGAGAGCAGGATAGGTAGAGTGGGTGGAGCGGGTGGAGAAGAGAAGGACAGAGAGCATGATAGGTGGAGTGGGTGGAGAAGAGAAGGACAGAGTACAGGAAAGGTGGAGTGGGTGGAGCGGGTGGAGAAAAAAAGGACAGAGTGCAGGCAGGTTGGAGTGGGTGGAGAAGAGAAGGACAGAGTCCAGGAAAGGTGGTGTGGGTGGAATGGGTGGAAAATAGAAAGACAGAGTGCAGGAAAGTTGAAGAAGTGAAGACAAGAGAGCAGGAAAGGTGGAGTGGGTGGAGAAGAAATGGACAGAGAGCTGGAAAGGTGGAGTGGGTGGAGAAGAGAAAGAGTGCAGGCAGGGTGGAGTGGGTGGAGAAAAGAAGAACAGAGTGCAGGCAGGGTGGGGTGGGTGCAGAAGAGAAACAAAGGACAGAGTGCAGGAAAGGTGGAATGGGTGGAGGGAAAAGGAGAAAAGAAGGACAGAGTGCAGGAAAGGTAGATTGGGTGGAGAAGAGAAGGACAGAGTGCAGGAAAGGTGGAGTGGGTGGAGAAAAGAAGGACAGAGTGCAGGCAGGGTTGAGTGGGTGGAGAAGAAAAGGACAGAGTGCAGGAAAGGTGGAGTGGGTGGAGAAGAGAAGGACAGAGTGGAGTGGGCGGATAGAGGGATAAGAGAAGGACAGAGTGCAGGAAAGGTGGAGTGGGTGGAGAAGAAGAAGGACAGAGTGCAGGCAGGGTTGAGTGGGTGGAGAAAACAAGGACAGAGTGCAGGAAAGGCGGAGTGGGTGGAGAAGAGAAGGACAGGGTTTTTTTCAGGGGTTTTTTCTCCGGGTTCTCCGGTTTCCTCCCCGGTCCAAAAACATGTACGGTGGGTTGATTGGCACCTTGGAAAATTGTCCCTAGTGTATGAATGTGTGTGTGTGTGTGAATGAATGTGAGTGTGTGTGTGTGTTGTGTGTGTGTGTGTGTGCCTTGCGATGGGTTGGCATTCCATCCAGGGTGTATAGGCGCAGACTCGAGGGAAGATTGGATAAAGAGGTAGAAGATGAATGAATATATATATATATTATACATTCATTCATTCATTCATCTTCTACCGCTTTATCCAATCATTTTTCCCTCGGGTCACGGGGAGTCTGTGCCTATCTTCAGGCGTCTATGGGCATTAAGGCAGGATACACCCTGGATGGAATGCCAACCCATCGCAGGGAACACACACATACACACACACACATTCATACAATTTTCCAAGGTTGCCAATCAACCTACCGTGCATGTTTTTGGACCGGGGAGGAAAACCGGAGAACCCCCTGAGGCACGGGGAAGGGGAACATGAGAACATGCAAACTCTACACACACATGGCCGAGACGGGAATCGAACCCGGACCCTGGCGGTGTGAGGCGAACGTGCTAACCACTAAGCCACCGTGCCCTATATAATATATATATATATATATATATATATATATATATATATATATATATATATATATATACTATATATATATTATATATATATACTATATAATATATATCCATATTTATATGAAATAAGGACAATGTCATCACACATCATGTTGTTGATTAATATTCTACTCCAGCACGCCCTGATGTGTTTTAAACCTGATGTTTTCTTTATTATTCTATTTTTTTAAGTACTCTGTGCAGCTTTAAAGAGTGTAAATGATACGTAGTCGAGTGCACAGACCCGCTGCGCTCGCTTAATTAAAATAAATTATACTTTTACATGGTCATTCAGTTACTTTGATGCAGCACCTTTAATTCCCAAAATTGAACCAAATTCATTAAAGCATTGGGCTCTCTCTCTCTCCACACACACACACACACACACACACACACACACACACACGCACACGCTATTTCAATCCTGCCATCCATAAAACCTCTTTTTATGCAAATTAGCCACTGGTTAACCCCAATCAGAGGGGTCCCAGTTCCCACCTCGCAGCACATCCTGATACACACACAATCCCACCACCTCTTTAATCTCAGGGGTAATTACAGGACACCGCATTGTTCTGCTCGCAAACCCAGGATGACCCCGGAGACGACCTCGAAGACTGGCGGATAATCACCTGTGCTAAGCCTCGCTCCAAAAATCTCTATTAGCACCTCGAGACAGTCTCCATCCCAGCCGCGTCTCTCTTCCTTCATTCGTTCGTTCATCTAATTCTGTTTACTTTGCACATCAGGTGCCGTAGAACAACCATGCATGTCTATTTCTACTCACCAATGCAGGAGAATAGGAACGGAAATACGGGTTAATGCGAGAATAAATGCAATCTAACGACAAAACAACAACAACAACTTCAATTCCAAGCTACCGGACGAATACAATCCTGGTGGGTGGAGCTACGTGTACCTCATTATGGAGAGGAGGTGTGGTCATGGTGTAAAAAGAAAAAGAAAATAGTTTTTTTAAATGAATTCATTCATTATTATAAGTGCTGGAATTTACAATACCAATTCTACATTCAATTCTACTTCATAAACCTTTCATTTAACGGAATATAACTTTAATTCTATTGACTGTAAATTCAATTCTTCATAAGGTACCTTTATTTCACTAAACATAACTTTAATTCTATTGACTGTACATTCAATTCTACATAAGGTACCTTCATTTCACTAAACATAACTTTAATTCTATTGACTGTATGTTCAGTTCTACATAAGGTACCTTCATTTCAATAAACATAACTTTAATTCTATTGACTGTACATTCAATTCTACATAAGGTACCTTCATTTCACTAAACATAACTTTAATTCTATTGACTGTATGTTCAGTTCTACATAAGGTACCTTCATTTCACTAAACATAACTTTAATTCTATTGACTGTATGTTCAGTTCTACATAAGGTACCTTCATTTCAATAAACATAACTTTAATTCTATTGACTGTACGTTCAGTTCTACATAAGGTACCTTCATTTCAATAAACATAACTTTAATTCTATTGACTGTACATTCAGTTCTACATAATGCACCTTTAATTTCACTTTTAATTCTATTTAGTGAGCAGAATTGAATTTTACTCAATTCTACTAAATGTGGCTTTAATTTTCACTACTTAAATTCTACTCAATGTACCTTTGGTTATACCAAACCTACACCATCTTTCCCTTAATTTCCCTTAAATTCTACTTAATTCTAAGTAGTGTACCTTCCAAATGTACCTTTAACGATACTTAATGTTCCTTTAATTCTACATTTACACTTAACACTAATTAATTCTACTAACCCAACCTTTCCTATCGATATTACATTTGTTGGTCAGTTGTACTTTTAATTTCACTTTTAATTCTATTTAGTGGGCAGAATTGAATATTATTCAGTTAAACTAAATGTGACTTTAATTTCACTAAACGTACCTTTAAATTCTATTTTGTTCAATTCTACTCACTGTACCTTTAGTTATACCAAACCCACACCGTCTTTCCTTTAATGTACCTTAAATTCTACGTAACGTACCTTAAATTCTACTTAACGTACCTTTAATTCTAAGTACCTTCAGTACTACCAAATGATACTTCAAGCTTAAAGCTTTAATTCTACATTTACATTTAATACTAATTAATTCTACTATCTCCACCTTTCTTATCGATATTACATTTGTTGGTCAGCTGTACGATAAATTCTATACATCATAAATACTTTAAATTATAAACAGGTCCCTTAATTCTATGCATTGGTCAGCATTGTGCCTTTATCTCTAAAAGTTCTATTTTTAATTTTATCCTCCATCTAATTATACATCTAGTCACTTTTCTGCACCTTTCGCCGTGCCCCGGACGCACTATTTATGTTTTTAACAATAAAAACGGACACCAGACAATACACAAATTCCTCAGAGCCTCTTGTGTGTGTGTGTGTGTGTGTGTGTGTGTGTGTGTGTGTGTGGACATAAATGTTTCATATTCAGCATCCTCAGAGGACAAGTGAGTGTCTAGTGAGGGACAGGAGCGCATCAGGCGCTATTTTTAAGTGAAAGACAATGGACTCTTCCACTAATGTCCTGTGACAGCTGAAGCGAAGAAAGAGTAGAAAAAGCCTGACCTGGCATCTATGAGGAGGACACGGTGCACACTGGCACCTGCATTTCATCACACGAACCTTCCCGCACACACACACACACACACACACACACACACACACACACACACACACAAGAGCGGTCATCTATAATTTACCCCAGTGGCCTGTAGGACGTCTCTCCCCTGGGGGGTCGCTAACCGCAGGGATGGGCGGATTAAAATTTTAAAAGCACATGACAAAATGGAACAGGATAAATAAATAAACTAAAAGGACCTCTGGATGCGCAGTCAGCACGTATCCATTGACACACACACACACACACACACACACACACACACACACACACACACACACACACTCTTATTTTTATTAAGTTAGACGGATGCTCTACCTGACCAACCACGTAACGTCCTGCAATCGTCTGAAAACCTCTGATTCAAATTCATGGCACACAATATTATTAGTGTAGAAATGTTGCAGAAATGCGACAGGAATGTTTATTTAAAAACAAACAAACAAAAAATAATAATACTTATTTAGGATCGTTGCACTGTGATAGAAAGTGGTTCGGTGTAAACAGGTGTGCATTGTTTTGCACCATTGTGCCTTTAATTCTACTTACTGTAGCTTTAATTCTACTTACTGTACCTTTCATATAAATATATATATATATATATATATATATATATATATATATAGATATATATATATATATATATAATTTTACCTATTGTATATTTGATTCTACATTATTTACTTATAATTTTACCTATTGTACATTTAATTCTACATTTATACTTATAATTTTACCTATTGTATATTTAATTCTACATTTATACTTATAATTTTACCTATTGTATATTTAGTTCTACATTATTTACTTATAATTTTACCTATTGTACATTTAATTCTACATTCGTTACTTATAATTTTACTTATTGTACTTTTAATTCTACATTCATTACTTATAATTTTACCTATTGTACATTTAATTCTACATTCATTACTTATAATTTTACCTATTGTACATTTAATTCTACATTCGTTACTTATAATTTTACTTATTGTACTTTTAATTCTACATTCATTACTTATAATTTTACCTATTGTACATTTAATTCTACATTCATTACTTATAATTTTACCTATTGTACATTTAATTCTACATTCATTACTTATAATTTTACCTATTGTACATTTAATTCTACATTCTTTACTTAGAATTTTACATATTGTATATTTAATTCTACATTCTTTCTTTAAGACTTATATTTTTTAATACTTATAATACTTTAATACTTATAAGTTTACCTATTATGCCTTGAATTCAACATACTTATAATTTTACCAATAATACCTTTAATTCTACATTCTTGACTTATAATTTTACCTATTGTGCCTTTAATTCTACATTATAAAAAAAATCTTTATAATTTTACCTTTAATTGTACATATTGTATAATTAATTTGCTTACAATTTTACCTATTGTGCCTTTAATTCTGCACACTTATAATTTTACAAATAATACATTTAATTCTACATTCTTTACTTATAATTTTACCAACGATGCCTTTAATTATACATTCTTCATTTATAATTTTACCAATAATACCTTTCATTCTACATTCTTTACTTATACTTTTACCTATTGTACATTTACTTCTACATTCTTTACTTATACTTACTTATTGTACCTTATATTTTACTTGCTTTACGTATAATTATAACTATTGTACCTTACATTTTACATGCTTTGCTTATAGTTTTTTCAAATTGCACCCTCAATTTTACATACTTCATAATAATTTACCTTTAATTCTACATACTTTACTAACAATTTTACCAATAATTCCTTAAATTCCACATACTTTACTTATACGTTTACTTATTGTACCTTACATTTTACTTGCTTTACTTATAACTTTACCTACTGTACCTGTAATTCTATTGCACCATTAGTTCTAACTATGCCTTTTCATTTTACATATTTTTTTTGTTTTAACTACTCCAAATCTAAATAATAAAATAATAATAAATACATTTACTCTTATTCTTACTATTGTACCTTAAATTCTACTGCCACTACATTTAATTCTACCTACTGCACCCTTAATGACAGTAAATGTCATCCCAGTCAGTATATTTCTACAGAATGTACTTTTAATTCTACCTACGTACTTATTGTACATTTATTTCCCCTGACTGCACCTTTAATTTAAACAGATGTCACTTCCACTCTCTATATTGTACCTAAAGTACTTTTAATTCTACACAATGCAACTTTTACACGTGATTTTCTACGAGTGTGAACAGGAATGGTGTGAAAATGCTTTAAAAAAAAAGAAAGAAAAACAGACAGAATTGTTTACTCCATGATTGATCGCAAAGCCTGTTACAGTGATAATGACAACAATTGTAAACAACTTTTTTATGAACAAATGTGTGTGTGCGGTTAGCACGTCCGCCTCACACCGCCAGGGTCCGGGTTCGATTCCCGTCTCGGCCATGTGTGTATGTGGAGTTTGCATGTTCTCCCCGTGTCTCAGGGGGTTTTTCTCCGGGTTCTCCGGTTTCCTCCCCGGTCCAAAAACATGCACGGTAGGTTGATTGGCACCTTGGAAAATTGTCCCTAGTGTATGAATGTGTGTGTGTGTGTGTGTTTGTCCTGCGATGGGTTGGCATTCCATCCAGGGTGCATCCTGCCTTAATGCCCATAGACGCCTGATATAGGCACAGACTCCCCGTGACCCGAGGGAAGATCGTATATAGCGGTAGAAGATGAATGAATGAATGAATGAATGTGTTTGTGTTTGTTTGTTAAGTGACAGATGACCTTGACAGCCACGTGTCAGAGATGCCATAAGACAAACGGAACCCGTCTGCTGCTGGAGAACTTTCCCATGATGCTCCTGCCTTGGCTTTAGAGTTAGTACAAGCCTACAGGGAGGTCATACAGGCTCGCCGCCCTGGGAGCGGCATCTCGGTAAAGACATGTTAAAGCTGTTCAACTCTGGGCAAACAGAGAGAGAGAGAGAGAGAGATGGAGAAAGAGAGAGAAAAAGGGAAAGACAGAAACATAGAGAGAAAGTGCTTGTGCTCCTGCGTTCCTCTTACTGTCTCTATTCTTTGCTCCACAAGCTTTTGTGTGTGTGTGTGTGTGTGTGTGTGTCCATGTGCGAGCGTGCATCTATAATTACGCGTGTCCTCGCTATCTGCACCTCTCTCCTTCAGCTCATTGGCAGACTGGCTGAGCTCAAACTGTTCAGCTGCGCCTGTTCCAAACCCAATAATTACAGCTTGTCAGAAAGAATTAATTTTCTCATTTCTCACAAAGATGTGTAAAAATTACCATGTTATTATACACCGGCACTCTCCGGAGGCACGCACCAAATTTAATTTAGATTTCTTCCTGCACATTAAATTAAATCCATAAATAAGAGTTTAGGCATCAGCGGGGAAGCATATGTTCGTTAGGCCGAACAGGCTGCCTGGCCTCGTGCTAATGTCTATTGTAATGTTTTAATAGCTCACGCCTTCTAAGCACCAATAAATTCGCCAGATCACGAGGGCCGGAGAGCGTCTGGGTGCTACGACTGCTTACGACTGCTTACGACTGCTGCCGCTGATTGTAGGGGAAGTACAAAATACTCGAATGCTGCAAATAATAATTCTGCATATTGTAACATGCTGCACATTTAATTCTACATTCTGTACCTGTAACCATATATGTGATCCCATTAACTCAACCTACTGTACCTAATTCTACATGCTGCACCTTTAATCATGTATGCGATCCCATTATCTCCACCCACTGCACCTTTAATTCTACATACTGCACCTTTAATTCTACATACTGCACCTTTAATCATATATGTTGTCCCATTAACTCAACCTACTGTACCTAATTGCAACCTACATGCTGTACTGCACCATTTATCATATCTCCATTACACCCACTGCACCTTTAATTCTTACATACTGCACCTTTAATCATATATGCTGGTCCCATTATCTCCACTAATTCTACACTGCACCTTTAATTCTACATACTGCACCTTTAATTCTACATACTGCACCTTTAATTCTACATACTGCACCTTTAATCAACCTTCTGTATATCTATAGTGTGCACCTTTAATTCTACATACTCCCATTAACTCACTAACCTACTGTACCTAATTCTACATGCTGCACCTTTAATTCTTACATACTGCACCTTTAATCATATATGTTGATCCCATTAACTCCACCCTCCACACCTTTAACTTCAACCTTTACTGCACCTTTAATTCTACATACTGCACCTTTAATTCTACATACTGCACCTTTAATTCTACATACTGCACCTTTAATCATATATGTGATCCCATTAACTCAACCTACTGTACCTAATTCTACATGCTGCACCTTTAATTCTTCATACTGCACCTTTAATCATGTATGCGATCCCATTATCTCCACCCACTGCACTTTAATTCTACATACTGCACCTTTAATTCTACATACTGCACCTTTAATTCTACATACTGCACCTTTAATTCTACATACTGCACCTTTAATCATATATGTGGTCCCATTAACTCAACCTACTGTACCTAATTCTACATGCTGCACCTTTAATTCTACATACTGCACCTTTAATTCTTCATACTGCACCATATATGTTGTTTAATCATGTATGTCCCATTATCTCCACCCACTGCACCTTTAATTCTACATACTCCCATTATCGGTCCACTAATTCTACATGCTGCACCTTTAATTCTACATACTGCACCTTTAATTCTACATACTGCACCATTAACTACTTGACATGCTGCACCTTTAATTCTACATACTGCACCTTTAATCACCCAATTTATATGTAACCATATTGTCCCATTAACTCAACCTACTGTACATACATACTACCTAATTCTACATGCTGCACCTTTAATTCTTCATACTGCACCTTTAATCATGTATGCGATCCCATTATCTCCACCCACTGCACCTTTAATTCTACATACTGCACCTTTAATTCTACATACTGCACCTTTAATTCTACATACTGCACCTTTAATCATATATGTGGTCCCATTAACTCAACCTACTGTACCTAATTCTACGTTTCCATTAACTGCATACTGCACCTTTAATCATGTATGCTCACCATTATTCTACTCTGCACCTTTAATTCCACTGCACCTTTAATTCTACATACTGCACCTTTAATTCTACATACTGCACCTTTAATTCTACATACTGCACCTTTAATCATATATGTGATCCCATTAACTCAACCTACTGTACCTAATTCTACATGCTGCACCTTTAATTCTTCATACTGCACCTTTAACCTTTAATCATGTATGCGATCCCATTATCTCCACCCACTGCACCTTTAATTCTACATACTGCACCTTTAATTCTACATACTGCACCTTTAATTCTACATACTGCACCTTTAATCATATATGTTGGTCCCATTAACTCAACCTACTGTACCTAATTCTACATGCTGCACCTTTAATTCTTCATACTGCACCTTTAATCATGTATGCGATCCCATTATCTCCACCCACTGCACCTTTAATTCTACATACTGCACCTTTAATTCTACATACTGCACCTTTAATTCTACATACTGCACCTTTAATCATATATGTGGTCCCATTAACTCAACCTACTGTACCTAATTCTACATGCTGCACCTTTAATTCTACATACTGCACCTTTAATTTTAATCATATATGCATGTATGGTCCCATTATCTCCACCCACTGCACCTTTAATTCTACATACTGCACCTTTAATTCTACATACTGCACCTTTAATTCTACATACTGCACCTTTAATCATATATGTGATCCCATTAACTCAACCTACTGTACCTAATTCTACATGCTGCACCTTTAATTCTTCATACTGCACCTTTAAACATGTATGCAATCCCATTATCTCCACCCACTGCATTATCTCTGCACTTTAATTCTACATACTGCACCTTTAATTCTACATACTGCACCTGTACCTAATTCTACATACTGCACCTTTAATCATATATGTGATCCCATTAACTCAACCTACTGTACCTAATTCTACATGCTGCACCTTTAATTCTACATACTGCACCTTTAATCATGTATGCAATCCCATTATCTCCACCCACTGCACCTTTAATTCTACATACTGCACCTTTAATTCTACATACTGCACCTTTAATTCTACATACTGCACCTTTAATCATATATGCACCTTTAATTCTACCATACTGCACCTTTAATTCTCATACCATTAACTCAACCTACTGTACCTAATTCTACATACTGCACCTTTATTTTTACACACTGCACCTTTAATTCTACATACTGCACCTTTAATCCTATATGTGGTCCCATTAACTCAAACTACTGTACCTAATTCTACATACTGCACCTTTAATCATATATGCGGTCCCATTATCTCCACCCACTGCACCTTTAATTCTACATACTGCACCTTTAATCATATATGTGGTCCCATTAACTCCAACCACTGCACCTTTACTTCTACATTCTAAATACTATACCCTTAATTTTACATATTGTACCTTTCATCATACATGTTGTCCCATTAACTCATTGCACCTTTAATTCCACATACTGCACATTTATTTCTACACACACACACACACACACACACCCACACACACACACACACACACACATATATATATATATATACTTATAATTCTGCATGCTGTAATTTTAATTCCAAACACTGTACCTGCACCTTCACTTCTACCTGATGTACCTTTAATTAGATATCCTGTGCCTTTAATTCTACCTATTATACCATTCATTCTATCCACTCCACCTTTGATTCTACTCATTGACATTGGAGGCTCCTTCCATAAATATTACAAAAACAACATAAACAACAGATGACTGTAGATGACAATAGATGCCTAATGATGAAACAACATTATTAGGCATAGCTATAATGCCGCGATATGCAGGTGTGCTACTGTGTACTGTTCACACCTTGTTCTGACCAATCAGATTCCTCCACAGACATAAACACTGCTCTACACCTCAGAGGCTGCTTGTTATTTATGCCTTCATTACAAGAAACAAGAGTAAATGCAGGACTGATGAAGTGAATATTGCTATTTTTTTTCTTCTGAGGCAGAGACCGGATCCAGAGTTGCAGGAAAAAGTTAGTACACCCTTTGGAATTGCAGCACAAATTACTCATAAAACTGTGTAATATACAAAAGTGATAACAAACGCTGAACTAAACGCCAGCATTCGTTTAATGCTCAAATTAACAGATCGGGACATTCTAATAACATTCTATTTAATAGAGCTGACCGTTCTAATAATGTTCTAATGAACAGGACTTAAAGTTCTAATAGCGTTGTAATTAACAGAACATAACATTCTAATAGTGTTCAGGTTGACATAACATAATGTTCTAATAGCATTCGAATTCACACAAGTTCTTATAGCGTTGTAATGAACAGAACGGAACATTTTAACAATGTCATAATTAACACAAATTGATGTTCTAATAACGCTCTAATGAACAGGCCGTAACATTCTAATAAGTGTTCTAATTAACAGGACTTAACGCTCTAATAACGTTCCAATTACCAGAACGCAAGGTTCTAACATTGTTCTAATTAACAGAACGTAATGCTCTAATAATGTTCAAATTAATTCTCCTAGCGTCCTAATTAACAAAGTCAAACGTTCTCATAAGGTCCTGATGAAAGAAATGGAACCGTCTCATATCATATCATGTTGAAATACGATTTTATTTACCTGAAGAACACGTCTATTATCATTCGAGTTAACCGAAGCTAACGTTGTAATAACATTGTAATGACGTTATTATAACATTGTAATAAAAAGGTTGAATAACATTGTAATAACGTTATTATAACGTTGTAATACGATTCCCTACAGATCAGAATGAATGTAATTACACTGTTCTAACATTTTAATGAACAAATATTCTACTTAACCAAGCCATGAGCTGCAATAATGTTATATTAATAAAGATAAACTGCTTTAGATAAAGTTTATATGTGATTTATTCATATTTTCTACTTCTACAGTGACTTCTACAATGATTACTGAATACTTTATATCGTACGTCCTGATAGTGAACGGATGGCCGGGAGAGGATTAGAGGGTTTTTCAGATTAAACTCGTACACACTACAACAACAACAACAACAACACAGAATGATCTGAGAATGACCTTTTTGATCATGGCGACGCGAGAGGAGAAATCAGAGTCTACAAATCAGCTGTAAAAATCAGTCTGGGAATAATGGGAATGTCTCCGGAGATAAATACTCACGCTGAGTGTGTTCCTGTGCTGGAGTCTGTGAGGTGCAGTCTGGAAAGCGTTCTGGATTTGATTCAGCTCAACTGCCGAAAGACAAGAACGAGAAGAAAGAAAAAGCGACATTATTTATTACTTTTTTTTTTTTTTTTTTTTTTACATACTTATTGATCCCGTGATGGGAATTCCTTTCTTCGCATATCCCAGCTTGTTTTGGAAGCTGGGGTCAGAGGTCAGGGTCAGCCATGGTACATATCCTCCTGCAGCTTATCAGTAGGACTGTAAATCACACTGTAGGCGATACGACACGTGCTGAGCTTACGGCCTGTAGGTGACCCGCGATCTCTCGCTAACAAAACCGAACGTTCTAATAAAGTTATAACGGAACCAAATGTTCTAATACAACCGAACGTTCTAATAACGTTATAACGGAACCAAATGTTCTAAAACAACTGAACGTTCTAATAACGTTATAACGGAACCAAATGTTCTAATACAACCGAACGTTCTAATAACGTTATAACAAAACCAAATGTTCTAATACAACCGAACGTTCTAATAACGTTATAACGGAACCAAATGTTCTAAAACAACTGAACGTTCTAATAACGTTATAACGGAACCAAATGTTCTAATACAACCAAACGTTCTAATAACGTTATAACGGGACCAAATGTTCTAAAACAACTGAACGTTCTAATAACGTTATAACGGAACCAAATGTTCTAAAACAACTGAATGTTCTAATAACGTTATAACAGAACCAAATGTTCTAAAACAACTGAACGTTCTAATAACATTATAACGGAAGCAAATGTTCTAATACAACCGAACATTCTAATAACGTGTCGTGTTTACGTCATCCCACATGATAGATGGATATGGTACAATAGATAGATAGATAAATATATGGACATTGTACTTTAAACAGGATTATAGACAGACATAGAGACAGACAGACAGACAGATAGACAGATAGACAGATAGATAGATAGATAGATAGATAGATAGATAGATAGATAGATAGATAGATAGATAGATAGATAGATAGATAGATAGATAGATAGACATATAAATAGACAGACATATATATATATAGATAGACAGAAAGACAGACATAGATAGATAGATAGATAGATAGATAGATAGATAGATAGATAGATAGATAGATAGATAGATAGATAGATAGATAGATAGATAGATAGATATTCTGACATCTTTCTTACATCTTTCATTTACAGGTGGTTTTTAATTGTACATCACCCTTATAATCCACAAAAGTTGTTCATGAGAGAGATAGAGAGTGAGAGAGTGAATGTGAGAGAGAGAGAGAGAGAGTTTGTGTATATGTGTGTGCTCATGCTACATGCTACACAGTGTAGTTAGCATCCTAGCTAGCACAATGTAAAGATTTTCACAGTGATTATACCACAAGACTGCAGTGAAGAAGTAAATAAAATATTTGTTTTAAAAGCATTTTACTAAATAAATCTAAATCCACAGCGAAATAAAGTGAAATAGGACTTTGAGCATAGCGCCACTAACCGGCTATGCTCTAGCATTGTCTTGCGCTTCGCTAAATAAACTAGCAGGATTCTAGCTGGATTCTAGCTAGCTAAATGTTAATCCTGTAGATGTAGCTAGTCAGAGATGTCACTGTAAACAAATAGTTGCTTTTCACATAAAAATAAATAAATAAACTAGTTGGGGAAACTTCAGCACAGCGACATTTAAAACATTCCCATGTTCATTCATTCATTCATCTTCACCTCACTTCTAACCTCTACCGCTTTATCCGATCTTCCCTTGGGTCACGGGGAGTCTGTGTCTATCTCAGGCGTCTATGGGCATTAAGGCAGGATACACCCTGGATGGAATGCCAACCCATCGCAGGACACACACACACACTCACACACACACACTCACATTTACACCCACATTCATACACTAGGGACAATTTTCCAAGGTGCCAATCAACCTACCGTGCATGTTTTTGGACCGGGAGGAAACCGGAGAACCAGGAGAAAAAACCCCCTGAGGCACGGGGAGAACATGCAAACTCCACACACACATGGCCGAGACGGGAATTGAACCGCCAACCCTGGCGGTGTGAGGCGAACGTGCTAACCACTAAGCCACTGTGCCCCTCGTTAATAAGAATGTATTTAGCAAATAAATACAAATGTATGACTTGTTGTTGTTGTTATTATTATTATTATTATTTAGAACATCTACTTCAGAATGATTGCAGACGAAGACTTGAGATTCGTTGTCTGCATCGGATGTTCTCAGGTCAGCGTTGAGACGCTCGGACCACCCGCGTGCCTGATGTATTATGGGGACAGAATGAAGGCGCTCAGGAAATGTCTACACAACTGTCTTTAGGTGAAATGGGTTTTTTTTTTTTTTGGGGGGGGGGGGGGGGGGGGGGGGGGTGGGGGGGGGGCGCACAGGACGCAATTGAAGTCTGACTATGAAACGATACGTCTGTAGGCAATGAGATGCAAATGATGAAGTGTGATTGTGTGTATGTGTGTGAGAATATATCAGTGCTTCTCACAGACTTTTTTTTATGTCAGAATGTGTGTGTGTGTGTGTGTTTTTGCAAGCCAAGACGCTCTCTTAAAGTATGGTCTTATTACCCCCAGGGAGTCTATAAATACAGTCCGAGTGCTGCTCCTGATTGAAATCTGCTTTTGTTTGCCAGCATTCAGAGTCATGCCTTTTCTCTCTCCGCGTCTCCGAAAAAGCAGCGGCGACTGAAAGACGGAGCTCGGCTCCCCGGGTTTCAATGCGGCCCATAGTCTTCCTGTCCGGCTCATTCAGCGCGGAGTCGAAGGCCTGACACCTCCGCAACAATACGCCTCGCCAGATACAAGAAGCGCCCACCTTCTCCTTCCGCACATCGCCGACTTGTTTGTCCGAAAACAGAACGGGGTTTCAAAAAAAGAAAAAAAAAAAAAAAAAAAGAAACATCTGCTTTATTCGGTATTTTCTTTTCTTGTTGCCTCCATCACACACTGGGCATTGTGCGCTGACGAGGTAATGCGAGTGCGTAATGGCGGACGAGGAGGCCGCGAGTAAAAGCATTAACGGTGAAGAAGAGTGCGCTTTTGTTTCCTCGGCCCCGGTTACATAAAGCAGCCCGGGAGAAAGGAGTCATTGTGGAGGATGGAGAGATAGAGAGAGAGAGAGAGAAGAGAGAGAGAGAGATAGAGAGAGAGAGAGAGAGCGAGAGAGAGAGAGATAGAGAGAGAGAGAGAGAGAGAGAGAGAAAATGGGGCCTGTGGCTCATTGCTTTCCTTTCTTTCTTTCTTTCTTGTTTTGCAGGATGGATAGAAAGATAGAAAGAAAGAAGTGACCAAGAGTGTGTGAGAGTGTGTGTGTGTGTGTGTGTGTGTGTGCGTGTGTCTGTGTTGTGCGTCTCTGCGTGTGTACATGTAGTGTGTGCGGCTCTGTGTTTATTTGTGTGTGTATGTGTGTGTGTGTTTTAGTGTAGGTGCGCAAGTGTGTGAGTAATTGTGCGTGTGTGTATTTAGGTTGTAGGTGTGTGTAAGATGATTGAGATTGTTGTGTGAATGTGTAAGTGAGCGATTGCATATGTGTGTGTGTGTGTGTGTGTGTGTGTGTGTGTGTGCATTTGTTCTGAATGATGTGGTGTGGGTGTTTCATTTGTGTGTATATGTGTGCGGTGTTTGTTGGAGTGTGTATTTGTATGTGTGTGTGTGTATGTGTGCGTGTGTGCACTATAAGTCTATGTGCATTTGTCTGAATATATGTGGTGTGTGTGTGTGTGGTGTGTGTGCCTTTGTGTATATGAAGTTTGTGTAAGTGTGTGCGTTACTCCAAATCTGTGTGTATGCATGTAGTTTGAGCGACTCTGTGTTTATGTGTGTGTGTATGTGTGTGTGTGTGCAGGTATGTGGTATGTGTATGTGTGTGTGGTGTGTGTATATGTGTGGTGTGTGGTGTGTGGTGTGTGGTGTGTGTGTGTATGTGTGTAACACAAAGCGATTAACCCATTTTCATCTCTTATCTTCTCTAATGGCCTTGTGTACACTTAATTCCAACCATCTGCACTCTCTCCACACACACACACACACATACACACACACAAGGCGGACGGATTTATAGAAACACACACATACACACACGAGCGGGGCGGATAGATCAACATACGCACACACCTATACACACACACACACATACACACACACACGCACACACACTGCACAAAGGAAACGATAATTAAGGGCAGAAAGGAAGACCACATATTCCTATATTAGAATGAAACACAGTTCACATGCTTGCTTGTGGATACACACACACACACACACACACACACACACACACACACACACACACACACATGCGCGCGCTCCGGGCTTTGCCGAACTACATGTCCTGTTTTAACCCTGTTGGAACGAAACTTATCATATGATTTATCTAATAATTCCCCTTATGCAGTTCTTTATTCATATTTGCTGCCATTTTATTTCCTTTATTTATTTTTATTTAGAAGGACAACATTACATGGAGGATGTGATGCTTATTTCCGAATATATAATTACTTATTATAATTACTTATTATAAGATGTTTCTTATTGGCATGTAAACAATTCAATACCTACTTTTGTTTACTGCATTTTTATTAATGTTCACTTAGTTGTATTTATTTATTTATTTGTTTATTTATTCATTTTTTAAATAAAACGAGGCGGGTTTATTAAAAACATGTTTATACAACAAATAAGAAGTAAGTTCATTCATTTCAATAAATAAATAAATCATTATTTAGTGCAATAATCTATTTAATAATAATCTATTTTCCGGTGTTTTTTTAACCACATAATTTAACCGCATAATTAAAGATACACAATTTTACCGTTAGATTTAGTGGGAGATCTCCTGCTACGCCGCTACAACAATTTCTTATTTCTATAAACACAAATTGTTCTACTAACGGGCCCTTGAGCAAGGCCCTTAACCCTCAATTGCTCAGTCTACCCCGGCTATTAGTATTGCACAAGCAAACGTGGCTTCCTAGTGCCGGTCCCGAGCCGGGATAAATGGGGAGGGTCGTGTTACGAAAACTTGCGCTAAACCAAACACGCTGTGGCGCCCCCTATAGGGAGCAGCCTATAAAGAGACTTTAAATAATAAGTGCTGACACTGGAGACTCCTTCTAACCCTATGACTGTATAACTGACGACGCATCCCCCGTAGCCCCCATCGTCCGTTACTAAACAAATGCATTCAAATAAATACAAGACCCATTCTGACCAATCAGAATGCAGGATTCCTGTGGAAATGATCAAATTTATATCAGCCGTATTTGTCTATGTCCTTTGATGAGGCGTATCAACATAACGCTAATGTTGTTGTAGTTGTTGTTGTTTGTAATTACCAGGCTAGCACCGAGATCATGCTAATTAGTGCTTTTCATGTGCATCTTTTATTCTTTATTTTTATTGACGAGGTGGAGGTGGAGGAGGTGAAGAACGGATCGGGGTGAAGGGTGGAGTGTTTTCGGTCTTTGCGCTGTTTATTTGAAGCGGTGGGCGACAGATGGGAATCCTGCGGTGCGAGGCGGATGATGATGGAGGAAGATGGCCGCCGCAGCCGCCGCCGTTCCTGAGAAGTGCATTAACGATATTGAGATAAATGGCGTGAGTCAGGCAGCGAGTGAGAGATCTGTAAATATGCAGAGAGGGAGAGAGAGGGAGAGAGGGAGAGGGAAAAAAGCTGAGACTAAGAGATATATTGAGAGAGAGAGACTGAAAGATTGAGAAGCAGAAAGAAAGTTTAAGATGGATGGAGAGAAATGAAGAGAGAGAGATAATGGAGAGAGTGAAAAAAAGAAATTGAAATGAAATTGAATGAATGAATGAGAGAACAAGAAAGAGACAGGGAGAGAGAGAGAGAGAGATTGAGAAACAGAGAGAGAGAGAGATAAAGGATGGAGAGAGAGTGAAATTAATTGAAATTAAAATTAAATTGAATGAGAGAGCAAGAGAGAGAGAGAGAGAG
>JACRUU010000008.1:4383718-4402560 GCA_030449085.1 Kryptopterus vitreolus | reverse complement strand
AGAGAGGCAGAGAGAGACAGAGAGAAAAGAGAGAAGAGAGAGAGAGAGAGAGAGAGAGAGAGAGAGAGAGAGAGAGAGAGAGAGAGAGAGAGAAAGTAGAGAGAGAGAGAGAGAGAGAGAGAGAGAGAGAGAGAGAGAGAGAGAGAGAGAGAGAGAGAGAGAGAGAGAGAGAGAGAGAGATAGAGGGAGAGAGAGAGAGAGAGAGGAGGTCTTTTATTTTTAGGGCCGGATATTTACGCTCCATACCTCCCGGAAGCGAAAAGGAAGTGAAGAAAAAACCTGCTGTGTAATCTTGCCTCCGTACCGCCGCTAAGGAGACGCTTTTATAAAACATACAAAATAATAATAATAATCATTTATAAACAAAAATGCCAGATTATTTAGGAACCGAGCAGCGCAAAGTTAAAGAGGAAGAAAAAGATGACGCGCCAATTCGAGGTAAATTAAACGCTAATTAGTAAAAATGATGCCTTTTTTTTTATCTTGTTAGCATCCGCCGCTAACACCCCTAACATATATCTAACATTTATTTACCAATATTTATTGTTTTTCCCTCTGATATAGAGTTTAAAAGCAATACATTGTTGTATTAGAAATAGAAAATGACCATAATGCGATTCTTAATGCGTAACTGACGTTAAAGTAGGACGAAACAAATGCATTCACTATCATTGGGTGCAATAGTTAGTGCCCCCCCCCCCTTTTTTCTCAATGGATAAATTGTATATTATATTACATCACATTTGCAAAATGCATAACGTTGTCCTTATTCAAAATATTGAAGCATTGCAGTTCTTTTTTAACGAAGAATGTATAACCTTTTCTTAAACGTGTTCATATAAAATTCTTTTTTTTTGCATTATAATGTCACTTTCTGTTACTAACCAATGCGTTCAATGCTTGGACATCTAGTTGTGTTACGCGTTATTGGGGTTGAATTAGTCTTTCTATTTAAATATCATTCTCATGTCTAATATACTTTTGGACATTTGGATAGTCACTACAATATTATGTCGCTTACTGTCTCGGACTAGTGTATTCTGTCTTCTATACTTTGTTATTTATTTGTAGACTTGTGTTAGTCCGTGTCTTGTTACAGTTACTGGTGTATGGTGCCAGTATGTTATTTGTGTTTGTTTACTTTAATCCGAATAGATATTCCTTGAATGTCCAAGCAAACTTAATAAAGCAATAAACCTCACTCTGAGTGCAGTTTAGTAAAATGAAATAACAATATGTCATATTTAGGACCAAAATACAATGCAAAGTTGAGATCTATAGAAAAACTTTTTTGGGGGGAAAATATAAATTTCAGTTGTTTTAGCTTTACATTTGATAGAGATATTTATTTTTATTTTGGAGAAATTAAAATGTTTTATATTGAGAAATAGTCAAGTAAAATATTTTTGCTTCATTCAGTTTGAGTTTTTTTTTTTTTTTTTTTTTTTTTGTTTTTTTTGAATTATATTTTAGAAAATGTAAACAATATTTTACTGTTAAATTGTTTAAATAAAATGATATTCAATGAACTATATTCAATTATTTATGCAAAATAAATAGGCTTTTTATTTTTTTTTTTGTTTATCAATGAAAGTTTTCTTGATGGTGTTGTTTATTCAGATGGTTTGTGAAGATATTTAAGTATAACAATATTGTTTTAGTCAACTTTATCTTTCATACAATAAGAGACATGTATATTATTAAGGAAAAAAAATCAAATAAAACAGTATGTCAGTTCATATTCATTTTGTTGTGTATTTGACTTGGTTATTTTTAGAAGCTGATTTATATTGTTCACCTGTTTGTTTATTTCCTCCCTTATCTAGCTTTGGATGAAGGAGACATCGCTCTTCTAAAGACTTATGTGAGTACCCTTTTAATTACAGGCATCGATATAACATTTGCTGTCTGAAACAATTAAAGTTGATCGAGCGTTTGTTGACGTACAGGGCCAGAGCACTTATTCCCGTCAGATCAAGCAAGTAGAGGACGACATCCAGCAGCTCCTCAAGAAGATCAATGAGCTCACAGGTAGGTGCGAGTGCAGACTCGATCGGATAGATGGAGAAATACCCACCCTGTGTTGTAGTAAAACATTCGTTTGTTTTGTACAGGCATTAAGGAATCGGATACAGGCTTGGCTCCACCTGCGCTGTGGGATCTTGCTGCTGATAAACAGACACTGCAGAGTGAACAACCGCTGCAGGTGGCGAGGTACAATCCACACACGCACTCCTGCAGATCCAAATGCATTTTCCTGAAGCAATGTTTGGATTGTATTTGTTTATTAATTTTTTTTACACGTCATTCAACAATTTAAACGCACAATAATATGCTCATAGTTTAGAAAGAAGTTTTTCATGATTTAGAAAGTGTGTGTGTGTGTGTGTGTGTGTGTGTGTGTGTGTGTGTGTGTGTGTGTGTGTGTGTGAGGGGGAATAGGAGGGGTGGCTGATTTGCACACTGTGAGACTAAACACTGGACAAAGATCTAATTTTTTTTTTAACTTTAAGTGGCAGGATCAGAAGTGTGATGAGAGGGAAAAAACAAACGTGTCTGAAAAATAAAATGACTACAGACGAGCATGTGTAAAATAGGAAATAAAACGTCTCCAGGGATTCCTCTATATTTAATCCTGTCCTGACTGAGCATCAGTAGTTAGGTCAGAAGTGTATCCCACCCTAGAGCTCGATTCACGTCATGATGTTACTTTCCTGATTGTCCAGGTGCACCAAGATCATCAACGCCGACTCTGAGGATCCGAAATACATCATTAACGTGAAGCAGTTTGCCAAGTTCGTGGTGGATCTGAGCGATCAGGTCGCCCCAACTGACATTGAGGAGGGAATGAGAGTTGGGTATGTAACAAAAAAGGTGACATTGTTGTTCGTTTGCTGTAGATCTGATTTTTTTTAATTCTTTTGTCATCTAGTGTCGACAGAAACAAGTACCAGATCCACATCCCACTGCCACCCAAAATTGATCCCACTGTGACTATGATGCAGGTGAGAAACCTCCTGCACCAGCACCAGTCATACATACAATAAAAAAAATCCCTCTTTTTACAATTACGTATTGTTTTTGTAAATTATGGTCTTGTATGTACATTATAGTTTGCCTTATTTACTAAGTAACCTTTTACACATCTGAAACAGTTAATAAATACATGCAGTAAAATTATTTTGATCAAGTTATTTGTGTATATATATATATATATATATATATATATATATATATATATATTATATATATATATATATATTATGTATGTGTGTGTGTGTGTGTGTATATATATGTATATTAAAAAAATCTTACAAATCTCATTTATTGTATTATATTTATATAAGTAAACCTTGCTTTTGCCATGAACATAGCCAATGTAAAAAACAAAACAAAAAAAAGAGATACTTGGCTAAGAGCTACTCGCTGCTTATTCCTTCTCTTTACACATTTTTAAAACTTTAAATTCTACATTTGCTAAATTGTAGTGTTTTAAAAATTCCGCTTCAGATAGAGTGACTGATACCTATTGCCAGGCTGGATCATGCTTGCTGATTACTCGTAATCAATAATTCACCAATAGTTTTTAAAATGGATATTGGATGATTGAAATAAAAAACACTCCATGTAAAATAGTACTGGACTTTATTACAAAAGTACTGATTCGTGAGCATGTTCTAAATGAAATAAATCTCAATATATTAATTAATAAATAAAATTGTGCTATTTATGAATAATACATTATATAACGCGATATAACGCTGCTTGGACAGCATGCAGTCTCGTGTATGAAAATAAATGGCACTTCGTGTCAGTGATTCGCCTCTAGAGGACGCTCTACTAATGGCCAGCAATAGACACAAACCTTGTTCAGCTAAAAACTTTGGATTATATGCCTTAGTTTTATTCATTATTATCTTATCTTATATGACTTTTTTTCCCCCTCAATACCCTTGCTATTACACTGTACATTTTTTTTCACTTTCCTATATATGTTATTGCTTAAGTGAAACAGGTTGGTTCCTTGTCACTTATTTTTTTAGCAGCTATAAACACTTATAAACAACTTACACAGCCATCACCAGTTTTTTTTTCTGTCATGAAAATAAAATCCTAAAAAGAATAAAATAATTTGTCCTGAAGATGGCGCGGTATGAAGCTTTTGATGAAATGAGAGCCTTCATCCATATAGTTAAAATACATTTCACTGATTCACCACAGAATGAACACAAATCTGGATTTTGATGTGTGTAACAGGTGGAAGAGAAGCCAGACGTCACTTACAGCGATGTGGGTGGTTGTAAAGAGCAGATTGAGAAGCTCAGAGAAGTGGTGGAGACCCCTCTTCTACACGTACGCTATTGTTTAAAAAGATCAAATATATAATCTTGTACCTGTACTCGTACGTCTTTGCATCACCTTTAATTCGGAACCGCTTCTCTTCACTTTTAGCCCGAGCGATTTGTGAACCTGGGCATCGAGCCTCCTAAAGGCGTGCTGCTGTTCGGACCGCCAGGAACTGGGAAAACCCTGTGCGCTCGTGCTGTGGCCAACCGCACCGACGCCTGCTTCATTAGAGTCATTGGCTCCGAGCTGGTACAGAAGTATGTAGGAGAGGTGAGTGCATGTCGCTGTTGTACACATAAGACAACCTTGTATTGACAGTCCAGATGTGGCGTCATTAACCCTGCTCGTTTTCTTTTTAGGGCGCTCGAATGGTTCGGGAACTGTTTGAGATGGCCAGGACCAAGAAGGCGTGCCTCATCTTCTTTGATGAAATTGATGCTATCGGAGGTAAATATTCCAATTAATCACGTGTAATATGGACTAACTATGATATTTTCAATCTGAAATGAATGTCAGATGCTGATATTATAAACCCTCATTACAAACATTATTAATGTCAATTGAAAGACGCTCTGATGTGGTAGTACACGATGTGGACATACTGAGGTCACGAACACGATGTATCAGTCTGTACGCGAATCGGCAAACAGATCCAACTATAAAGTGTACATTCTTCAGTTTTAGTCATTTTTAGGTTGCAGTTTAACGCTTGTCTGATCATATTGATGAAGCTCCACTACAGGATCTTTTGTAAGGGCTATAAAATGATTGACAGGTAGTACATGAAACGATATTTTATGTTTTTCAGCCACTTGATTTCTCTTTTTCATCTAAATTATTTGTGATTGCACCATTAATTATTAAAATTTTTAAATTTTTAAAATTTTCTGTGGTTAAGGCTATTTGCTCATTGGCTATTGATCTGTGGGTCGGGGGTTCGAGCTTCGGTATCGCCAAGCAGCCACACTTGGGTCCTTGAGCAAGGGCCTTAACCCTCTATGATCCAGGGCTGCCATATCATGGCTGACCCTGCGCTCTGACCTCAGCTTCAAAAAGCTAGAATATGAGAAATAATGTATTCATGACACAAAAAAAACTATTCTACTGACACTCTGGTGTAACCCACCTGTGCAGGAGCACGTTTTGATGACGGCGCAGGAGGAGATAATGAGGTCCAGAGGACCATGCTGGAGCTGATCAACCAGCTAGACGGCTTCGACCCGAGAGGAAACATCAAGGTCCTGATGGCCACCAACCGACCCGACACCCTGGACCCTGCTCTTATGAGACCTGGGCGTCTGGATAGAAAGATCGAATTCAGCCTGCCGGACCTGGAGGTGAGGACCGTTTTCTTTCTCAACAACACAACTTTGTGTTATTAGAATGTACATGTTCATTTATAGCATGATTGAATTAATCTGGAATATAGTGTGTTTTGTAGTTGTTTTTTTTACACCATTTAAAAACCATCTAGGCAACATACAAAATGCCCACCAAACACCTCTGTTTAAAATGATGAATTGTACATAAGCATCCAGGTCCTCTTTTGACCTGATTGTCCCAAAATCGACTGACTGAGCTCAACGTTTTAATCAGAAAAGACCATTTAAAAAAGAACCTGAATCCCATGTTGCCATGGTAACAATCCACTAGGTGAAACTGAGCCCTTTAAACCATTAGTGCTGTTTTTTCTTTCCTCCCCCAGGGCCGTACTCACATCTTCAAGATCCACGCTCGCTCCATGAGCGTCGAGCGAGACATCCGATTTGAGCTCCTGGCGCGCCTTTGTCCCAACAGCACAGGTATGACTGCTGTTATTCCTTTATCCACTACTTTTTTTTTTTTTTTTTAACACTGGTCAAGACTAAATTCCCAGACTGCGCTCGTGACTGTAATAACCTTGTCGTCTAGGTGCCGAGATCCGGAGCGTGTGCACCGAGGCAGGAATGTTTGCCATCAGAGCTCGCAGGAAAATCGCCACCGAGAAAGATTTCCTCGAAGCCGTGAACAAAGTCATCAAATCCTACGCCAAGTTCAGCGCGACCCCACGATACATGACCTACAACTAATCCTGCTTCCTCTCTCTCTCCCTCCCTCATCTGTTCTTCTGTCTAGGATGAACAAAACGTGAATTACTCGTTTGTTTGAGTTTTGTTTTGTTATAATTAAAATAAATGTACCACCTTAATTTCACCTTAAAAGAGTGCATCTGTGCATTAATAATAAAGAAAAAGAAAAAACATAGCTTTACATTTATATATTTGACTTTTATTATTCAAAATAGCTCTAAAAAGCAGAAAATAGTGTTACATTTTATTTATATATATATATATATATATATACATATATATATATATATATATATATATAAACTACATAGCTTCAGTCTGTTCTTACACAAAAAAAAAAAACACAAAATGCCACATTGTTCAACATTATAATATATTAACATTTGAATAACAATTCTTTTTATTTTTATAGTATAGAATTTTCAAGAGTATCAGCCTGGAGGTAATCACAGACTTTTTGGGTGGGGGGGGGGTTCATTTGGTTTATAAATACATACAGTCTCTTGACCTGTTCTCTGGATTATGAAAGCAAATCCGAATCCAGTGAGGAAAAAAAAATAAATATACAAAACTGACACACGGTGAAGAATCTTGAATACAAAACATTTGATCTTTTCCAGCATTCTGTGTATTATATAAACTATAACACTAACACAGTAACAGCTTCTGCGCTTTGGATTGTATTATATAATTAATGGACGTTTTTTTAAATGGTAGTAAAAGTAGTAGTAAAGTCCTTAAATGCTGTGTAAACAAAGCAACTTCATTAGTCAGTGTTCCTAGTGTCAGCTAGCCCATCATTTTCAGAATTCTAGATTATTATTCTCAGGAATTAAAAATAGTATCGCTTGCTGCCAATGTTTTTTTTTTCCATCTTGCAATCTTATTGGTCAGATCACGTGTGATGACCGCGAGAATGAATTCTATTGATTTATTGTAGTTCGCCTAAAGATTTGCACAGTTATTGTCAGTAAGTGTTTATTCGATATTTATATCAATGCTTTGTTGTTCACTTTAATAATCAATGAATTTTCAATTAATAACTATCATTTACTTTAAAAATATTAAATGTTTGTTCATCTTTCGTTCCATTTTAATAATATATTTTGAAGAAATCACTTTTTAATAATAAAATAATTTAATATTTTGTTTAAATAGTTTTATCAATGATATGAAATGTAACCAAAAATAGGAACAAACAAGAACAACCTTAAATAAAACTGTATATTGAATAAATATCCTTTTTTTGCCCCTCGGTCACATCTGTTAATGAAAAATGTATTCGTTCAGTATGAAATTTTTTGTTTGTCTTTTGGTCACATTTTAAATCGGTTAATAAATGTAGAAAAAAAAAACTGAGGAAACAGCTTCAAATTTTCTAAAATGTTCAAGCCAATGAAAAAATAAATAAATGCACGGCAAAAAAAAAGCGACTGTTAGCGAGGCATGAACACGAGTCCACGTTCGCGTGTGTAACTGCGTTCAGTGTTTTACTCACACGATCCTGACGCAAACACATGATCAGTTTAAAGGCAGGAGGTGTTACAGGTAAAAGTGCACGACGTCTGCTTCCTTATTGGCGTCTCTCGAGGCTCAACACTCGTTTTTCTGACAATCTTTAGAACAGCAAGTCTTGTTTCCCGTGTGCTCACTGGATGGCAGGGTGGGACAGGAGTCTGGGGAAGGGTTCGGGGCAGGGGAGTGCGCCCTCATGTGTTGGCAGTGCAGTACAGCATCGTGAATGGTGGGAAAGATGATGTCCAGGGTCACGGGAGCGCTGAAGAACTGCAGTGTCCTGAGATCAGATAGTAGATTTCCTGTCCAACATCACACACACACAAACACAGTAAATGTTTGTTTGTGTGTGTGTGTAGATAATATGTATATGTACACATACGCACAATAGATTTCTCTCGCTATATATGCACGTATGTATGTATGTATGTATGCATGTATGCATGTATGTATGCATGTATGTATGCACTTACGGCTACATCCAGAAAGTACGATTTTCACATCTACAGCCGCAAACTCCTTAATAACCTGCAATAAAATGAATAGATTATTTTTTTGATCACAACAGTGAGCCTTTTGTGTTTATTCTACTAGACGTTCCCAATTATACGATTTTATTCATTACAGACGACAGGCATCGTCGGTTTTCCTATTAGTGTGGGAATTTAGTACTGCACTTATATATGTATATATTTTACTTGTGTGTGTGTATATATATATATATATATATATATATATATATATATATATATTATATATATATATATATATATATATATATATATATATAGAGATATATACACATACACATACACACACACACACACACACACACACACATATATATATATAGATATAGATGTGTGTGTGTGTGTGTGTGTGTGTGTGTGTGTGCATTAAAAAGATTGAAATTATTAGTAAGCTGGTCTCAGTCATGATGTTGCACCTCTGGAGAACAAAGAGTTAAAGGGCCCTGCTGAAGGGCCCAAGAATTGCATAAACCCTTAACCTCTGAGCAACCAATTCCCCAGATGTCAAAAAACTTCAAGTTACAGCATATTCTCCTGACAGGAAACTTGACATAAATGTCTGTGCTCCTATAGAAATGATGGAATATAAACAATTACATTAATATAGACACTTCCTTCTGATATATTGGAGTCAGGAATTGTTGTGTAAATCATGATTATCCTACATCTATGACAAACAAGCCGTTGCTAGCTTACAGTTTTAATAGCTTTGGCTCCTACAGAATCCATGAAGTTGACAGAACTTAAGTCCAGGATGATGGAGTGGACGGGAGAGAGCGGCTGGAGGAAGTGATGCTCCTCTGAGTCGGACTCGGCCTCGGCGATTTGCCCGTTAGCGCGCGATTCCACTTGTGTCTGAACTTCGTCCACCACTTCATGACTCACGCCCAACTCCAGATCCTGACAGCGCGCACACACACACACACATTTGTATTTTCTACAGTACAAGAGAGAAAATTGAATTGAATATAGAAAGAAGAAAAACAAACAGTTAGGTTGAGTAAAGCAAAAAGACCAGAGTAGAGGAAAAGAAAGCAAAACAAGAAATATGAGATAGAAGAACCCACAATAGACTAAATTAGAAAATGATATTGTAGATAGAATGAGAAGAGATGATCAGGCATAATGGCGGAGTGAAGATTGTGAAGAATAGATTAGTGGTTCAGCACGTTCGCCTCACACCTACAGAGTCAAGGTTCGATTCCCATCTCGGCCATGTGTGTGTGTGGAGTTTGCATGTTCTCCCCGTGCCTCAGGGGTTTTTTTCTCTGGGTTCTCTGGTTTCCCACTTGAAAAATTATCCCTAGTGTGTGAATGTGTGTCCACAGGGTGTGTCATGCCTTAATGCCCATAAACGCCCGAGATAGGCAAAGGCTCCCCGTGACCCGAGGGAAGATCGGATAAAGCGGTAGAAGATGAATGAATGAATGAAAAGTAGAATAGATAAGTAGAGTAGCTCAGAGTAAAGTAAAGCAGGGTAGAATAGAGTGAAGAGTAAAGTAGATTAGTATAAAGATCATGGAAATAGTACATTCATTCATCTTCTACCGCTTTATCCAATCTTCCCTCGGGTCACGGGGAATCTCAGGTGTCTATGGGCATTAAGGCAGGATACACCCTGGATGGAATGCCAACCCATCGCAGGTCAAACACACACTCTAGGGACAATTTTCCAAGGTACCAATCAACCTACCATGCATGTTTTAGGACCGAGGGGAATCCGGAGAACCCGGAGAAAAAACCCCTGAGACAAGGGGAGAACATGCAAACTCCACACACACACACACACACACACGGCCGAGACGGTCAAAAAGATATTAAATATTATCAGAAAAGATAATAGATAATTCCTATATAAAGATGGATATAGATTCCTATAAATTAAGATAGCAGATAATAGAAGAGAGTGTAGAATAAAGTATATACAATAGTAGAGTAGATAGAAGTTTATGTTGTGGATTAGAGTTGAGAGTATAATGGAATATAGAGAAGAATAGAGAGTAGAATAGAACAGCTCAGATGCAAAAATCGCTCGGGATAAATACATCTGCCAAAAAAAAACCCCAGCCTTTAGGTTTGGATAAATACATTTGGATAAATGGGAGGGTTGTGTTAGAAAGGGCATCCAGAATAAAAAATACGTGCCAATTCAAATATACAGAGCACGGCCCTTAATGGGAGAAGGTAAAAGAGAAAGAAGGGAATAGAATATAGAGCAGAGTAGAGTATATGTAGAGTACAATGTAGTGTTGCACAATGTGGCCGTACTATAAAGATATTGCATTTAAAATGATACAATTCTTCATTTTATTATTACCTTAAAAAATGACAGCTGTAGTTCCGTGTGCTGGACTATAGGGGGCAGTGTGTGTACGGATTTTTTTTTTTCGGATGAGATCTCACTTACACGCAGATGAAACTCGAGGAAGGAAATTACTTAGTAAACAATTAAAAATGTTTATATTTATGTTCTTTAGTAATAGTAAATGAGAGGAGAATAGACTAAAATATGGACTAGAGCAGAGAGTATAATAAAGAATAAAAGTGTGTGTGTGTGTGTGTGTGTGTGTGTACCAGTTTGACTACTGCTTTCTTTATCTTCTCGGGACTCTGAAGGGACTTTTTCTTGCCTTCACTCTTTTTTAAACGCTTCTGCTGCAATTTTCTCTCAGTCAGCATCTGTGCAGGATTCACTCCCGTCTGAAATAAACCAATGCATTATGGAATTCTCAAAATCCATTCCCAATGGTCTAAACGGAATTCTGCTACTTGTTTTTTCCCCCCTTACTTTTTCCTTGAGACTGCTCACGTAGTGGTCGCTGTTCGCAAAGTAGATTGAACAATCGGAGCGGAAAATCTTGATCCCTGTGCATTCTGTAGCCTGGATATGGTCAACAAGATGGAAATTGACAATAAACAAACGATGTTTAACAATGCACATTAAAGCACACACAAAAATAAAAAAATTTAAAATCAGGTACCTCTTCATATTCCTCAGTGTCGAAATAAAGTCCAGTGTCGGAGATTTGCCCTAGAATAACACTTTTCGGGCTGGAAAACAATAAGCAGTATCGTATTTTAAGGGAAATATTTTGGAAACCTCGTATTACAGACTGTCACCTCAGGAACGGAAAAACCTCGGGTCTATGGGGAAAATAGGCAAACTGAGAACAGACGTGTAAACTCGTGTAAAGCGTTTTATGGCAAAAAAATATTTTGTTCTAATTTTATTTAGAAAATAGATATTTCTCTCTCAATGAGTTTTATCCCAGTCAAATAAAAGGTCGCTAATATTCAATATCTGAATAGCATATTAGGGGGCACGGTGGCGTAGTGGTTAGCACGTTCGCCTCACACCGCCAGGGTCCGGGTTCGATTCCCGTCTCGGCCATGTATGTGTGTGGAGTTTGCATGTTCTCCCCGTGCCTCAGGGGGTTTTTCTCCGGTTTCCTCCCGTTCTCCGGTTTCCTCCCGGTCCAAAAACATGCACGGTTGATTGGCACCTTGGAAAATTGTCCCTAGTGTATGAATGTGTGTGTGTGTGTGTGTGTGTCCTGTGATGGTGGGTGGCATTCCATCCAGGGTGTATCCTGCCTTAATGCCCATATAGACGCCTGAGATAGGCACAGGCTCCCCGTGACCCGAGGGAAGATCGGATAAAGCGGATAGAAGATGAATGAATGAATGAATGAATAGCATATTTGAATATAAATACCATGTCATATTCCTTACTTTATAATGCACTGATACAATTTGAATCTAGATTAAAAAAAAAGCTTATAAGTATAATTTAGCTAACCCTCCAATTTGATTGGATTATGACTCGTAGCATCGAAAGCCTAATTTATAGTTATGCAGTGAATCATCTTAGTATATAGTTAGAAAAAAAACCTACAAGCTGTAGTGACTCATAGAATGAATTAAAAGAATATTGAATGGAATATTTCCTTGTGCGTGTCATATTTCGGACTGGTTATATTTACAGCCTGGAGAATGAAGTGCTCCTTACCTTTGAGTTCTGTAGACGACCGTGAGTAAAGCGAATGTAACGGCCACCAGGAGGCCGTAATCCAACCCCAGCAGAACAGACGCCAGAAACGCCATCACCCAAATCGCCTTGGAAGAGGATTACAGACACACACACACACACACAGACACACACACAGACAGTGTTTATACGTGAAAATACCAACGGCAAACAAAAGACCTGGAAGCTGTATCACCCAGAATCATATGTTTAAAAACTCACCAGTTCAATCTTGCTGGTTCTCCATAAAGTAGGAATATCTCTGAACTGTTTGAACATTCCCAACAGATTGACCATGATGACTGAAGCTAACACCGTCTGAAATAAAAAAAAAAAAAAAAAAAAAAAAAAAAAAGAGGGAGAATAATTCATTTTCACTTTTAAATCATTAGCATTCAAACAAAGCTATGAGCCTTATTTCTTTCCAAACAAGTCGATTTGAGCATCTTTCATACACGTGTATATATACATACAGGTTAGAGGTTGACCGAGTAATCGATTTTGTAGATTAAGCTGCACTGATAGTTAACTGCTGGAACTATCGGCAATTATCAACAACGATCTATTGCAGTCGTGTTGAGAGAGCGGCCTCTAGAAGTGACTCACTGCCATGACGTGTTTGAGAGCAGGGAGCGCACCGGATTACTTTTCATTCATTCATTCATTCATCTTCTACCGCTATATCCGATCTTCCCTCGGGTCACGGGGAGTCTGTGCCTATCTCAGGCGTCTATGGGCATTAAGGCAGGATACACCCTGGATGGAATGCCAACCCATTGCAGGGCACACACACACACACACACACACACACACACACACACACACACACACACACACACATTCATACACTAGGGCCAATTTTCCAAGGCGCCAATCAACCTACCGTGCATGTTTTTGGACTGGGGAGGAAACCGGAGAACCCGGAGAAAAAAACCCCCTGAGGCACGGGGAGAACATGCACAAAGTCCACACACACACACATGGCCGAGACGGGAATCGAACCCGGATCCCTGGCGGTGTGAGGCGAATGTGCTAACCACTAAGCCACCGTGGCCCCTGGATTACTTTTATTAACTAGAATTTACTATTTATATAATTATATTAATTAATATGATAAACATATTCACATTTATTTTATTTTGTACATTTTCATGCATCAGTACTTTTTTGTAATAAAGTGTAGTACTATTTTACATAGCCTTTAAAAAAAAAAAAACAATTAACGACATCACGATGTAGCCGCACATCAAGTCTTCAGACACTAGATGCACTACAAGTGCATTATGGGTAATCTCGTAACCTAACCAGAGACCAGGATATAAATATCCAGTAAGAATTTGCACACTACATATGTCTGAGACTGAGAATAGTGCGCTACGAAGCACATAGGGAAGAAATCCGGACGCAGAATCAGGGGTGAACCTGAAATAAATGACATCGTTATTTATATGCATTATAAAGGTTTACAAAGTATACCTGAGGTAGAGGCTCAAACAAAAATCCGACTGCCAAAATCACAAGGAGGACCAGTATGGAGGCCAAAAACCCTGCAATCTACACACACAAACACAGACAGAGAACAGCAGTTGGCGTATCGTACATTTATGACTTGCAGAATGTTTGCTTATCTTACATTTATTACAACAGTAATTAAACTACTGTTGTGACAACACACACACATCTACACACACAGCAGCAAGAAAGCAGAAACTGAAAGAAGACACTATTATGTGGACAAAACAGTGATCAACACCATATCCGGATACACGCTGGGGACAAATATGCTATTATCAGTGGTGTAAAGTAACAAATTATATATGATTATTGAATAATTCTGCATTTTTCAAATGAGTCCTTTGAGTTTTAAATATTGTACTTAACTACATTTTAAATCAAATACAGTACTGAGTAAAAAAAAAATTATAATAATCATCCAAGGGGGAACAAAATGAAATGTTTTTTTCAATTAAAAAGAAAAAACAAGTTTGAGATTTAGATCTTCTTGTGCTTTTTGAGCTACATCAGAATCCCCCAACCAACCCTTACAATTAAAAAAAACATTAACTCTGTAAACTACAATTTTTTTCTTCAATTTTTACACTTGCAACTTTATTTGTGGTAAAATTTCATTGAAATCCTAATGTACCATTAAAACCATTTTACTCGGATTTTTTCCACACAATTTGGTCCAATTCCCTTCTATTAGACGAATCGCCCCTAAATGATCAGGTTCTTCCTCAGCTAGCTAAAGCTCGTCCGGCTAATTCTAAAGCAATCGGCTGGAGAACACACTTACGGTGGTAACTGAGGAGTGGTAGCTGAGTAGATCAGATATCCTGACTGGGAGTGAATTCCGGTCAGAATTCCCAGCACTACAAAGCTACCACTGATGGCTGCCTGAGTAAGATGGTTAACTCTCAATAGCTCAGCTGTATACCTGAGATAACCAAGTCTCTATAGATAAGAGCATCTGTCAGATGCTGTAAATCCAAGTTCTTTTACTTACAGGAAAACAAAACATCTGCTGTCTTCATATAAGCTTAATAAGCTTATTTTTTTTTAATAATACGAATGCAGAACAGTAGGAACTTGGTGACAGCAAAAATATAAATAATTATATAAATTACCACTATATAATAGTATAAATAATAGCTAACTAATACATACATATCTATATCTATATATATGTATGGATATGTATCTATCTATAGATCTCACTCACACACACTATATATATATATATATATATATATATATATATATATATATATATATATATATATATATATATATATATAGATAATACATACATATACATACATACATATATTATATATATATATATACATATATATTAATAATATAGATATATATATATATATATATATATATATATATATCATATACATATTATATATAAATATATACACACATATACACACACACACACACATATACATACATATACATACATATACATATATATATATATATATATATATATATATATATATATATATATATATATATATATATATATATATATATATATATATATATATATATATATATATTATAGCACACATACATATACACACATATACACACACACACACACACACACACTGTTTAGTACACAGTGTTTATTGTAGAAATTAGGTGTGTTTGTGCATGCGCGTTACCTGAGTCTTTCCGCCCGTGCTCTCCTGCACCAGACTGCGAGACATCGAGCTGGTGACGGCAAAGGTGTGGAAACAGGAACTCACGGAGTTGCACAATCCGAGTGCAATCAGCTCCTGCAGTCACAAATCCCAATCTTATCACATCAGTGCTGTTTAAATGAGAGCCATAAAACCATGCAGACAGTTGTAAACTCTTAGGGGGGGGGGTGGTGGTGGACAAAAGTATTGGGACACCTGACTTGTTCAATACAACCACAAATGGCTGGAAGTTTAAGGACGCTGAGGAATTAAAATGTCCCATTCATTGACCTAGGAGACCCAAACCTGTTCCAGCATGACAATATCCCTGAAAATGTACCTTTAAACTGGAAATGTCTGATGATAATATAGTGCATTACAGTAAACGACAGCGCCTTCGTGTTCTATTCTACATAGCGAGTGTATGAAGTGGGAAATCTAGTAACAATTATACATCAGAATAACGAAATCGCCTTGTGTTACTCTATGCTCGTGTTTGAACAGCCATCGCTGCATCACAGACAGGGAGGGTTCAGTAACCTGGTTTCCATCCACGCTGTAGTTATATTTGAGAGCAAATATTTTCGCCAAGGAGATCCCGATGGAGAATCCCACCACTGCCATAGCTACAGCATCTGCCAGCACGTTGGGGAAGAGACTGAAATCGGGAAGAGCCGGCACTTGAAGACTTAAATAAATAAATAAATGATTCCCATTAGCATTAGCACATATTTCAGTACAACACAAAGACTCTGAGCACTCGGACTCACCCTTTAGGAATTTCTCCTACTATATCCACCTTGTAGTTCTTGGACAGAGCCATGCCGTACGAAATCCCAGTCGAGACGATCACCTGCAGATCAACATGTCAGTCTAGTGAGCCCTATACACCTACACTTCAACATAGATGTTAAACCTAGCCTCATGCTTTACAACACAACATTACCACAATGATTTCTCCAGGAATGGGGATGGGGAGCTTCTTTTTGAATCGCTCGTTTAACTCCTTCACACCGTAGAGGAAGATGATACACACCAATCCCAGGACAATCGTGCTGACGTTAGTGCTGGAGATTTGTTCAAACACAGCGATGAGACTCTGCACACAGAACATGATGATCAGAGAAGGTACAAAAAAACCGGCTTACAAAAAATTATAAACACACATACGTATACATATATATATATATATATTTGGTCATGATATGCAATATAGAGCATAAAGAGAAAATATTCTTGTAAATTTTGTCATTTAATTTATCTACATAAATTAAACAAAAATCATCAGGACATAAAAACATAACTGTTGCTATGTTTCCACACGGACGGTTTTAAATGCAGGATGTGTGCCTCGTGGTGGTTTTCGGTGCTTGAGTTGAGAACTAGCACATCAGTAAAAGTGTTTTGTGATTAAACATTATATTTGTTATTTTATTATTAATTTTTATATACGAGTAAAGAAACTGAAAAAATGTGTGAACAAATGAGTAGTATTCATTTCATTTAGTATTAAATTAACTTTCGTATTTATTTATTTATTTATTATTAATACAAACGGCCCAACAGAAATGCAGGCTGCATTAATCAAGTGTTAATAAAACAATCTATAAATTATATAAAGTTCATTTAATTTCATTACATATATTTTATATACATCTTATAAAATGCTGTAATACTACTATTACTGTAATACTTAATGTTCTGGAAACATCCAAACACAAGACAACATAATTAGAAATTAGGCATAATACCAAGTTCAGAATGTGTGTGTGTGTGTGTGTGTGTGTGTGTGTGTGCGTGCGTATGTTCTCATGACGCATCAAGTTTGACCTTGAACTTGTGCTCATGTGCAAACGCAATGCAATACAATGCAAAAAGTAAAAATCCGAGCCAAAATCAACAGAGTAATTGATTTGACAGCAGTTATGACACGTTATAGAACTCACAACACAGGAAGGGATTTTGTGTGCTTTGTAAAATTCACTCACGTAGATGACAGATAAGGGCCCGCTGTAGCGCTGGGTTTTAACCCCGAATAAGTATTTCAGCTGAGAGACAAACACGTGCACTGCAGCGGCCGTGGTGAAGCCTCGCACCAACGGCTCGGTCAGATAAATCGCCACGAAGCCGAACCTCAGCACACCGAGCACCAACTGCACAAAATAAATAAATAAATAAATAAATAAAATAATCAGGGACACGAGAGGGTTGTGAATGAATATTACAAATAATCGTTGATTTTCAATACAAGCCAGGAATAGCACTTTTATCTTTATTTATTTACATTGTTGGACTATTTAGGCTTATAATTTTAAGCTAATATTTTGAATATTTCTTTGGGAGCACCATTTACCTTTACAATAGAGTACGTTTAAACTGAAAAGGCAATAAGACGAGAGAGAGAGAGAGAGAGATACCAAGTGGGAGAGAGTGCCAAAAAGAACAAGAAAAAGAAAAGGAAAGAGACGATGAAAACAGACAAAGAGATAAAGCGAGAAAGAAAGGTAGATAGAGATATAGCATGGTAGAGCGATGCACAGATAAATAGCAAGAATGACAGGGAGACAGACAGAGAGAAAGAGAGAAAAAGAGAGCAGGGCAAGTTAAGGGAATGTCAGATTTTGGGCAAAGGGTGAACAAACTAACTGACAGTAAATAAACATCTTATAACCTTAGTTCTCACATAAGGTTTTATGTATTCCAACACAATTCCTGAAAACGCCGGATTATGCAGCTGGTTATGATGCCGATGTGTACCTGAATAAAGCCCATGAGCATAGTGACAGCTACGGCCACTTGCACTCTCCGGGCATCTCGAGCCACCACGTCGATGATCTCCGTTCCGTTCGTCCCATTCAGGAGGAACATGGTGTCCGGTGCTTCTCTCACCACCACGCTTCCCACCATCAGACTAATCACGGCGAACGTTCCTGCAGGAGCCCACATGACAAAAACGGCCATGTAGAAAAGAGAGTGCAGAAATAACACACCCAGAGTTGTAACTAACTAATCAAGAATTAAAAAAAAAAAAATGACATTTTATACTTTTTAATCAATTATTTATTTTTTTTTAATTCAGATTTTTTTATAATTTGTATTCATTTAATTCAAAAATTTAATTTTGTTCTATTACATGCAAATTTCGCAAGATGCT
>JACRUU010000008.1:4373718-4376218 GCA_030449085.1 Kryptopterus vitreolus | reverse complement strand
TACAAATAATCATAAATTAATTGTTAATATTAATGTTATTTCATGTATTATTATTACTACATATAGATGAGTGTTTGTTAGTGTATAAATAGTTTTATTTAGGCAGATAATACATAAATATGATATAATATTAATACCATGATGATGTCACTAATAAGTAGTCGACCGTCACAAGCATCTAATTGGGCATTATGGTATTTTGTGTTTTGTTTTTTTTGGGCAAACCAAAAAAAATAATAAAAATAGATTCCCTATAACAGCAGCTCTGCCAGTCTCACAGGTTTATATTATGTTTATCTATATATATATATATATATATATATATATATATATATATATATATATATATATATATATATATATTATATAATTAAGAGGAAGTGTAACATTAAAGATTATTGCATTGAAATGTTTAAAAAATAAAAAAAGAGGATATTTAAGGAAGGAAGGCGTCTCTAGTGTCAGAGGTACAGCTGTAACAAAGAACTATTTCTCTATTTTTTACTATTATATACTTTTGTGAACTTCAAGCGACAACATAAAAGTAGATCGGATGAAGAAAAGAGCGTTTATAGCTGCAATAATGTAAACGAAAACAGGAACTAACACGACTCTCAGTTGATAAAAGTAATAATTAATAGGCATAGGAATTAAAAAAGGTACACTGTGGTATAAGGGTGGGGAGAGGACACACACACACACCACATCATGCCATCGTTGATTAGTTTCCACCAACAGCAGCACACCCGCCATGATTTATTACTCAAGAAAAGCACACAATGTTAGTTTAAAAAAAAAAAAAAAAAAAAAAAAAAAAAAAAAAAAAACAAAAATACCAAGAATGGGATTTTATTCGAAGGGTATCCAAACTCACGTCCTCCAGTTTTCTCCTACTTTATGGGAAAACTAATGAGAAATCTCTCACTGTGAAGGGAACAAAGCTATAAATATGACCAGGTGAATACTGCCAAAAAACCCCAGGGATGACCTTTCAGTGTGAAATGCTCATATAAAAAAAAAAAGAAAAGAATTAAAGAGCTGATTATTGGAGAATGTTCTGCTGTAAAGGAGTGACATTCAGGAGAGAGAGAGAGAGAGAGAGAGAGAGAGAGAGAGAGAGAGAGAGAGAGAAAAATACTAGGAAAGGAATGAGAAGCTCGAACAGGAACTCATGACACATCAGAAAGCAATGTAATGTAATGTAATGTAATGAAAGATCACGTGAGATTAGATGCAATTAGATTAGATCAGACACGTCCAACACGTTCTCATGTGCATTTGTAAGCGAACATCATGGAGATCATGAGTGGAGAATCCTGAGCAAAAACATCTAAAGAGGAGAATCCCAGCATATGCGCCAATCTGATCTGATCTAATCTGATCTGATCTGATCGTATTAAGTAAAGACACAGAAACCCCCATTCCCATCTTACCTGGACGAGTCTGGCTGAAGGATGTATCTCAGGGCAGAGCTCAATAAAAGTCTGAGCGCCCGGAGTTACTGATCAACACACACTCGTTTACGTCCTTTAAGTGCCGCGCAGCCTCACTACAGGAAGCAGAGACACGTGCCGGCACGTCACACGTCGCAGCGCAGCGCATTCTGGGATGTGTAGTATTATCTACGGCTGTAGTGCGGAAGTGTTTTCTCAAGGTTGTTTATCCATGCCCCGTGTATTTTTTTGCGTTGTCTGCAAAATAAATTATATATATGATTATATATATATATTATATATATGATATGAATATATGTGAAATACTTTCAGCACAAACTGTGTGTGTGTGTGTGTGTGTTTGTGCTGAAAGTTAGATTTATGTATGGATTTATATATATATATATGCACATATAAAGGCGCAGCAACTGCGGCCCCTACTGGTCAGGTAGCGCTATATTACTTATTGCTCGCTAGAAGTCTATAGAGGGAAAAAAAAGTACGACTAAAATAAATATAAAACAAATAAAAAAGCACAAATGTTACATAAATCAATAATTTTCATGTTTTTAATACTCTAACTAATTTTGACAGATATAATAAATAGAGAAATCCCATCAAAATCTCTCTCTAATGAAATAATTATATCTATTTCACTCTGGGAATTATTCTTTCATTATTACTTTCTTGTTCATTAATTTCTTATTAATTTCTAAGATAATTTTTTTAGTAGTTGTTTAAATTGTTAAATATGTGCCTCCATGGAGAATATGAGACAATACAGATTAAACGGAACACAACATACAGAGCATATGAAAGATCATTAATGTACATAAAGTGTGACAGTTCACGATAGTGTAAATAGCAGTATAGTGCATAAAGGTACTAATAATTTACCCTTGAGAGGATTGAACCATTTTCTTTGAAGATATAAATCAAAGATTCAACATCTTCATCAACAAGCACCATTGTAAAGAACAAGCACCATGCTAAAGAAGTTGATTTCACTTATAATATTTCATGTTAAGAATATATACAAACAAAGGAAATGAACATAATGCTACAGC
>JACRUU010000008.1:4368007-4373218 GCA_030449085.1 Kryptopterus vitreolus | reverse complement strand
GAGAGAGACAGAGAGAGAGAGAGAGAGTGAGAGAGAGAAAGAGAAAGAGAGAGAGAGTGAGAGAGAGAGAGAGAGAGAGAGAGAGAGAGAGAGAGAGAGAGAGAGAAAGAGAGAGACAGAGAGAGAGTGAGAGAGAGAGAGACAGAGAGTGAGACAGAGAGACAGAGAGTGAGAGAGAGAAAGAGAGAGACAGAGAGATAGACAGAGAAAGAGAGAGAGAGAGCGAGAGAGAGAGAGGTGAATTGCAAACGCCTTGAATATTTCCTCATTCTGTCACTTTATAACTACAAAGTGTTTTATTGGGATTTTGGGACCAAAACAAAGAGATAATAAACAATCGTACGCGGTGTTAAAGAATTTACACGTATACGTTTATCCTCTCCGCAGTCGATACTTTGCAGAACGAGCGCCAGGTGAATCTGATTGGATGCACAACGGTCTGTGAACAGCAATTATCAAGTCTTCCTAAATAGGATTACGGTCTGACTGGGACATGGATACGCTTCTTTGTTTTTTTGACGTATTTGAACCTCCGCCCCAGTCTCAAGTCTTCTCCAGCATCTAATATGGTTTTCTTCCAATATTGCCCTGGATTTATCTCCATCCATCCCTGTCCCTGATAAAGAAAAGCATCCTCACAGCATGACGCTGCCACCACCATGTTACATTTACATTACATTTACATCACTTTGGCAGACACCCTTATCCAGGGCGACTTACAACGGAGCAATCAAGGGTTAAGGGCCTCGCTCAAGAGTGGCAGCTCTGGTGGTGGAGGGATTTGAACCTGCGATCATCCAGCCAAATAGGACTTAGGTCTGAACGCATGAATACGCTTTGTTCTCAACCCTTCCGTTGTGTCCCTGGCTGTATGTTTAGGGTCGTCGTCCTGCTTGGAAAAGTGACCCTCGGCCCCAGGTTCAAGTCTTCTCCAGCATCTAATATGGTTTTCTTCCAGTACTGCCCTGGATTTATCTCCCACTAACTCTGACCAGATTCCCTGTCCCCGTCCGTCCTCACAGCATGACGCTGCCACCACCACCTTACATGTACATTCAATTTAGGGTATAGGACGGACGCCCTTATCCGGAGCGACTCGACAATCCAGGGTTAAATGTGGATGCATATTTTTTGCAATACACTGAAGAGAAAGAGAAAGCGAGGGAGAGAGAGAGAGAGAGAGAGAGTGAAAGAGAGCGAGGAGGGGAAAAGAAAGAGAGAGAGAGAAAGACTTGTAATGGAGATTCTTGGTTGTGTTTGATGACAGTCGGAACACACTCAAGGGTCTCGACTAGTCTTGCATTACTTTACACACACACACACACACACACACACACACACACACACACACACGCGCGCGCGCACACACACACACACAGCCTCCATATCGTTAACACAAACACCATAATTAAACATCTCCTAAACAAAGCACACACTCTGTAATTACGCTTTCAGCAGCAACACACCACACCAGGGGGAGGCGACTGAAACACGGCCCTCTGCACCGCTGTGTGTGTGTGTGTGTGTGTGTGTGTGTGTGTGTGTGTGTGTGTGTGTGTGTGTGTGTGTGTGTGACAAACCGCACAGCTAATGGAGTCATTCACACCAAGTCCCTCTGTGGTGTTGACAGAAGGCTCACGTCGATCAGGACCAGAACCTCTGTGAGTGTGTGTGTGTGTGTGTGTGTGTGTGTGTTGTGTGTGTGAGAGTGTGTGTGTTTGTGTTTCAGTGTGTGTGTTTGTGTGTGTCCCTACAAATATCAGAATGGATATTATATTCGGAATATAGATATTCTATCTTTTTTATAGTTACATGAATCCCCCAATAATAAACACCACCACGACACCCATGACTTCTTTTCTGGTCACATGACCACAGAAAAACATCACCATTGCCACCACTCGTTTCTTCTCCACTCGTTTCAGAGGAAAGAACATCCACTCGTTTCTTTTTCCACGTGAGAAAAAGAGGGGAATCGAGGGGGTTCCCTCCCCTTCTGTCCCCCCCCCTCTTCACTCGTTTATTCTCCACGTGCTCTCCAATTCGTCTCCATCTTCTCTTCACTCGACTTTTCATCTCTACTCCTCCTCCACTCGTTTCATCTCTACTCACTTCCTCTTCACTCGTTTCCCTCTCCACTCGTTTCCTCTCCACTCTTATCTCCACTCAATTCATCTCCACTCGTTTCCCCTCCACTCGTTTCCTCTCCACTCATTTCATCTCTACTCACTTCCTCTCTACTCGTTTGATCTCCACTCGTTTCATCTCTACTCACTTCCTCTTCACTCGTTTCTCCACTCGTTTCATCTCCACTCCACTCATCATCTCTCCACTCGTTTCACTCCACTCGTTTCATTCCACTCGTTTCCTCTCCACTCGTTTCATCTCAACTCCTTTCATCCCCACTCGTTTCCCCTCCACTCCTTTCCTCTCCACTCGTTTCCTCTCCACTCGTTTCCTCTCCACTCGTTTCATCTCCACTCGTTTCATCTCTACTCACTTCCTCTTCACTCGTTTCCTCTCCACTCGTTTCTTCTCCACTCGTTTCATCTCTCCACTCGTTTCATCTCTACTCACTTCCTCTCCACTCGTTTGATCTCCACTCGTTTCATCTCTACTCACTTCCTCTTCACTCGTTTCCCCTCCACTCATTTTCTCTCCACTCGATTCCTCTCCACTTGTTTCATCTCCACTCGTTTAATCTCCACCCGTTTCCGCTCAACTCATTTCATCTCCACTCGTTTCCTCTCCACTCATTTCATCACAACTCCTTTCATCCCCACTCGTTTCCCCTCCACTCGTTTCCCCTCCACTCGTTTCCTCTCCACTCGTTTCATCTCAACTCCTTTCATCCCCACTCGTTTCCCCTCCACTCCTTTCCTCTCCACTCGTTTCCTCTCCACTCATTTCATCTCCACTCGTTTCATCTCTACTCACTTCCTCCTCACTCGTTTCATCTCCACTCGTTTCCTCTCAACTCATTTCATCTCAACTCTTTCACTCCCTCCACTGTTTCCCCTCCACTCATTTCCTCTCCACTCGTTTCCTCTCACTCATTTCTCCACTCCTTTCATCCCCACTCGTTTCCGCTCAACTCGTTTCCTCTCCACTCGTTTCATCTCCACTCGTTTCATCTCCACTCGTTTCCCCTCCACTCCTTTCCTCTCCACTCGTTTCCTCTCCACTCGTTTCATCTCCAGATAGATAGACCGATAGACAGACTGATAGACAGACTGATAGATATTCATACCAAATGTTACATGGCTATAGTAATCTATACAGGATCTTAGATTTATGGATGGATGGATGGATGGATAGATAGATAGAGCGAGCTTCATGCCAAATTCTACATTGCTATGGTACTCTAAACAGGACTGCAGATGGATGGATGGATGGATGGATGGATGGATAGATAGATAGATGAATGGATTGATGTATGGATTGATGTATGGATTGATGTATGGATTGATGTATGGATGAATAGATAGATAGAAATGTGGAAGAATGGATGGATGGCTGGATGGATGGATGGATGGAAGGAACAGGAATATGAAGCCTCAGTGTCGCTCGCTGCATCAGATAATGGTTCGGCAAATGTACGTTTTACGGCTGTTTGTATTAAATTAGACGGCGTGATGCGTCTCTCAAGGACGTGTGGATGCGGCGTGAGCTCACACAGACCTATTTATTCATTAAATAAATAACCATAACCTTTTATTGTGCCAAAAACATCATCATTATCACTACACATAATGGATTACGCTTGATATGTGGAACGTTACGCAAAGAAATTGCCTTGAAAAGTCATTGTTACGCCAAAAAAAAGGGGGGGGGTGATTTAAAATGCAGCGAATAGACCCGGCTCATGGGCGGCCCGAGTACAAAGCGAAGTATGACAGAAGAAGCTGATACATTTCCTAATAAAGGAATTCAGTAAATACATATAATATATATATTATATATATATATATATATATTATATATATATATAACACAGTACATAAATATTATTTACATTTCTAAAGATTCAGCTGCTGCTTATAATCTATTTAATGTCCTCGCTTATACCACAGAGCTCTGGATTCTGCTTTCTGATTGGTCGGCCATCGTGCATTCATATTAACGCACATTCATTTTGATACCTTATTATTTGTAGAATACACTCGCACTGATGCTATGTGAAATACTGTAGGGATTTTGTAGGGATATTGTATCGTAGGGGTTTAACGGTATAAAAATGTATATTCACATTCTCCGCGTGACTCCGGGGGAATACGCTTTTTTTTGCCCTAATTCTAAAGTGTAAAGTGCACATCCACTACACTAGGTGGCGCTCTCCTTGTCTCAGTATGCACAGGGAATACCGTGACGGAAAAATATGACGGAGCGCATGTAGCGCTCGTTAATCAATATTTTTTGTCGAAGGCTACGAAGGATTTACCGCAAGTTTTTCAAATCCCGTTAACCAAACACGGTGTTAGCGATAATGACTTTTTTAGCGGTAATGCTAGCCTAATGCTAATGCTAATAAACCAGTAATCGTTTCATCCCTAGTAATACGAAATATTTACAAAATTACTGAGCAAAAACAGGCCTCGATACTGAAAAGCTTTTCTTCGCATTTTTTATTTGTTTATTTATTACAGTTAATATCGTAACCTGCTGAGACAACGTGTAAAAAAATAGACAATTCAAATATTTAATTCAAGCTTTTCTGTAAATAAAATAAAATAAAAAAAATACATTATAGAAAGCATATTTTTGAGGTAAAAATGTTGGCTGTAAAAATAGATAAATAAATAAATAAATACGAATATTACTACTGCTACCACGACGGGCGTAATGGTGTATCGTATGTCCGTCTTATCTCTTTAATAACGCTGTCCTTTAATTATTTCCCGCTGCATAATGACCTTTCCTCTTTCCTTATCTCACTCACTATACAATTACCTACACTGTTAATTAAATAGCAATTAATGACCTCCTCCTGCTCCCCTTATCAGCCTAACGAGTCGCTCTCGGCTCATCAGCGACGCTAACGCTCGAAACGCCAAGTGCTTATCGGGAAAAGAAAAGGTAATGGCTACGGAGCTAACGACAAAAACATCGACTCGTTAATGACCGTGGTTTGACGCCAACGATGCCTGTGTAGGATCTCGTCCACTCATGAACCTCGGGGGTTATAATGTCATAACCCCGAAACAGCAAACA
>JACRUU010000008.1:4353007-4358007 GCA_030449085.1 Kryptopterus vitreolus | reverse complement strand
TTTGTTTATGTTGATACACACTTTAAAACAAAATCGTTCAAAAGGAAAAGCAGGTTACAAGAAGGAGGAGAAGACGGTGGGAAATAAAGTAAAAAAAAAGAATGAAGACGGAGAAGAAGAAAAGGATGGAAGTAGACGAAGACGCTCTTTTTCATTGCGAGACGTTCTTGTCGCGCCGTTTAGTTTCATCTTTCTCGCTAAATTGCCGTAGCATCGAAGGACATTTAAGTGTCCCGACACCAGAGAGTGTGTGTGTGTGTGTGTGTGTGTGTGTGTGTGTGTGTGTGTGTGTGTGTGTGTGTGTGTGTGTGTGTGTGTGCGAATATCGAACGACGTGCCTCAAGGTCGCTGATTGTTGGCGTCTCCTGAGCTGCGCCTCGGCCCTGGCCTGTGCTCGACGCGGAGGACACACACACACACACACACTACGGTATTGTGTAAGAGAACCCAGCTGGCGTCCGTCCCTCAGCACGAGGTCCACAATAGCGGCGTAGCTGGACGCCGGTGTGCTCGGACCGCATTAGCGCCGCGGAGAAGTGAACTCAATTACACGTGGGAGCAGAGGCCAAGACAAACCAGACGGCGCGGCGGAACGGAGTCCATTGTCGAGCGCAGCCGTACACCAATTACGGACGGGATTTCGGGGTTGTTTATTTATTTATTTATTTATTTATTTATTTATTCTTTTATTGTGTTTACAAACTCCTCCGTCCGTCCGCTCGCGCTGCCACATGACACTTGCGAGAGCTAATCATAACTCGATTAAAGGGTGCGCGTGAGGAGCGCTGACGCACCGCAGCCCGTACAACCTGTTCAAGGCTGCCGAAATCAACCCCTCCCCCCCCACCACCACCACCACCACCATCCCGGGAATACAACACAAAAATAAATAAATAAATAAATATGTAAGTAAATAAATAAATAAATAAATAGAAATGCCGTAACCGGGCCCAGATGGCTTTTAGATTAAAACCCGCTCGGTGTCGTCACAGAGATGTGTACGCATAAAAACTGCCTTGCACTCGCTAACCAGGCTACCGTAGTAACAGCCGTCATGGTCGTTGTGTTACACTGCGAAACGTCTTTACGTGCTTCTGTACATTTACTGTGTTGTAGAAAATCTGAAATCAGAGTCGGGCTGGTAAAAGGGGGTGGAGTTGGGGGCGGAGCTAAGTGGGACGTTTTTGCGGCTTTACAAAAGGCATCTTATGGTTTTGAGTTTGACATAGATAGATAGATAGATAGATAGATAGATAGATAGATAGATAGATAGATAGATAGATAGATAGATAGATAGATGGACAATGGAGAGAACACTCAATGAATCGTTTTATAAATAAAGATGAATAAACAATTAATGAGACATGTGAAGACAGACGGACTGAATGATTGACAAGCACAAAGACACGCCCATTGCATTTAGAAAATCAGAAATTAGAGTCAGGCAGGTAAAAGGGGGTGGATTTGGGGGCGGAGCTAAGAGGAACATTTTTGAGTCGTTACAAAAGTCATCTTATGATTTTGAGTTTGAGATAGATAGATAGATAGATAGATAGATAGATAGATAGAGATAGATAGAGAGATAGATAGATAGATAGACAGAGAGAACACTCAATTAATCATTTTAAATAAAGACGAGTAAACAAATAATAAAGTGTGATCTTTCCTTTTTGTGATTGACAAGCACAAAGACACGCCCATCGCATTTAGAAAATCAGAAATTAGAGTCGGGCTGGTAAAAGGGGGTGGACTTGTGGGCGGGGCGGGCGGGGCGGGGCGTGGCTGGGGCGGGTCTAAGTGCATCAGGGAATGTTTTAAGTTACAAAAGGCATCTTGTGTTTTTGAGTTCTGAGCAATTAGTAAATACTTTTATAAAGTGTTCTTCTTGTGCAAGTAACACACTTCATTACAACAACTAAGTATAAAGCAATTGTAATGTTTTTGCCTCTTAAGTGCATTTTACTTGTCATTCGTTTGAAATGTATCACAGATTCAATTCATTCATTCATTCATCTTTATTCATCTTCTACCGCTTTATCCGATCTTCTCTCGGGTCACGGGGAGCCTGTGTGCCTATCTCAGGCGTCTATGGGCATTAAGGCAGGATACACCCTGGATGGAATGCCAACCCACATACTCACATTCACACTCTTTCCAAGGTGCCAATCAACCTATTGTGCATGTTTTTGGACCGGGGAGGAAACCGGAGAACCCGGAGAAAACCCCCCTGAGGCACGGGGAGAACATGCAAAACTCCACACACACATGGACGAGAAGGGAATCGAACCCGGACCCTGGCGGTGTGAGGCGAACGTGCTAACCACTAAGCCACCGTGCCCCGTCAATACACTTAAGGGTGAATTAAATATAATGTGTCTAAACCCAAAGAAATTTGGGCAAAACATACTTAAGTTGAAATTGTATTTGTGCTTTAGTGTATTAGTCAATACCAAGAAACAAGTGCACTTCTTTAAGGCACTATAAAAGCATAATGATTTAAAATGGTACGTAAGACGTAATTAGGCATTAGCACAGCGTGCACTTAACTGTGTTGAGAAATAATGGCATTAAAGTGTACTCTACTTCGGGTAATGTCGTTAATTCTAATAATATTACATTCTCTGCAAGTGCACTTTATAAAATGTATCTTAAGTACACAAAAAGTAGCCTTTCAGTACAATTAATAGGTTAAAACAGCTCAGCGCTATCTCTCTATTGAAGACAAAAATGCTACCCATAAATAAAAACAATAGTGTAAAAAGTTACGAGAGTCTCCTTTCATCCCATAACTAAGATGTAAACATTGTCTTATGTAACTTTTTGTTTGTTTGTTTGTTTGTTTTTCACGTCCAGCATCCAGTAGCGTTTTTAACACAGCAACAACAATTTATGAATACTGCAATATCGAACTTCTACGAAATACGATGCACAAAAGCCCCACCTTCACCGCCATGTCGTCTCAATCCGCTGGCAAAATTGCCTCTCTTTTTGTTTTTTTTTTGTTTTGTTTTTTTTTTAAACTAGCATTAGCAATAACGTTAGCATCGAGACCCGAATGGGCTCTTTTGAACAATCCTCATTCGTATCACGGCCGTTGTGGGAGCACACCGAGGTCTCGCACGATCATAATAAAGCCCTGTCCTCTGCAAATTGTACAGGCGTCTAGACTCCGTCTGCTTTCCTGCCCGGAGACGCACTTAAGTGCGCATTTAGAACATTGGCGGTGGAGACGACAGAATGGCTCGAATTTCCAGCGGTTAAAAACGAAGAAATCTGCAGGACGGAGCTTTGGGAGGCTTGCGTTTTCACTGACTGGGTTTGCTATTATACCGCTTTTATTGGAAATAAAAAAGAAAACGCACGTGGCGATAGAATAGAATCTATTCTAAAATCTCTCCCTTCATATGAATCATCACTGAATCATATAGTGAGGACCATTCGGATCCCTCCATCCTTCTGGGAACGATTTTGGATCGTGAATCCAAAATTTTTTGGATACTGATGGAGGCCGTGGAGGTGAGGAGGCCTGGGGGGGGTTTGGGAGGGGTTTCGCTCCACGTTCCTGTTCAGTAGGGTTGGAGCTCTATAGGAGGAGATCTTCCACTCCAACTCACGTGAAGCACATGGCTTTTGTGCACCGTCATGTGCCAGTTCCAAAGCAAATGTGTTTCTTTTCCCCCCCCGAACTGTTACCACAAACTTGGACTCACAAAATTGCCTAGGGTGTCTTTGGAAGGCTTCGGCATTTGAGTTATTCCTTCACTTGAACTACGAGACCCAAACCTGTTCCAGCGGGATGAAGATCTGCTTAACATGGATTGAGCGACCTCATTCTCCAACCCGACTGAACATGAGAACAAAATTTAGTGGCGAATCTTCCCGGAAGAGTGAAAGTTATTTGTTGAAGGCGGAACGCACGTAGACGACGCCGTCGTGAGCATTTATACTTCCGCGTCGCTCTGCAGTGACTACTCCCAAACACTAGTTGGCGGTGGTGCGGTGTTTGAGTTTCTTCGTTGTGTTTTTTTGGTTTTCGGCTGTAGCAAAAATGGCGACTGGACAAGAATTAGCTGTCGTAAAATGGTGAATCATAGATATGGCGATATTTTCTCGACCAATCAGAGACCTCGCGCTCTATTTGTAACGAGGTACGCGTCAGCATTGATACTTCTCCGTCACTCTGCAGTGACTACTCCGAAACACTAGGTGGTGTAAAATGGTGACGAAGAATCATAGAGATGTCGATATTTTCTTTCTTCTTCGATGATCTTTTTGACCCCTCGTTTTTTTTTTTTTTTTGTACGAAGTTACTTTTTTGGAGAAGTGCCCGTCAGGTTATAGCACAGGGAAGGTGTTGGTGCATAGGATATGCCGTAGCCTTGATGCAGGATTAAAAACCATCTTTCAAAAAATGATAGGAGATTGGGGAGGGGGTAGTTCAGCAGGTTAGCGAGGTGCCCGTCAGGCTACTACATAGGGTAGGTGTCGGTGCAGAGGATACGCCGTAGCCTCGACGCATGAATAAAAACCAGCTGTCAAAAAAATTATATTAGATTGGGGAACGGGGTGTTACTAAATGGTTAAGCGAGGTGCCCGTCAGGTTACGGCATAGGGTAGGTGTCAGTGCATAGGATACGCCGTAGCGTCGACGCAGGAATAAAAACCACCCTTTAAAAAATGCTATTAGATTGGGGAGGAGGGTGTTGCTCTATGGTTAAGCGAGGTGCCCGTCAGGTTACGGTGTAGGGTAGTTGTGGATGTGTAGGATACGCCGTAGTCTTGTCTCAGGAATAAAAACCATCTTTCACAAAATGATAGTAGCTTGGGGAGGGGGGTGCTGCGCAGTGGTTAAGCGAGGTGCCCATCAGGTTACGGCATAGGGTAGGCGTCGGTGCGTAGGATACGCCGTAGTGTTGACTCAGGAATAAAAACCAGTTTTCAAAGAAATTATATTACATTGGGGAGGGGGTAGATCAGTGGTTAAGCGAGGTGCCCGTCAG
>JACRUU010000008.1:4338007-4340507 GCA_030449085.1 Kryptopterus vitreolus | reverse complement strand
AACCGCTTTAAGACAACCCAATGATTATCATAAGCCCTTCATCACAAACCAATGCCCTCCATAAGCCCTTCATCACAGCCCAAAGACCTACATAATCCCAGTGCAGTGACTTATACAATGAAGGTGTCATTACAGCTCAGCGACAACATAAGCCATTCATCACAACCTGATGACAAACATAACCCGTTCGTGACAACCAATTGACTTGCATAAGGCCTTCATGACAATCTAATGACTCACATAAAGCCTTCATGACAACCCAATGGACTATAAAAGTACTTCATGACAACCTAATGACCTACACAGGCTACATAGGTATTTACATTTAATGCCCATTTAATTTGTAATGTAATAAAACCCCTAAAAAGTTAATTGTGTAATTACAAGTTGTAAACATGCACTATTCAAAGACTTTATAAGCCCTTCATGAAAACCCCACAAGGTTCAACATTTAACTGAAAACACGATCCGATGCTATTAATATTATGTTAAAAGATATAGTTGTTGTTTTATTACATGCTATGTACAGTACACACACTGTTCATAGGCTTACAATGGCAGCTATATAAGTCCTTAATGACAACCTAATGGCCTACTTAAAGATATAGTTTACAGTATTTAATAAGACGCACAAATTACATATTATTAGTTACACAATACAGGTTTTAAATAGCTAGTTGTGTTATTAAATATTATAAACATGCACAGTACAGCAGGCATAAGCCTTCACGACTTGCGTACATGAAACAAACTATTACAACAAATCGTTAATTATTTACGAGGCTGATAATCCAAGCAAACAAATCATCACAGGCCCTCAAAATACAGTTGCAAATAAGTGTATGCTTATAACCCTGTTATTAAGCGTCATACACGCTTTGCACTTGATTATGCACTATGTATCTCCCTCCATGTATGATGAATGGGGTGGTCGTAGAAATAGATTCAAACAGTTAGGACATGAAGCCTTTTTCACCTCTTCATTATAGCGTCATAAAAGATGCATACAATGCTTATGAATGCGTTATAAAGGTCATATGTAGGTTCCATTGGAGGGGGGAGAAAACAGGTTTTCAAAACAAACCTTAGTGAAGAAAGCTTTATGTAATAATTTGTGTCTATGATTTACAGTTTGTAACTTGGACACAGCATAACACACACACACACACACACACACACACACACACACACACACACACACACACACACACACACACACACACACACACACATATATATATACAGATCCGTGCTCGGCTCTGCGTCCTGCACAGTGTCAGGAGTGAACCCATATGTCACCCAACGCCCCGTCCTGCCAAGCGTGCACTTGAGTGTATTTGACAGAAAAACAATTTGTGTTTCGGACTGCAGCACTTTCCAGCTGACTGACCCGTGTGTGTGTGTGTGTGTGTGTGTGTGTGTGTGTGTGTGTGTGTGTGTGTGTGTGTGTGTGTGTGTGTGTGAGAGAGAGAGGCTCAGATGCCCTGCATTGTTGTTGCAAAAGGTCCAGTTCAGACCTTCGAGCTGTGCTTCGTCTCTCTCGCCGTCTCTTTATCTTTCTCTACTGTCTCAATGTAGTCTTTTCGTTCCTGTCTCTCTTTTTGGAATACCTCTCCCTATTTATCTTCACTCACTCTATCGTGTCTTTCCTCTATTCCTCCCTTTTTCCTCCCTTTAACTCCCTTTTCAGCATTTCCGCCTCTCAATGGCCTTGTCTCTTATGTTTTCACTTTTCACATCACTCTTCCTTCTCTTTCTCAATCCATCTCTATTTCTCTGGATCTCTCTCTCTCTCTCTCTCTCTCTTTCCTCATCACACAAACTCTCTGTCTGTCTTTCTCTCTGTCTGTCTTTTTATCTTTTTATTTTATCTTTCTCTCTCTGCTTTGTCCCTCTCTCTCTAGAATGCACTATGTGTCTGTCTTTCTTTATTGATAGAAATGATAGAAATGGATTGTCTCTATGTCGCTATTTATATTTCTGTCTTTCCCTCTCCCTTTATCTCTCATTTTGTCACTTCTATCTCTCTGTCTATCTATCTATCTATCTATCTATCTGTCTATCTGTCTGTCTATCTATCTATCTGTCTATCTGTCTGTCTATCTATCTATCTATCTATCTATCTATCTATCTATCTGATATAAAAATGTATATCTATATATATATAATATATCTATATATATCTGTCTATGTCTGTCTATCTATCTATCTATCTATCTATCCACTCTTTTTTTTTGTGTCCCTGTCTTCCTCTGTCCAATGCTCTCTTTCTGTCCCTTCTCTCTCTCTCTCTCTCTCTATCTCTCTCTATGTATGTGTGTATATGTGTGCATGTGTGTGTGTGTGTTTTTTTTTGTTGTGTCTCTAACTATTTTTACTTCTGTTCCTTCTTCATTTGTCACTTGCTCTATCTATCTATCTATCTATCTATCTATCTATCTATCTATCTATCTATCTATCTATCTATCTATCTATCTATCTATCTATCTATTATATATCT
>JACRUU010000008.1:4320507-4333007 GCA_030449085.1 Kryptopterus vitreolus | reverse complement strand
TACTATTTATTTTACTCTGGAAGTTATTCTTTTTCTTGTAAATAAATGAGTTTCTTGTTCATTTCAATGTTACTTTGTTTCGTGGTGGTTTTAAGTGTAAAATATGGGACGTGGCTCCTTTAAGAATTGTGTTCCGGTTGCTTTCCCATATAAACTGGTGATACGTTTAGGTTATTTGCGTTCACAAAAGAAAAAAAAAGCGCTTGCTTGCGTAATACAGATTTGGGAACGCAATACGCTTTTTGGCGCTTTTGACTAATAATTTAGAATAAAAATGTTAATTAAAATATCAATATTATTATTTAATAGCTAATTAAAATATAATACATTTAAGTAAATGAGCTAGTCAAAAAGCTATTCAAAATTCCTGGTTATAAATATTCATAAATATGAGCAATAATAAGGTCATCTAAAAGCTATATTATACATATGTAACTATACACATTTACCATATATAGAAAAAATAATGTATATATAATATATGTGTGCAGAAAAGACACACACACAGAGGCGGAAATTTTAATGCGGTCGCAAACATCTGCCTATTCATTTCAGCGCTAATACAATAATAGCGTTGAAACATCTGCTAATGAGGCACAATGCAATCAAGGCAAATGGGCGGGGCTTGTCACAACATCTGTTCCCCAGACTAGCGTAAGCCACTACGTCCTGACAGAACGCTAAGCGGTGTTCAATGACCCTGAAATCCATCACGGCCTACCTACACACACACACACACACACACACACACACACACACGCAAAACATAGACAAGCTCTGAAAAGTAACCCAGACCTACAGGGGTTCAATTACCTGTTTCCCCTCCCCCAAAACCCTCCTACACCACGTCTGGGGCACTGAGTGCCACTTCCTGCCTGGTCCCCAAGGCTGTAGGTCTGGAAGGTTTCTATGTGTGTCTATCTGGGTGTGTGTGTGTCTCCTTGAAAGGACCATTGTTCACCAAGGTGGTCCCGAAGAGAAGCAGGGCCCGCACGGGGTGGACAGTTAGCGGAGGTGGCTAATCACAAGGCGGGTCGGTAAATATTTATCCGGAGGGATGTAAACGGCTGCTCAGTATAATTTAGCGACAGGCTGTTCCTTCCTGCGTGGTGATGTTGTTTAGTCTCAAAGAGAGATGGAGGACAAGTATGTTAGCATGAGCTTGGGTCTGTGTGTGGTTCCACAATTGTTACAAACGATTTTTATCATTTTTTTTCACCACACTATTTTTTATTTATTTATTTTTACATACGTTGTACACGATCCGACCCTGGCGCTTGGGCCCCTTAAATCCAGACCCCCAATTCAGTTTTGAACACTGGAGAAAAGCCGTCCTCATGACACAACCTGGACGGCAAGTTTGCGGGGGTGGGAAGTTGTTTACAGTCACTTGTGCTCTCGCTAGCAAATCGGAAAAAAATACCCAATGGTACACAAAATACCGGATAGCTCACAGGTTCTGCTTTTCCAATACAGTGACCCCTAGAGGACACAATAGGGTACTGAAAAGGGGATAAATAAGGAGCCGATCACATCGCAATGATTTGGGAATGCCATTCGCTTCCGTAAGTTTTGGCATCAATTGTCAAACTTTTTTGCCGTTTTCGACTAACAATTTAGAAAATAAATTCAAATGAATGAAATGTGTTCATTTATAAATGTTAATTAAAATATTAATAGTATTATTTAATAGCTAATTAAAATATAATACATTGAATTGAATTAGTTAGTCAAAAAGCTATTCAAAATTCCTGGTTAAAAATATTCATAAATATGAGCAATATATATATATATATATATATATATAAATATATATATATATAAAATCAAATATTTAATAGCAATTGCTCGCAATGCCTATATATATATGTATGTATGTATATATATATATATATATATATATATATATATATATATATATATATATATATATAAAAATTCATCCATTCATTCATCTTCTACCGCTTTATCCGATCTTCCCTTGGGTCACGGGGAGTCTGTGCCTATCTCAGGCGTCTATGGGCATTAAGGCAGGATACACCCTGGATGGAATGCCAACCCATCGCAGGACACACACACACACATTCACACACACACACACATTCATACACTAGAGACAATTTTCCAAGGTGCCAATCAACCTACCGTGCATGTTTTTGGACCAGGGGGGGGAAACCGGAGAACCCGGAGAAAAACCTCCTGAGGCACTGGGGGGAGAACATGCAAACTCCACACACACATGGCCGAGACGGGAATCGAACCCGGACCCTGGCGGTGTGAGGCGAACGTGCTAACCACTAAGCCACCGTGCCCCTATATATATATATATATATATATATATATATATATATATATATATATATATATATATATATATATATATATATATATATATATATATATATATATATATATATATATATATATATATGTATATATTGATTCGATTGACAGCCCTAATTCTATTCTGTTCTATTGAAAATATTACATTTCCTCAGTGGCTGCATAATATTTGTGCTCCAGACCAAAATATCAAAAGGTCCATTTTAGACATGTTCTACTTTTCCCAAAGCGAACTACATTTCCTTTTTAAATATCATCCAAAAGTCCACCAGACCGCTGTTTAATTCTGGACTCTGATTGGCCGTGTATTACAGCTACCAATTTATATTCGTCATTTTGTCCTATTACACTTCCACAGAAAGCGTCCACATTGAGTCTCCAGAATCCGCTCTTCAACAAGTCGGACGTAACGGAGCAACTTGAGTTCTCAACGCATGAAGGTGTAAGGTTCGATTAGCGAGATGTCCCCGTCCTCAGAACGCCGTCCTGACGCCTTGGCTCGGGACGAGCGGCGCTGCAGCTGTTCCCCGCTAATGCCTTAATAAGATAAAAGCTTCCAAATGACTTGCTTTAGAAACGGGGAGGAAAAAAAAAAGAAAAAAAAGAAAAGTAAAAATTGACAGTAAAGATAAAGGAAACGCCTGACCTCAATTCAGCTTAATTTAAAACGACATCTCTGTTATTTTTCTTTTTCTTCCCCCTGACACGCACTCGGAAAAATGTCTCGGGACATGTCTCAGCTCAAATACACAATCACACACACACACACACACACACACACACACACACACACACGCAGCATTATGTGCAGAAACTCAAATGACACACCAATAGAGTGATCTAAAGACCCAAATCTAATCTATTAAATAACATTACAGCTTGGAAGGGGGGAAAAAAGAGACACGGCATTTCCCTTGTTAGTTCATGACAACGATGTTGTCCCAGAGGACGCAGGAGCACACCTGGCCCTGTCACATGGGACAAACACATGGACATGGATTTACTGTGTGTGTGTGTGTGTGTGTGTGTGTGTGTGTGTGTGTGTGTGCAGTTATGTATGTGAGAGAAGGAGATGTTTGCATTGTTAAATACAAACAATTTACACTGAAGGTCGGTCGAGCGAAGGCGAAGCGGAAAGCCAATGATGTCATAATGCTCGAGACTATTTGTCGCAGACTCAATTAGAGAGACGGCTAGCTAACAACGTGGTGCAAAAGTTTGTGGACACCTGAGCACAAGAGCACAGTGTCAGTATTACAGGATTCGATTGGGTTAATATAGAGAACACGTGTAAAACCTCGAGGCCCGCGGGACGAATGTCTTTATTATGTGGACCTGCAAGGGCTTAAAATAATCCAACAAGCGGAATTGAGAAATTTCTATTCCAAAATGTCCAGGAAGTGAAAAATGTAATCTATCTATCTATCTATCTATCTATCTATCTATCTATCTATCTATCTATCTATCTATCTATCCAAGTAATCTATCCATCTACTTATCTATCTATCTATCTATAAGCCCAGCTATCTATCTATCTATCTATCTATCTATCTATCTATCTATCTATCTATCTATCTATCTATCTATCTATCTATTGAAGGAATGTATCTATCATTGTTATTCATTATTTTTACATTGTTGTTTTATTTTTCTTCTGTACTGTAAACTTATACATACAAGTTATATATCTTTAGGAGACAAATGAATTTACAGCATAAATTACATATGATGATGATGTAATCTAATCTACGACTGGGTGTTGGCTGAAAAATTTCATGGGTGCTTGGTTGGGGGCTGCTCCCAAAGCTTCTTTGTCCTTCAAAGGGCTTCAAAGTTTGATCATAACATCGAATGGGCCAAGGCTTTCTAACTCAATCTCCTGCTATATGTGTGGATGAAAGAACCTTTGCTCGTGATGTTATCAAAGATCTAAGCTTTGGTGTGAACCTTTTGGTATCCCTATGGTAATGAAGGGGTCTGAGGGAGGGAGTGATCTGGCCCAGAACAGCTATTTCCCCTATATGCTTTGTTTTCACTTATCACCCAAGTGCTTTGTTCTCCTTCCTTGGAGGGGGATGCCTCCAACATGTGTAAGAACTAAGAACAGTACAGTAAGAGCCTAAAGCCTAAAACAGACTTGATGACTGCAGCGCCGAAGCAGTACGCTCTGACGTGTGGGCTCTTCCGCAATAAAGACTACTGCTGAAAAGATATCCAAGTCTCCTGGTCTTCTCAAAAAAGTTCCAATCTGGGGAAAAAAAAGTTAACTACACTATCTATCTATCTATCTATCTATCTGTCTGTCTGTCTGTCTGTCTGTCTGTCTGTCTGTCTGTCTGTCTGTCTGTCCATCTATCTGTGTATCTGTCTGTCTGTCCATCTGTCTGTGTATCTGTCTGTCTGTCCGTCCATCCACCCATCCACATAAGACCATCTATCTATCTATCTATCTATCTATCTATCTATCTATATCTATCGTCTATCTATCTATCTATCTATCTATCTATCTATCTATCTGTCAGTGCCTTATAACATGTCTAAGTATAAAAACAAACACATTGTAGCAAACAGTCTTTTTTGTTAAATTGTCTGAGTGAAAGAAAGGAGAGGTTATAACGCTACACAGCAGGGTTTAAAACTCCTCCAGGGTCTCTTGAGAAACGATGTATCTTCTTTGAATCGCACGCAGATGGACTACGACCATGAAAATCATCCAGACTGCACAAAAGAGGCAATTTCCTCCGTCCTGCTACAGAGTTAATGTAGGAGTCCAAATCCTCCACGTCCAGTTTATGCACAAGAGCAAGACGTGTCCTCAAAATATTACCACTGTAATCCGCGTATTGCTGCGGCGATATTTATTCACAAAATACTTTATTTATGTCGTTATAATTCTCGTAGTGCTACGACTTATAACGCCGTCGTACCTGATCTCCGATCCCCATCTCTGAGGGGTTTCCCTTCGAGGACATTGTTCTCCCAGTGTTTCTGTACGTTTCTGCAATACTGTATGTTTCTGCAATAAATAAATTATACATATATATGTATATATATATATATACATATACTAACTTTTATGTTAACCCTCACTAACCCTCACTAACTTTATGTTCCCTCTCTCTCAAAAACTGGCTTCTCTTCCTCCCTCTCTCTCTCTCTCTCTCTCTCTATTTCTCTTCTTTTACTGCTCCCTATTTTCATTCCTCTTTTCTTCTCGCTCTCTCTCTCTCTCTCCAGTTATATATATATATATATATATATATATATATATATATATATATATATATATATAGATAGATAGATAGATAGATAGATAGATAGATAGATAGATAGATAGAATAGATAGATGTGTGTGTGTGTGTGTGTGTGTGTGTGTGTGTGTAACCTAATATATACACTTTCCCCTAAACGGGTGTTTTTCTCAGCTACTCTGCTCGTGACCCCGACCAGGAGGAAACTGTTTTACCGAAGTGTAAAGGAAGGTAAAGACACTTGACCTTCCATTCTGTCTACATCCTAAACCAACACCACCATACACACACACACACACACATATGCACTAACAAACACACACACACACAGCTCAGCATGACAGAAAAACGCTGGTTAAAGCAGATTAATTCCAGAAGAGGATTACTCTCCATATTAGATAATGAAAGGAGAGATGGCGTTGATTCGATCCCGAGGTAATCCAGGTGAAACACATCCAGCAGCTTTCAGCCTTTTGTGTCTGACCCATAAACGGAAACGTCATCGCTATCCTCATTGACACCGCCGCCGTTCGCTATATAAATACACACCGGAGCGTATACGCCGCACCATGTCTGCATGCGCGGCCGGCATCGTCCTTTCATGTGTGTGTGTGTGTGTGTGTGTGTGTGGAGTGCCTCAAGACAAACCATGTTTATGTACAGGGATGATGTGAAAATAAGCAGTGCAGAGAGAAGTGAAAGGTGGAACAGAGAGAAAAAAAAGAAGCCACAATGTTTTGGGTTTGTTTTACAGATTATTTCATGCGACTCTATATTTACGGTTTTGGTGCCACTTTTGTTGATTTTGCAGATTGGTGGCAAGATGTGAAAAAAATCTGCAAGGCACAACGAGTCCCTTTTTATCCCTTTCTTTTAACTTTCATGAAAACTTATTACAACAATTAAACTTAGTAATACATTATTGATGCAGTCCAGAAGCCGAGGCAGGCAGAATAGTCGACGGTAAAAATAAACAAATAAATATATTATATATTATATTATATATAATATATATATATATATATATATATATATATATATGTATATACACTCTTCTTTCCTTTTTCTTTCTTTGTTCCTCTCTTTTTGCATTTCATCCCTTTTTTCCTTATATCTATTGGTTCCCCTTACTACTTTATTTCTCTCTCTCTAACTTTGGCATTTTTCCTCTTCCTCTCTTACTCTCTCTTCTTTCTCTTTCTCTTCTCTCTCTCTCTCTCTCTCCTCTTGTCTTTTCTCTTTTCTTCTCTCTCTCTCCTCTATCTCTCTCTCTCTCTCTCGTATCTCTCTTATCTTTATCTTATGCTCTCCTTTTCTCTCTCTCTCTTGTTTCTTCTGATCTCTATTTCTTATCTCTCTCTCTCTCTCTCGACCCCTCTCCTCTCTCTATGTATATATATATATATATATATATATATATATATATATATATAATATATCCCACACACACACTGTGTGTCTTTCTACGGGTTTCTCTCGGGTTTCCTCCCGGTCCAAAAACATGCACGGTAGGTTGATTTTATTGGCAGGCACGGTAGGCACATTATCCCTAGTGAATGAATGTGTGTGTGTGTGTGTGTGTGTGTGTGTGTGTGTGTGTGCCCTGCGATGGGTTTGGCATTCCATCCAGGGTGTATCCTGCCTTAATGTGATAGGCACAGACCCCCCGTGACCAGATCCAGATATAGCGGTAGAAGATATGAATGAATGAATATATATATATATATATATATATATATATATATATATATATATATATATATATATTATATAGATATACACACACACACACTAGTACATATAGTGTGTGGTAGTGTTTATATTTGAACTCACAACCTTCCGAGCAGAAATGCAACACCACCGAATTTGCGTTTCTAAAATGAGGAAAACAGAGAATAATAAATTGAACATTGATTGCAGAAACAGTGCAGAGGGTTTACATAAACAGGAGGAACAATGAAGGAAGTTGTAAAGTTAAGCTATGGGGGGTGGGGGTGTAGCTCGGCAGTCTAAAGCGCTGGGTTACTGATCGGAAGGTCTGTTTGAGCTCCGGTGTCGCCAAGTTGCCACCCTTGGGTCCTTGAGCAAGACTCCTCTTAACCTTCTGTGCTCCAGGGGGCGCCGTATCATGGCTGACCCTGCGCTCTGACCCCATCTTGGATATGCGAAGAAAGAATTTCACTGTGCTGTTTGTGTGACAAATAAAGGCTATTCTATGAATAAACAAAGAAAAAAAAAGATGTTTGCACTTGGCCACGCCCACAATCCTTCGCCGCAGCTTACGAATGAACGGAAAACGTAAAAATTGCTATAAAGTGTCTGAACAGAATCGACTCGAATCATTTACCCGCACATTATCTTATTCCTCGGTTAAAATGTCGCGGGAAACAAAAATAAATAACAGAACAGACAAACAGAACGAAATCCCTCCAGACAAACGTTCACGATGAGAGCGAGGACGCGCTGTCGAAAAAGAAAGGGAAAAAGCGATGGAGACAGAGCGCGAGAAATCGGAGCAGTAACTAATTGTTATCATTACGCGCGTCTGAAAAGTGTTTTCAAACAAGCAATCAAAAAGTCTGCCTCTGTAATTAGCGGTGGGGGGGGGGGGGTATGGGGGGGACGGATTGGACGGCGCCGGTGTTTCCCCGTAACGTCTTTTTTTTTTTTCCCTGTGATCCGAGAGGCGTTGGATAAATCAGATCGTTTTCCCTCGTCGAACTGAATAAAAAACAGAAAAAAAAAAAAAAAAAAAGGCAGGAGGAGAAAGAAAGAAGGAAAAAGGCGTGCAGGCCGGGGTTGCATTGTGCTGCACAGACAGCTTGACTGAAAACAAACTGACGTGAAGCATTTGAAGCAGAAAGAGAGGGAGCGGGAAAAAAAAGAAAGGAAAGAAAGAAAAAAAAAAACAACATACAACAACCTGTCACGAGTGAAATGCCTCTAATTTTTCTGTCATCTCCCGGCAGTTTAACAAGAGAGAGGCGCGTTCTGTCCCCTCAATTATCCTCCCCAGACATCCACACACACTCCACACACACACACACACACACACACACACACACACACACACTCAGAGACTAACGGTAGTCAAGGAGGGGAAGGAATCTGCTCTCTCTCTCTCTCTCTCTCTCTCTCTCCTACACTTTTTACCCTCTCTTTTTTTGTCTCTTTCTCTTAACATCTCTTGCCCGATAACCCTGTGTTTTTCACTCTTCTTCTCTCCATTCCATCCTTTCCATTGGGCCTGTTGGAGACCTTCTCCATGTTGAAGTGCCTGTGTAGGTGTGTGTGTGTGTGTGTGTGTGTTCATTAGTCTGCATTCACCCATTGGCTCAGAAATACTATTCGAGCCCTTATAAACTTCCTTTACCTGACGGGCATTGAAGAGTCATCCGGCATTGTTATCATTCATTCATTCATTCATTCATCTTCACTAACCCCTTTTATCCTCCGTATCCGATCTTCCCTCGGGTCACGGGGAGTCTGTGCCTATCACAGGATCTTTCGCGTCTATGGGCATTAAGGCAGGATACACCCTGGATGGAATGCCAACCCATCGCAGGACAGGACACACACACACACACACACACCACACACATTCACACACACATTCATACACTAGGGGCAATTTTCCAAGGTGCCAATCAAACCTTACCGTGCATGTTTTTGGACCGGGGGGAAACCGGAGAACCCGGAGAAAAACCCCCTGAGGCACGGGAGGGAGAACATGCAAACTCCACACACACATGGCCGAGGCGGAAATCAAACCCAGACCCTGGCGGTGTGAGGCAAACGTGCTAACCACTAAGCCAATGAATGCACGAGTTATAAAAGTAAAACGTAAATATATATAAAATATATATATTAAAAAAAAAAATATATATATATATATATATATATATTGTGTGTGGATATATATATGTATATATATATATATATATATATATATTATATATATATATATATATCACTTGTGTGTATTTATAAAAGTACCTTATAGTATAAATGCCACATCTACATTACAGCACAGTGGAATTCTTTCTTCGCAAATCTCGTAGGGTCGGCCGAGATACAGCACCCCCTGGAGCACAGAGGGTCTTGCTCAAGGACCGGGCAATACCGGGGCTCGAACCTCCAACCTTCCGATCAGAAGGAAAGAAAAACGTTGAGCCTCAAAAGCTCCTTTGTCGGAGCACTATGACAAAGCTTATAAGCCGTTATAACATCACGTGTATGGGAAGTATCATGATGGTGATGTTTGTTGTATATAGATTATGGAACCTGGAGCTCATACATCATTATTGTCATTACATAGTACAGGTAAACAACAATGAAAGTATTGCAGTTTGAGCATGTATAGTAGCAGTGTGCAAATTGACATGAGTATATGAACAGTGAGTGATATAAATACGCAACATATGGCGGAGAGGGGAATCGAACCCCCCCCCCCAACCCCGGAGGTGTGAGGAGACCTGTGCTAACCACTATTCCACAGTACCCTCTACATTTAAAGATTACATTTATTAATGACGCTTGCAAAAGCATCTAATTTTCGGCGCGTCATGAATCGTACCTCATATCGTGCGGCCCGATGGTGTGAGGTGTCCTATCACTTTTGTGAGGAATCGTCTCGTGGAATTCCGAACCCGGGGCCAAAAAGCGGGAATTTTTTCCCATAGAAAATGAATGAAGCAAAACTTTCGTGCAGCACATTCCGGCCTGTGAGCATCCGACATGCACATATGGCATATCCTCATTCATTCTCTATGGGACCGGGGAATGTTGCGGATTTCCCAAACCCCACACACGTTCGGAATTTCGGGAAATCCGCGACATAGAGAATGAATGGGGAAATTTCACGTGCCGCTGTTTGGCCCGTGGTTGCCCGACATGCCCATTTGACATATCAGCTCGTAGGCGAGATGGAGTAGGTCGGAACATATGACTGCCGCGTGGCATCACGTGGCCGCAAAACGGCGAAACTCGGACACACTTACGCTTTATGTGTCTCAAACACTCGCCTCTCCAAACAAGCTAGCAGCTACGGTTTGCATTGGCAAGCATCACTCACATGTTCTTCACCCTTTTATGAGACGCCCATTCGTCTGGATTTATCAAAAGTATTGGGACACCGGGGTTCTTACCCAAAACTGTTATTGCCAAGCATGTATAGGATTTCTACTAGATGCAAGAGCATAAAATGTTCTCTTCACCTGAACTAGCAAACCCATGACAACACGCCCGACATGGTGAGCCTGGGATTTGAACTCACAACCTTCCAAATCTTTAATCTAGCACCTCGACACGAGTGATATTCGATCGGGTCATCACAAGCGGACGCGACGCGGCTGGTAATTGGACGGGATCTGACCCGGAATCAGTTCGAGCTTTGATCTCATGATAACGGAGCAAAATTGGAGCGAGTCTGAAGGGCTACTGGCTAGAAGTGATAAAATGTGTGTGTGTGTGTTTGTGTGTGTGTCCGAATCTCTGGTTCAGCTCATCATTCCTCGGCAAAAAAAAAAAAAAAAACCTCCGCTCAACGCCTTATATAGGGCAGATTTTCCTGCTGCTCGTACAGCCGACGTCTTCGGCGAATCATAAATTAGGAGAGAAATCGCAGCGATCCTGTAAAACACGGGTCTAAGTCAGGCTGCTCCGATTCTGTCAGAGTGCGACACGGGCTAGCGACTCCACTTCATATTCATACGCACAGCACCACACCGCTCCGGTCAGGAACGCCGCTACAGCACATCCAACTGGCCTTACAATGCTGGGACGCGCTTACAAAAAACAATAACAATAACGTGTTGTTTGTGTATTTCCTTATGTGTGTGTGTGTGTGTGTGTGTGTGGCAGTGTTTTTTATCCCTTCGCCGTGTGTTAACGCAGACAGCACTTAAGTTGCTCGCCTTCATTTCCGTGTGATTTGATTGTGACCCTCCAGGATTTGATTTGGACCTCCAGCCAGGCCACTTCCACTGAAATCAATCAGTGAGTTGATTTGATTCCACTGATTGATTAAGCATCAGAGCTGCCACTGAACCGCACGACCAAGGTTAAAGGGACGCTGTCAGCGTAGAGCCGTTTCACACACACACACACACACACACACACACACACACACACACACCGATGTTTACCAGTGTTTAAGGCATTGGCCTCTGGACCGGGAAATCGCAGGTTCAAATTCCACCACCAAGCTGCCATTAGTGGCCCTTGAGCATGGCCCCTAGTCGCTCTTGATAAGGGAGTCTGCCAATTGCCGTAAGTGTAAATGTAAATACGCTATTCAGGCAAAGGTTTTTATGTGGTTCTTCCCCGCAAGGTCGGATGCCGGAGCCTGAAATGTTCCCTTCACTTGTACTAGGAGACCCAAACATGAAGACCCCATCTGTGTATCTGTCTGTCTGTCTGTCCATCTGTCTGTCTGTCCGTTCGTCCACCCATCCACATAATCCCATCTATCTATCTATCTATCTATCTATCTATCTATCTATCTATCTATCTATCTATCTATCTATCTATCTATCTATCTATCTATCTATCTATCTATCTATCTATCTATCTATCTATCTATCTATCTATCTATCTATCTATCTATCTATCTATCTATCTATCTGTCTATCTATGAAAGTAGGGAGTTATGGAGAGTTATGCTGAGATCCTGACCAGGAGATGAATCACATGGGATCACCAGCAGTTCCCATTTTTTTTTCCGTTTTCTTCGGGTTGAGTTTCAGCTGATGAACGCTCATCCACGAAGCGATGTCAGATAGACAGGCTGATATCTATCTATCTATCTATCTATCTATCTATCTATCTATCTATCTATCTATCTATCTATCTATCTATCTATCTACCTACCTACCTACCTACCTACCTATCTATCTATCTATCTAT
>JACRUU010000008.1:4285507-4315507 GCA_030449085.1 Kryptopterus vitreolus | reverse complement strand
TGTCCTCATGTGCATACGCACGTGTGTGTGTGTGTGTGTATGTGTGTGTGTGTGTGTGTGCGCCTGACAAGATGTTTTGTTTGTCGAATGTACGATTCATGGCGTAGCGGCATGGACGAGAGACAATGCGCCCCTGATGAAGGTAAACGCGGCCTCGCGCTCGATTACTGATATAAATCTGGATTTACGCGCCGCTCGCGTCCCTCCGTCGCATCGAACCCGCCGCCGCGGGAACCTCCGCGGGAAATCTACTTTCGCCGTGCCTTCCCACCTTTCTTATGAGTTTACGTCGTTGTTGTTTTGTTTTGTTTTTATTCCTCCAACCAAACCACCCCCCTCTCTTCCCCCACCCCTCCTCCATCTCTCCCATGCTACAGATCTTTCGCATTTATTAATTTATTTCGTTCTTCGTCATGATTCCGAAAAAAGGGACCGAAAATCGCATTTCCGTGCCGTAAAACACACAGCTAATTGGAGGGGATTATCGGCGCCCTATTTGGCAGCCGTTTCCTCCCGGCTTTATCTTCAACCCGCTCTTGTTATGAGGCCGTGTAACATCATGGCAGAAAAAAAAAAAAGAAAAAAGGAAAAGAAAGGAAAAATAGAAACAACAGCGGGAAAGTGTAGGAGGAGTGTATTAAAGCAGCCGTTCGCGTGGAGGTTCAGAAAAGTGTTTTTATATTATCAGATCTATATTTGTCTCTCTCTATATATTTATCTATATTCTTTTTTATTTATTTATTTATTTACTTATTTATTTATTTATTTACTTATTTATTTATGTATGTACTTATTTATTTATTTTTTACAATTGTTACATTCATTACCGAATCGACAAAAACGCACAGCGACGAAGACACCCAAGTCACACCTTCCCTCTAGATACGTCTTATGTTTTCCATAAGTATTGGCACCCTCAGCTTTAACACTGTAAAGAAAATAATAAATAAATAAATAAATAACGGTTCATGCGCTTTCAGGAAAGTAATCGACGCTCCTTCGGCAGTTGGGAAAACGGGATATCCCGGCTTCGTTACACACGCCCCCCCCCCACACACACACATTTTTCTGTTTCCACAGAAAAAGAATGCGTCTTCCTTTCTTTCGAAACAAGGGCTTTAAAACAAGGGCACTTGTATTAAAACTATTTTACACGCTTTAAAACAAGGACATAAAATGCACATTAACACGGCCATATCTGCCGCACATGCCATCCGTTATACTTTTACCTCTTCATTCCGTGTTCTTCGTTCCTTTTCTTTTACAACACACTATATTTTTTGTTTAGTTTTATTTTTGTATTATTTTTTTTCCCATTTATTGATCATAAACATCATTTCTTTTTTTTCTCTTATGTTTCCATGTGTAAGAAGCGTTTCACTGCGTGGCGTGCTTTGTATACTTTCTGTGTGTTTGTGACAAGTAAAATGAATTTTGGAATGCAAAAGGCTCATTGCACAAGTTTTGGCACCCTCACGTGCTAAAACCTGCTTAAGTAAAGAAGGACAGCGCTGTGTATATGTGTGTGTGTGTGTGTGTGTGTGCGTGTGTGTGTTTGTGTGTGTGTGTGTTTCAGGAAAAGAATCAACTTCAGGTTGTGATGTCAATTTTCCGCTCCATCGCACCTCGCCGTCATCGATTATCGTCTCGTTGCAGCACGACACGGGGGTTTGTTCCCCTCGAAATCCTAATGCAGAACACCGGGTTGTAAATTACTGACCCCCCCCCCCGTAACCCCCCCCTCGGAAAGAATGAACGAGAGAGGGAAATGAAGTCCCGTGAATCAGAGATCATTTTGGACAAAATGCGCTAATTATTGGCACCCCTGCTCCTGTTCGAGAATCACATAAGAGCAATTTAGAATTTTGTGGTGAGACTATCTCTCTCTCTCTCTCTATATCTATATATATATATATATATATAGATATATATATTTTTTTTTTTTTTTTTTTAAAGAATCGTATTAAATCCTCAACGCAGGGCGTTTAAATGACAAAATGATTTAATAAGCGCCCGACCAGGCTGTTTTCAGAGGGACACGATAAAGTACGCGTAGTGTCCCCACCCAGCTCGCGTGCTCCCTCCAGCCCCTATTCGACAACAATAGTAGCTCGTATCGACTGATCATCCTTTCATCAGGCATTGTTTGGGCCACGTCTTTTTTCACGCTGGGGAAACACAATCAGCCGGCGGAGAGAGACGGAGGGAACGCAGAGAGGGTGGAGGGGTTTGGGGGGGTGTGGATGTGGGGGTTGGATGTGGGGGGTGGACGTGCGGAAAAAGGATTTTCATTTTCTCTTGGCTCATAAGATGTATTATTAATCCAATTTTTCACATGGACCCTGAAACGTGGCAGAATCGAAAGAAAGAAAAAAATAAAAAAAAAGAAAAGAAAAGGATGGGGGAGGTGAGGCGGAGAGACGAGCGAGGCTTCGAGCAAATTAATGAGGTAAACGTAATGATCCGAGATGATCAAAGGCAAATCGGTGTTGAGCAAGCGCAGGCCACCAATTAGTTAAATAAGCCCAGGAACAGGCGGAAATATGCGCCAAGGCAACAGATGAAAAGACGGGGTCAGTCAGAATGCGCTAATTTCTATAAATGAAATGCTCCAGAAGTTACCACAGAGCCACAAACCGGGGACAACAATGACACACTTCCTTACTCGGGTAATCGGTTAGTAGTACTCGGTTATTAGTGCTTGGTGAGTAGCAGTGGGTTAGTAGTGCTTGGTTAATAGTATAGGATTGGAAATGCTTGGCGAGTAAAACTGATTGGTTAGAATTGCTTGCTTAGTAGTACTGGGATAGCAGTAATTGTGGGTAGTAGTACTGGGATAGTGGTAATTGTGGTTAGTAGTATTGGGTTAGTAATGATTGGATAGTATTACTGGGTTAGTAGTAGTTGTGATTAGTAGTATTGGATTAGCAGTAAGTGTGGTTACTAGTACTGGATTAGTATTGATTGGATAGTATTACTTGGTTAGTAGTACTGGGATAGTAGTAATTGTGGTTAGTAGTACTGTATTAGTATTGATTAGATAGTATTACTGGGTTAGTAGTAGTTGTGGTTAGTAGTACTGGGATAGTAGTAATTGTGGTTAGTAGTCCTGTATTAGTATTGATTGGATAGTATTACTGGGTTAGTAGTAGTTGTGGTTAGTAGTACTGGGATAGTAGTAATTGTGGTTAGTAGTACTGTATTAGTATTGATTGGATAGTATTACTGGGTTAGTAGTAGTTGTGGTTAGTAGTACTGGGATAGTAGTAATTGTGGTTAGTAGTACTGTATTAGTATTGATTGGATAGTATTACTGGGTTAGTATTAGTTGTGGTTAGTAGTACTGGGATAGTAGTAATTGTGGTTAGTAGGACTGTATTAGTATTGATTGGATAGTATTACTGGGTTAGTATTAGTTGTGGTTAGTAGTACTGGGATAGTAGTAATTGTGGTTAGTAGGACTGTATTAGTATTGATTGGATAGTATTACTGGGTTAGTAGTAGTTGTGGTTAGTAGTACTGGGATAGTAGTTATTGTGGTTAGTAGTACTGTATTAGTATTGATTGGATAGTATTACTGGGTTAGTAGTAGTTGTGGTTAGTAGTACTGGGATAGTAGTTATTGTGGGTAGTAGTACTGGGTAGTAATTGTGGTTAGTAGTACTGTATTAGTATTGATTGGATAGTATTACTGGGTTAGTAGCAGTTGTGGTTAGTAGTACTGGGATAGTAGTAATTGTGGTTAGTAGTACTGGGATACTAGTAATTGTGGTTAGTAGTACTGTATTAGTATTGATTGGATAGTATTACTGGGTTAGTAGTAGATGTGCTTATCAGTACTGGGATAGTAGTAGTACTGGGTTATTATTGAGCGGGCAGTATTACTGGGTTAGTAGTAGTTGTGATTAGTAGTATTGTATTGATATTGATTGTGGTTAGTAGTTTCTGGGTTAGTAGTAGTTGTGATTAGTAATATCGTATTAGTAGTAATTGTGTATTATTATTGATTGTGGTTAGTAGTACTGGGTTAGTATTGATTGTGGTTAGTACTACTGGGTTAGTAGTAATTGTGGTTAGTACTACTGGGTTATTATTGATTGGATATTATTACTGGGTTAGTAGCAGTTGTAGTGATTAGGATTGATCCGTTAATAGTACTGGATTAGCATTGATTGGTTAGTAGCATCGTATTAGTAGTGATTGGTCAGTAGTACTGGTTTAGTATTAATTGTATGGTAATACTATAGCGTTATATATAAGTCGGCTGTGTTTACAATAAATTTGGTTGTGGTTAGTAGTAGTTGTGGCTAGTAGTACTGTGTTAGATGTGATTGATAGAAGTACTGGATTAGTATTGATTGGTTAGTAGTACTTGGTTAGTAGTGCTGGGTTAAATGTGATTGATTAGTAGTACTTGGTTATTAGTAGTTGTGGTTAATAGTACTGGGTTTTAATGCGTTTAGTTAGCAGTACTGGAATATTATTGATTGGTTAGTAGTAGTTGTGGTTATTAGTACTGGGTTGGTTGTATTTGTGGTTAGTAGTACTGGGATAAATGTGATTTATTAGTAGTACTGGGTTAGTACTAGTTGAGGTTAGTAGGACTGGGTTAAATGTGATTGATTAGTAGTACTGGGTTAGTACTAGTTGTGGTTAGTAGGACTGGGTTAAATGTGATTGATTAGTAGTACCGGGTTAGCAGTGTGTGGTTAGTAGCATCGGGTTAGTATTGTTTGGTTAGGAGGATCACTTATTGTGACTAACTTGTTTAGTAAGGTGGGAGGTGGTCGCTCAGTGGTTAAGGCATTGGGCTCTGGACCAGAAGATCGCAGGTTCAAATCCCATCATCACCACTAGGGTCCACCAGTGTGCCCTAGTTGACCAAGGCCCTTAACCCCCAATGGCTCAGTTGTAAGTCGCTCTGGATAAAAGACGTCTGCCAAATGACATAAATGTCAATGTAAATGTAAATGTAGTAATCCGGGGTCGTTTGTAGCATTTAATTCAGAAGTATAAAACGCTATAATAAGTATATTATATCCGATCTTCTCTCGGGTCACGGGAAGTCTGTGCCTATCTCAGGCGTCTATGGGCATTAAGGCAGGATACACCCTGGATGGAATGCCAACCCATCGCAGGACACACACACACACACACACATTCATACACTAGGGACAATTTTCCAAGGTGCCAATCAACCTACCGTGCATGTTTTTGGACCGGGAGGAAACCGGAGAACCCGGAGAAAAACCTCCTTGAGGCACGGGGAGAACATGCAAACTCCACACACACATGGCCGAGACGAGAATCGAACCCGGACCCTGGCGGTGTGAGGCGAACGTTCTAACCACTAAGCACTAATCATTTGGGAATCAACTATATAGTTATATAGTATATGATATCGCTTAACGGAATAATCATAAGTCATAAGCCCATTGTGCTTAGCAAATCCGCTTAGCAAAAACGATGTATTTCTAAACAGAATGCTAATAATTCTGCCAGCGTGTCGTACGCGGCACTGCGCTTCCATCGCAGGCAAACGCTAAACACTCCAATCTTTTTTTTTGACAACATATGATGTATTTGAATCCACTTGCGGCACCAGTTAGCATCTCGGACAACGTGCTTAAACGCCGAACCTCTTCAAAACTCTCCATTTAAAACAAACCTCCCATTGCCCCCCCATCCCCAAAAAAAAGCTGATGAATCAGCTTCTCTTCACTCTTCCCTTTTTCATCTCGCTCGTCTTGTTTGATGTTTAGATGACAGAAAAAGAACAAATACTATGGAGTTCCATTCATGTGAACGCTCCGGTACCTCCCCGTCTCTCAGATGGCAAACGCTCGTCATTGTCCCGGGCGATAAAAAGCCTCCGAGTGTCATTCATCTTTAACTGATCAAAGTGTTAAACCCTCCGCAAACAACACACACCACACACACACACACACACACACACGAAAGGCCTTTTTAGCTGTAGCATGCACCTTTAAAACCCACCACATAGTTAATTTCTCAGGGTTCTCTCTACAATGTAGGGTCAAAAGTTAGTGGACACTTGACCATAAGATTTGTACCCATTTGCCACTACTTTTTTTTGGTAGTATGCATGTGCTCATTTAGCCACAGGGGTGTTCGTTAAGTCACGGATTGATGTGCTGAGGTGAGGTTATTGCAGGTGTCACACCCCGACCCATGTAAAAGCCTGGAGCAGGTTCACTAGAACACGTTTAAATAAAGGGAAAATTTCCACCAAAATAAATAAATAAAATTCCTGCAAATTCCACATGGCTAGAAATGTCAGGTGTCCCAATACTTTTGTCCATATAGTCTATCCTTTTATTTTCTGATTCCCCCCCCTTTTTTGTGTGTCTACCATTCTCTCTTTTCCTCCCTTTATCAATTCCTCCCACATGACATTCTTTATTCCTTCTCTCTTCGGGGGAATCACACATTTCTTATTGTTTATTTTTTTTTACATGGTGTAAAGCTGCTTTCAGACAATGGCAATTGTCAAATCGAAATAAATGAAACTCTATTCCTTTTATTCTTCATTTTATCCTTGGCTTCTGCCTTCCTTTCTTCTTTCCTCCGATCCCTTCCCGCCAACCCCCCCCCCCCATTCCATTCTTTACATTCTTCTATCCTTAATTTCCTTCCCTTATTCCTTTCCTCAATTCCTTTTTTTGCCTTATGATCATGTCTTCTATTGTCGTTTTAATCTTTATTTTTTCTCACACGAGCCACATATATATTTTTTACTCTTTTTGCATTAGTCTACATGCGATTTTAATTTCCTTTTCCCCCCTTTAGTTTATTTTATTTCTGTACAAGGACCGAGAGAAATGGCAGAATATGTATTACAATTTGACTGTTAGAATATTTATAATGTTACAGCCTGCAGAACGCATTGTAAAATTCTAAAATCCTTTATCTTTTACTCTCTTACATTCAGGTTTTTAATCTCTATTTTTCTCCTCCTTTTTATTTTCTTGTATTTATTACTTTTTTTTTAACTCTTTTTTTTTTTCTATTTTCCTCTTTACTTTTTTTCTCAATTTTTCAATTCAATTCTTTTTTTCAATTTGTCTCCAACTATATTTATACTCTTAAACAAATGTGATGTTTACAAATTATTCATTATTCATTTATGAATTATATACCACAAAAGAGTTGGATCGCTATGACATTACAGCGTGACAGGCCACTCCCACAAACGGACAAATTATTACAGAGAATTTTTTTCACCTTTGTTTTTTGTGTTGTTTTTTGTGTTGCTTTTTTATTTTTATTTTTTTTACGTTTAAAAACCCAAATAATTCAAAGAGTCAGGCGAATCGATCCGGCGCCAAGTCAACAAAGATTCGCAGAAATGTTCGAAAGCAACCTGAGCTCGTCCATTCTGTATGTTCTGCATTATTGTCCAATTAAAGTGTGTTAATGGCTAAATTAGGGCAGCAAATGTTCACTACAAACACAGCACACACACACAAAGCCCGACCCCCCCCCCCCCCCCCCCCCCCCCCCCAAAAAAAAAAAAAAAAAATTATAGATATATCACTCACTTTGTTCTCATTCTGTTTTTTTATTTTTGGTGATAATGATGTCCTGCCCCAGTTTTGTGCTTATGAATGTGCACGTATGACTTAAATGCCAAAATGTGATCAAAATACACACACACACGCACACACACATACGCGCGTGCACACTTGGCAAGTGGTGTGGGAGAGCGAGGGGGAAAAAAAAAAATCTATCAATTTGCCAACAATTGAATATTTTATGGCTTCTTAAAGAAAGTTAGAGCCTTTCATCCATCCTAATCCTGACCTCGAAATTGGCGTATTTTGGTTTTCGCGATCTATTTTTTGCCTTTGTCTAAGCCAGCTTGTGTGCGGCTAAGCAGAGACGATGTTAGGACAAGCCTCTTAAGCCCATTAGCCTTATAATTCATACGGGTTTGGAGAACGCTATTCAGCACAGTCCAAGAGATCTGCAAGCTGGCTCGCTGAGGAGGGAGAGAGAGAGAGAGAGAGAGAGGGAGAGAGAGAGAGAATACGCCCCTGCATGCCGCCACATGTTGAGGAATTTGTTTACTGTTTCCTGTCCTGTGATCAAAACCCTGTTAGAATGCGTGGCAGGAGGGACAACACAGGAGAACATCCCAAACCTCCCATATAAACACACACACACACACACACACACACACACACGCAACAACTGTGTTATAAGAATGAATAAAAATCACTCCTTTGAGGAAGGTGGTCTCTCAGGGGTTATGGCATTGGACCAGGGACCAGAAGGTAATAGGTTTGAATCCCAGAATCACCGAGATGGGATTTGAACAAGGCCCTTTAACCCTCATCTAACTCTTTTGTACGTCGCTCTGTATAAGCGCGTCTGGAAAATGGCGTAAATGCAATTCTTGACATTTCTAAGAATCACTCTTTGGCGGCCCACAATTTTCCAGGCCCACTCCTCTTTCCTCTCTGTCACTTGTTCTCTCGTTCCCTCGCTCCTTTTTTTCCCCCTGTACACCGACATTCAAGGCAGCCACCCCGCATCCGGTGCAACGTATTCAATTATTCAATTAAAATATGCATCACTCTAAAATATGGACTCTTTATGAAAATTTCCGTTTACTATTAGCAAAGACATATGAGGCACAATGGCTTAGCAGTTAGCACGTTCGCCTCACACCGCCAGGATCCGGGTTCGATTCCCGTCTCGGTCATGTGTGTGTGGAGTTTGCATGTTCTCCCCTGTTTTTCTCGGGGTTCTCCGGTTAACTCCCGGTCCAAAAACATGCACGGTAGGTTGATTGGCACCTTGGAAAATTGTCCCTAGTGTATGAATGTGTGTGTGAATGTGTGTGTGTGTGTGTGTGTGTGATTGTGTGTGTGCAATATGAAATATGACCATCTCACACCAATCTAACCCATGCTGAGGTTTTACATCGATTTTACATTATAATAAATTACCAGCAGTGTTTGGGAAGGTTAGTTTGGAAATGTAATAGGTTACAGATTACAAATCACACAATTCAAAATGTAATAAGTAGTGTCACTTTTCAATAACTTTATACAAGTAAAGTAAATTATTGCATTTGATTACTTTTCTTTGTCTTAAGTTGATTACTTAATCTTTAACATTTTCGAAAGTAACCGCAATTTAATGACACGTTTTTTTTTTCCCTCAGTGACTGTAACGAATGACTTTTATTTTGTAATTAAGTTACATAACGCCGTTACATGTAACTAGTTACTCCCCCAACACTGCCTAACAACGTCATCTAAAGCACTGAATAATCTCCTAAAATGGTAAAGTTGTCTTTTTCTTTCAATTCGCTTTAAATCAAAAGGTGCAGGCTCTTTGTTTGTACCTACAAAAGGGAATAGTACAGGTGAAGCAGCTTTCCAATTCAAGTTTGCGACGTCTATCCATACATCTAGTTTGAAAAAGCATTTTCTTAATAGAAGAGCCTTTATGTGTCACATATAAATTACAGCACAGTGAAATTCTTTCTTTGCATATCCCAGCTTGTTGTTGTTGGTAGCTGGGGTCAGAGCGCAGGGTCAGCCATGATACGGCGCTAGGGAGCACACAGGGTTAAGGGTCTTGCTCAAGGACCCAAGGGTGGCAGTTTGCCAATACGGCGACTCGAACCCGGATCTTCCGATCAGCAGTCCAGCGCCTTAGAACAATGCTGTTGAATCCCTTTATTGGCCACCTAGCATATTAGCAAATGGGAACGAATTACAGGAAGGTGTAAATTTGCCACCTTGGACTTCCAGCATAGGATAATAGGTCAAATGAATCATTGCATCATTGATTTATGTCAATAACTAGAAACAAAACGCCCGCTATGTGTTTTTTCAGAGTTTGTATACATATTAGCATATTAGCAAATGGGAACGAATTACAGGAAGGTGTAAATTTGCCACCTTGGACTTCCAGCATAGGATGATAGGTCAAATGAATCATTGCATCATCGATTTATGTCAATAACTAGAAACAAAACGCCCGCTATGTTGTTTTTTCCCAGTTTGTATACATATTAGCATATTAACACGCATATTAGCATATTAGCAAATGGGAACAAATTACAGGAATGTGTAAATTTGCCACCTTGGACTTCCAGCATAGGATAATAGGTCAAATGAATCATTGCATCATTGATTTATGTCAATAACTAGAAACAAAACACCCGCTATGTGTTTTTTCAGAGTTTGTATACATATTAGCATATTAGCAAATGAGAATGAATTACAGGAAGGTGCAAATTTGCCACCCTGGACTTCCAGCATAGGATGATAGGTCAAATGAATCATTGCTTCATCGATTTATGTCAATAACTAGAAACAAAACGCCCTCTATGTTGTTTTTTTCTGAGATTGTATACATATTAGCATATTAGCATATTAGCAAATGGGAACGAATTACAGGAAGGTGTAAATTTGCCACCTTGGACTTCCAGCATAGGATAATAGGTCAAATGAATCATTGCATCATCGATGTATGTCAATAACTAGAAACAAAGCGCCTGCTATGTTTTTTTTCCGAGTTTGTATACAACATGAGATGATGACTCTTTGATGCGACACCGAATGACAGTTTTGAGGAACGTGTAAAGGATATTAGACGCTGAATGCCAACGAACTCATGCGACGTCTATTAGAACCACAGTTGCTGTGCAAGGAAGTGTTGTGATCACGACCCGGAGTCATTGTTCAGTTACATCATGAGCAATAGGAAAACCCGATCTGGTTTATTTTTACCTCATGCTTTGGATAATAATGCAATATTTTACCACAGACTTCAGGAACTTTTTTATTAAGGCTGACTTCCATTTAGTCACTCAAAAGATGCGTCTAATTATACGAGGAAAACTTTCGCTCCACTCGCTGATTTTATACCCCATGGCGTCCCTGAAAAGGAACCCTCCAGGTAATAGGGTTTTAGGGTAAGAGTAATCGTAACAACCACACTCAGCGGTTTAAGGCACTGGGCTCCTTATCGGAAGGCCGTGGGTTCTATCGCCAAGCTGGGTCCTTAACCCTCTGTGCTCCAGGGGGCGGCGTATCATGGCTGACCCTACGCTCTGACCACCAAAAACAAGCTGGGATATGTGAAGTAAGAATTTGACTGTGCTGTAATGTATACATGACAAAGAAAGACTATTCCACCATAGTTTGTTTTTCGCTGATGGTTTAATTGCACTTCCAAATTTTCGCCGATACAGACTGCAAAAAAACAACGAGGGAATGAGTTCACTTGGCGAAAACACAAACTAAATCCTCTCTCTCTCTCTCTCTCTCTAATACTTGCACACGTCCTTTCTCGCTTCTCTGTACAAAAGGTACGTGAACAATAAATATAAACAACCGACAACATAATAATGAATATGATGAAATAGCATACAAGTTACTTATAGAAAGAAAATAACCACAGCGGTTACGGTTACGGTCTGAACGTTTTCAAACGTGAATGTAAATGTGTATATGTGACTGAAATGCGTCAGGATTATGGGGTTATAAAGGAATAGTAAGTGTGAATGAAGCCTGGTTTAAAGCTGCCATCATTACAGTTTACTTTCATCCAGGATTCTGCGTAGAAACGGGAAAGGCTGATAAGAGCGAGTAGAGCAAAGTGAGTGAGAGATAACGACAAACACACACACACACACACACACACACGCACACACAGACATGCTCACATGCACAGAAAGAGAAAAAGAGTCCAAGTATTTCTCTTTCGCCTTCTCTCGGAAACCAATCCCTGATCTGAGCCCGAGATAAACACCACACCGGCAGCGCTCGCCTAAATTACTCCTACTGAGACATTTCCACACAAGAAACGCGAGTTGAGGCACTGAAAAGAAAACTAAAGACACAAACGGATAAATAAGTATATAAGTCAAAAATAAGTCAAGCTTTCGTTATTTTCGAGTGCGATGAGCAGACGTGTCATAACCAAGCTATATTATGCAATTAGAATCAGAACGACAAAAGAGAGAAATATCCTTAATCAATACGTTAATCAATACAAAGAATCGAAAAAAAGAAATTCATAATAATAAAAAAAAAAAATTGCTGGCGTTAACACAACTTACATTTGTGGTTTTTTTACCTGTAGTCTGGGAAAGTCACATTGTTACTTATTAAGCATAAAAATTATATATATAAAAAATAAATATATATATATATATAAGTATTATTATTATTATTATTTTATTTTATTTTATTTTTTTGTATGAATCCCCCCACACCCCAAAAAAAACACCTTATATTCATATAAATGATAAACGACCAACAGCAATTAATAAATAAAGAAAAATAAATAGAATTTTAATAAATAAAGAAAGAAAATTAATAAAAAATACAATTTTAATAAATAAAATAAATAAATAAATAAATAATGCAAGCATACAAATAAATTCTACCTGCTTGAACAAAATACAGTTTGTTTAGCGATGATGTGATGTATATGTACGCGCTTTGATAATAAAAAATAAACAGGTTAAAACCTGAGAAAACTAGCAAGGGAGGGGAAAAAAGGTAGAGTTTGTTTTTTGGGTTTGATTTTGTTCTTCACAAGTTGCTGCATTTAAAAATTAAACTAATGGAGTTGTGTGAGATCATCATCACTGCATACAGCATGTATTTATTACAAAACACCAAAAGAGTGGCAGGAAACTGATTCACGTTTGACAAATACAATCAAATAAATAAGATGCAAATCCTGGAAACGTTTAAGAAAATACTCAAATGAAATGCAAGCTGTTGAACACTTGTTCTACATGATCACACACACACACACACACACACACACACACACACACACACACACACACACACACACACAGAGGGAGAGAGAGAGAGTTTCTTTCCATCGGCATGGTCTCGTGTAAGCGCTCCAAAAACGCTCACGAGTGCGCGCACGCACATACGCTCACACACACACACACACACACACACACACACACACACACACACGGTTTGAGTCGGTGTGTGAAGTTCAGTGCCGGTGTCACTGAGCCACTTACCGAACAGCTGCACTCGGGGAAGAGTCTCGGGATGTGGAGTGGGGTTTTATATATATATATGTTGTTCTTGTTGTTTTGTTGTTGTTTATCTGCGCGCGCTCAGGGACGGGTACAAATCTCCGGACTGGTCATCAGGGCTGCTTCGCAAACACACACACACGCGCGCGCGCGCACGCACGCACACAAACACACACACACACACACAAGTGAGTGAGTGAGAGAGAGAGAGAGAGAGAGAGAGAGAGAGAGAGAGAGAGAGAGAGAGAGAGAGAGAGAGAGAGAGAGAGAGAGCAAATTACACAAGGCGAAAGAAGGGAAGGACTCCTGGGGGAGGAGGAGAAGGAGGATTGTCATCCGTGTGACGCAGGACTCGCGTCCTGGTTACCTGCATGGTCAAGCGGAGGAAAAAAAAAGAAAAGAAAAGGAAGAGAAAAAAAGTCATAGGATGGACAGATGCTCAGGAAATATCCGAACAAAACTCTCATCCCCCCTTTTTTTCTTTTCTTTTTCCTTTTCCTATACTCTCCAAAGGAGAAGAGTCATACCGCGTGCAGAGAGATAGGGATGGACGTAGACAGGGAGAGAGAGGGAGGTCGGGGAGGGCTACAACTACTGTACGAAGAGAGAGAAAGAAAGAGAGGGATGGAGAGAATATTTCACGGGGAAACTATCACGGGAAGTGCGGCGCGCAGGTCAGCGTGCACGCGCTTCTCTCCCTCTCTCGGACGTCGGTCACGCTTTCTGTCTTCGTCTGTGGAGTTTGTTTATACATCTGTCTTTCTTTTCTCTCTCTCTCTCTCTCTCTCTCTCTCTCTCTCTCTCTCACTCTATCATCTCTCACGCGCTTTCTCCCCCAAGTATCGAAATGTCAACAGCAATAACACGCGTGCGCTTTCATCCATCTCACTCGTTCTAGTGAAATACAAGTGGAAGACTGTTGTGTGTGTGTGTGTGTGTGTGTGTGTGTGTGTGTGTGTGTGTGTGTGTGTGTGTGTGTGTGTGTGCGTGCATGTGCGTGTGTGTGTATGTCTACCTGGGCCGCGCAGGTGCCAGCAACCGGTGCGTACGAGTGCGCGAAACACACACACACACACACACACACACACACACACATATACACACACAAGCAAGCATTATTATTTTCTTTGTGCATAATTTTAGCTATCATTGCTTTTTTTCTCTCTCATATATATATATATATATATATATATATATTATATATATATATATATATATATATATATATATATATATATATATATAATACACACACACACAAATATGAACATTTCACATGGACTTCACATGGATTAATTAACATGGACACTAATTAATATAAACAATGGTTTGCTATGGACAGTTGTGATTTTTTTTTTTTTGCATTTTTGCATCCGTCAGTAAACAGTTGACAGCCCAAACAATGAATAAACAATAATAAATGGACATTAAGGGTCCCATATATGAGGGTGGATTCCTAACACACAGCACGTGATATTGTTCAGGGGAACCTTCTCCATGCAAAAAAAGCACCAAAAAAAAAAGCAAGCATCATTATTATCTTTGTGCATACTTTTATCTATTATTGTTTTTTTTACTCTCTCTTTTTATTGTTTTTTTTTTTTTTTACTTATTTACTTATTTACTCATTTCGTACAATATATATAGATATATATATATATATATATATATATATATATATATATATATATATATCTTTCTATTATCTATTATCTTTCTGGACAAGTTGTTAAAAGTGCTACACAAAAAAGTGCTACTACATGCAATTGAATTGAATTTTGTTGTGTGATACAAAAGATATGATACCATGAAAACCACCGAAATAATACACATAAAAAAAAAAACCAATCCTTTTTATTGCTTTTATAATGTGTACCTTTTCTACAAAAATATTACCTGTTGTACATTCATTAGTATTTTAATGTTCATGTTCCTGCATCTGTAAACAAGAAGGTCATCGTTCGTTTGACAGAGTTGCATGTTACATTGTGTGAATGAACAGTAATGTCAACAAGTGGAACAGTTCATGCTGTTCCAGCTAATTAAAGCTCTGATTTTGGTAAACACATTCGATTAGTGAGTAAATCTCCTGGCATTCACTAGATCAATCTGACACGACAAATCAATATATCTAAAGGGCTCATTGGATTAAATAATAATAATAATAATAATAATAATAATAATAATAACAATAAAATAATAATAATAATACTCTAAATCTAAAGCTTTGTAAAACATACTCCCCCCCCCCTCTCTCTCTCTCTCTCTCTCTCTCTCTCTATCTATATATATATATATATATATATATATATATATATATATTTTTTTTTTTTTTTAATATATATATATATATATATATATATATATATATATATTCATTCATTTCATTCATTCATCTTCTACCGCTATATCCGATTACGGGGAGTCTGTGCCTACCTCAGGCGTCTATGGGCATTAGGGCAGGATACACCCTGGATGGAATGCCAACCCATCGCAGGACACACACTCACACACACACACACACACACACACACACACATTCATACACTAGGGCTAATTTTCCAAGGTGCCAATCAACCTACCGTGCATGTTTTTGGACCGGGAGGAAACCGGAGAACCCGGAGAAAAAAACCCCTGAGGCACGGGGAGAACATGCAAACTCCACACACACATGGCCGAGACGGGAATCGAACCCGGACCCTGGACGGTGTGAGGCTAAACCACTGAGCCACCCTATTATATATATATATATATATATATATATATATATATATATATATATATATATATATATATATATATATATATATAACTGAACCAAATCTGGCTTTAAATATTTAATCCATATATAGAGTTAAGGATTCTATACGTCCTTTAGAAGATTTTCCAGGTGCACATTAATGATCCCAAACAAGGATGGAAGAAAAGCTTGAATCACTTGGATATTTTGTTCTGTTAATGAGGATTTTTTGAAGCTTTTCTCCTCAGAAAAATACCTCCAAATACCACATCTGACAAGGAAACAACAACAACAACAACAACAACAACGACACAAAGCCAGCATACACAGGCTACATGTAGATCCATTTCCCCCTCACGAGTCTGTTAAAGAAATATGAGTCAAGTGACTGGGACACATGTTTCTCATCTCCGCTCTTCACAGGAACAGCTGAAAGGCTGTCAATGAGCTAAACGGCCCGGTTTACCCATCATTCACCGCGCCACACACCATCCAGGTGCCAGCCTATTACATAAAATCATGCACATGTACAATCTGACATGTGATGTGTGTATGTGTGTGTATGTGTGTGTGTGTGTGTGTGTGTGTGTGTGTGTGTGTGTGTGTGTGTGTGTGTGTGTGTGTGTTTGTGTGTGTATGTGTGTAGAAGTGTCTTCAAACAACACGTGCTTTTTCAGACTCGAAAGATAAAGATAACGGACGGATTCGCCCTCTAGCGGCAAATGTGTGCTACTACAAAACATCTCTGTGGTTTCTACAGACTACAGGACAATTGGGGTGTATGTGTGGTGTGTGTGCGTGTATATATTTTTTGTATATACAAAAAACCCTCAAAGGGTTTTTTCTCTCCGGGTTCTCCGGTTTCCCCCGGTCCAAAACTGTAGGTTTATTGGCACCTTGGACTAGTGTATGAATGTGTGTGTGAGTGTGTGAATGTGTGTGTGTGTGTGTGCCCTGCGATGGGTTGGCATTCCATCCAGGGTGTATCCTGCCTTAATGCCTCATAGACGCCTGAGATAGACACAGGACTCCCCGTGACCCAAGGGAAAGATCGGATAAAGCGGTAGAAGATGAATGAATGAATTATATATATATATATATATATATATATATATATATATATATATATATATATATATATATATATAAGCGAAAGTCTAAAGTCTTAACACCGGAGCTACCACTTCCTCACCACCACTACCATACCAACCACAATTTTACCAATAGGATGTCTGTATGAGCCCATAATCCACAGTACACCAGTTCACAGTATTATACTACCATGGTATTTACTACCATGTACAGAAAAACAACCAATAAGGCGCATTTTCGATTTTCCAATATCCATATTTTAAAAACGCTGTGAAATAACACGTTGCTAGCATCGACATGCAAAAGCCGCAATGGCACACGAGACACAACCGATCAGAAAAACAGGTTTATTTTCATACAAAATAAACACATAAGAGTTGTTTCTAATTTATATTCCATTTGAAGGCATAAAATGTTCAAAATACATGCTAAATACACGGTAGTGCAGTACATGGGGTGTAAAGAATCTGGGCTTTCAGATTCAGTGAATATGTTTGTATTTAGATGAATTTATTTTATTTATTTTTTATCTTTATTTTGTTGTTTTTTTTAGTGTTTAGTGTTTTTTAATGTTCATCAATGTAGGAAGGGTAGAGGAGGGATGTGAGCTAAAAAAAAAAAACATTGCAAATAGGAAGGAAACAGGAAGTGATGTAAAACAGTTTTTTTTTTTTGTTTTTTTTTTAAAAGTGATTTCTAACTTCATTAGGCATTTTTTATGCTTTTGGAAAAGATTGGGTTTGGAAAAGATTAATTTCAGGACCGTTTGGAATTCTTTTTTAATGGAGTATTATATACATATGAAAAGGTGCACTTTATAATGCTCTATAACACTCTATTATAATGGAATAACACTCTATTATAATGGAAGAAAAGCTTGGATTCTGCACTCGTTTTCTGCACAAGTCTCGGACCTCGTGTTTCCCTGATATTTTGTTCTATTAATGAGGATTTGCTGAAGCTTTGCTCTTCGCAAAAATACCTCCAAATACACCATCTGATGAGGACACAACAACAACAACAACAACGACACAAAGCCAGCATACACAGGCTAGACATGTAGATTCATTCCCCCCTATTACAGTACACTAATCTATTTATAGTATTTGCCGTGGAAGAGATGCTTAAATATATGTGACATAAAAATCAGATGTGTATCGATCAAGATTTTAATACCAGTATATGTTGGGGAATTAGAGGTAAGTCTAAATCTCATAATTTCATTATTTTATATATAATTAAAATAGCATTACGTACATTTACTTTTTTTTTTTTTTTATTTTAACATTAAACTGGAAAAAGAGTACAATTATATCCATCGAACAACGATTGTTGAACATCTTGTTTAACATCTTTTAACATCTTGTTGAAAGACAACATTACATTATATTACAGCATACAAGCATTGCGGAATGTATTGATGAGCAGGTCAAAACTAGAATGTACAATGAACCAATAAACAGCATTGAAAAGCAATATTACATATAATCATTATTAAAAAATATACAGGGGGGTTAGGGGGGCTTAGTGGTTACCGCATTTGCCTTACACCACCAGGGTCTGGGTTCGATTCCCGTCTCGGCCATGTGTGTGTGGAGTTTGCATGTTCTCCCCGAGCCTCAGGGTTTTTTTTTTCTGGGTTCTCCGGTTTCCGGTTGATTGGCACCTTGGAAAATTGTCCCTAGTGTATGAATATGTGAGTGTGTGTGTGTGTGTGTGTGTCCTGCGATGGGTTGGAATTCCATCCAGGGTGTATCCTGCCCATAGATGCCCATAGATGCCTGAGATAGGCACAGACACCCCGTGACCCGAGGGAAGATCGGATAAAGCGGTAGAAGATGAATGAATTAATAAAAATATCAATAAATCAATACTATATATATATATATATATATATATATATATATATATATATATATATATATATATATATATATTATAGGGCACTAAAATTTCATGCAAATCGCTTGACGAAGCATATTAGTGTGTCAAAAAACCTCCACACTAAACATTAGGTGCAGTATTATACTTAGAGGAATCATGCTACCATACAACACAGTACACACTACATTTACCATATATATATATATATGTCAACATGAGCGTCAAGGAAGTAGGTGATCCACAAAAAAATCAGCAAACAGGAAGGAAACGGAAGTGATGCAAAACATTTTTTTTTTTTACTTCATTTGACGTATTTTTTTCCTGGAAAAGATTGGGTTGGGAGAAGGTGATTAGACATGGACATATATATATATATATATATATATAATTCTATACCAAACAGCATCTTAAGCTTTATTCATTCATTCATTATTTCATCTTCTACCGCTTTATCCGATCTTCCCTCGGGTCACGGGGAGTCTGTGCCTATCTCAGGCGTCTATGGGCATTAAGGCAGGATACACCCTGGATGGAATGCCAACCCATCGCAGGACACACACACACACACACATTCATACACTAGGGCTAATTTTCAATCAACCTACCGTGCATGTTTTTGGACCGGGAGGAAACCGGAGAACCCGGAGAAAAACCCCCCCCTGATTTTTTCGGCACGGGGAGAACATGCACAAACTCCACACACACATGGCCGAGACGGGAATCGAACCCGGACCCTGGCGGTGTGAGGCGAACGTGCTAACCACTATAATGTAATATAATTTTTACAGAACAGTACATTATTCTACGAACCTGGAATGCACTAAAGAGCAAGAAAAAATACTACACACCATTATACCATATTATGCAGTCCTGTATTAATGAAAAGATCAATATACCAATATACTACAATGCACCATTAAAATACAGCCATAAAGCATTACTGTATGTTATATAATAATAGTTCTAAAATGACTAAATAGTACTACAATGACTAAACCACATACTACTATATCAAACAGCATTTTATACAGCTGATAGTTGAATTTAACGTTAGGTTACATCTAATACTAATATACAGTGTGGGAGTATACTCCATATCATACTACAATACTAATATCCATTCGTACACTTGAGCAATAAACTGTAAATGTATTAAAACAGCAAATCAGTGTAACAAAATACTCCACATTATACCACTATACGAACATTAAAAACTCATTTGTACAGTGCATTTATACCAATACCAGATATCTGTCAAATTTCACATAATTTCATAGTAAATTCATTCATTCATTCATTCATTCATTCGTCTTCTAGCGCTTTATCCGATCTTCCCTCGGGTCACGGGGAGCCTGTGCTTATCTCAGGCGTCTATGGGCATTAAGGCAGGATACACCCTGGATGGAATGCCAACCCATCGCTGCACTCACACACACACACACACACACACACACACACACACACACACACACACACACACACCACACACACACACACACACACACACACACACACACACACACACACACACACATTCATACACACACAACCCGGACCCTGGAGATGTGAGGTGAACGTGCTAACCACTAAACCACCGTGCCCCCTTTCATAGTAAATGAATTGTTAATATTATTTTTAGACCTTCAGGTATAAGAACTAACAAAGGCTGTCAAATTTAACACATTAATAACGCATTAATGCAAATTCACTATAACGGCATTCGTTTTATTAACGCGTGATTTACACATTTTTGCATTGTGTTGGCGAATGAACGAGACACTGGCCGCTTCTCATTCTGGACAAATAAAGAAACACAAATGAATAAAGAAACTTCAGTCGGAAATACAAGACAGAATACAAAAGAGGCAATAGATGTGTTTTATTAACAAAAAAACACCAGGTCCACTCACGCTTCCTAAATATCCCCCGAATTACACCTACTGGCTGCTCATTCACAACATGTACTCACTGGATTACAGTATGGAACGTTAAACATATCAATACCCAAAATAGAGAGCAACCAAAACTGGAACATAATTCTTAAAGGAGCCTTAACAATTCTTAACAGTGAGCATAGAAACTAATTCATTAACAAGAAATGAATATGAAAAGAATCATTTCAGAGTGAAATACTTATTAAATAATGAATTATTTCATTAAAGGGAGAGATTTTGACTGAAATGTATATATATATATATATATCTATATATATATATATATATATATATATATATATATATATATATATAGATATATATATATATATATATATAACATCTGCCCAAAGTTAGTTAGTGAATTAAAAACATGAAAAGTATTAATTTATGGTACATCCAGGTCAAACAAATTAATTTTGATTAAACACAATATTCTATTGAGAACTAGAATAACAATTTGAACAATGTTATTGCGAGACATTTTGATATTTTAGATATACTAAAAAGCAAACACGTAATTTAGACGCTTAATACCATCAAACGTTATCAAATCACAACAAAGCCTCGTCCTCTTCGTTTCACATTGTTATCGCTCCTGCACCTAACTGTCATATCTGATCTATTTTGACATCGTAATTCTCCCTAAGCCCCTGTACGCCTCGCGTCTCTGTTCTTTGCGTCGTCGCGGGAGAAAGTGTGATTTCTGATGAACGCTTGGACGGGGATCGGGATAAAAGAGGATGCAAAAGCATTCGTCGGCTCATCAACGCTTATCCAAAAAGTGTGTGAAATGTTTAATACGTGCATGTAGCGTCCTCAGCTTACATCTGTCTGCTTAAAGCTTTATTACTTAAGAGGAGGAAAAAAAAAAAAAAAACACACACATCTCTCGATAGAGCGAGGGAATAATAAGTAAAGCCGACAGCGAATGCAAACACGCTTGTGCACGAGCTTGCATTAACACGAACACACACACACGAGCGCGTGCGCACGCACACACGCACAGCAAGCTGCCAAGACAGTTCTATGCCTAATAACAGAGATGTCAAAATGTGACACACACACACACACACACACACACATACACACAGACATTTTCTCTCTCTCACTGGCATTTAATACAAACAAATGAAAAACATTATAAGTGAAATACACGAATATTTTGTCATCACTCATGCTGGAATATTGCATTGGATAACTGTGTATTTATAACAAACTATAACACAACATTTCGCACTTTGTCAAATAAATATCGGCTGGTTACATACTTTAAATAGGACGTTATTATAATTCATTCATTCATTCATTCATCTTCTACCGCTTTATCCGATCTTCCTCGGGTCACGGGGAGCCTGTGCCTATCTCAGGTGTCTATGGGCATTAAGGCAGGATACACCCTGGATGGAATGCCAACCCATCGCAGGGCACACACACACACACATTCACACACTAGGGACAATTTTCCAAGGTGCCAATCAAACCTATCATGCATGTTTGTTTTTGGACCGGGGGAAACCGGAGAACCCGGGGAAAAACTGGAAAAACCCCCCTGAGGCACGGGGAGAACATGCAAACTCCACACACACATTCCCGAGACGGGAATCGAACCCGGATCCTGGCGGTGTGAGGCGAACGTGCTAACCACTAAGCCACCGTGCCTCGCCCCGTTATTATAATATCACCAGCAATTAATAGCGGGACACCGCCTACATCGGCCACTTTACATTGTACGCTTTACACAACCTACACTGTTTATTTCTATTGATTTACTTTTTATTTTTTTATAAATATGTCTTATTCTGTTTTGGTTTTTTTCCATTTTATTTGCATTATTTAGAATGTTTGCACTTTCTTTTCTTTCTTCCTTTTACGGTACGTTTCACTGCATGTCGTACTATGTATGTATGTGTATGTGACAAATACAATGTGAATTATTATTATTTTTTATTTTATTTTAATATTTTCAGGCCCGGGGCACGGTGGCTTAGTGGTTAGCACGTTCGCCTCACACTGCCAGGGTCGGGGGTTCGAGTCCCGTCTCGGCCATGTGTGTGTGGAGTTTGCATGTTCTCCCCGTGCCTCAGAGGGTTTTTTTTCTCCGGGTTCTCCGGTTTCCTCCCGGTTCCAAAAACATGCACGGTAGGTTGATTGGCACCTTGGAAAATTGTCCCTAGTGTATGAATGTGTGTGTGAATGTGAGTGTGTGTGTCCTGCGATGGGTTGGCATTCCATCCAGGGTGTATCCTGCCTTAATGCCCATAGACGCCTGAGATAGACACAGACTCCCCGTGACCCGAGGGAAGATCGGATAAAGCAGTAGAAGATGAACGAATGAAAAGGTTATGGTCCTTGCTCACTTGCCCCTGGGTGTCTGCTAGGCGATGCTGGGATTGAAACTCAAGACCACTACTGGACTCCAGCGTCTCAAACACTGCTTCTTTTTAACTGCAAATTTTAATGATTAATTAAAATAATTATAAATTGACCAAGACTTAACGATCAATTTTACTTAATTAATAAATGGCACAGGGAAATTCTCAATATAACTATTAAATATCCATTCATTCCTTCATCTTCTACCGCTTTGTCCGATCTTCCCTCGGGTCTAGGGTCGTGGGGAATGGGGTGCCATCCCATCACAGGGCATACACACACACACACACAAACACACATTCACACAGTACGGATAATTTTCCAAGGTGCCAATCAACCTACCGTGCATGTTTTTGGACCGGGGGGGAAACCGGAGAACCCGGAGAAAAAACCCCTGAGGAAGGGGAAGAACATGCAAACTCCACACACACACATGGTCGAGACAGGAATCGAACCCGGACCCTGGCGGTGTGAGGGGAACGTAACCACCATGTGATATGACAAATTACCACTACTACTACTACTAATAATAATAATAATAAGAGGAAGAAGAATAGGAGCTTATATATGTGAACATTCCTATTGGATGAATACAAATTGTAAATAAAAAATGTATTTACATGAAAAGGGACGTTATTATTGTGTTACTTTTGTTTGATTATACAATCTTATTATAAAATCCTACACATTTAAATAGTATTTTATCACTATATTACATACTGCATGACTACAAATAATATTAAATGAAATTCATTTCTTTTTCATATACCGTATAAGGAATTTGAAGGCGCTTGTATTATATACGGTTAAAAAGGGATGGATATGATATGAATATAATAAAAGTAGTTCCACTCATCTCCCGCCTGAACTGGGCCGCAGTCAGACGCTGCCACGTGGAATCTCTAATAACAATGCAAAGCGGCACGACGATGAGCGGTTTAAAAGGAACGAGGGGAAAGGTTAAACAAGCAGAGTACATTCGAAGAAGACAATTTAAAACAAAAGAGAGAAGAAAAATAGAGAAACGATATACTAACAACAACAACAACAACAACAACAACAGAAAATAAAGGAAAGTGGAGAGGTTTAAATGAAGAGGAAATGTGAACGGCGGATCAGGATTCTCTACCAGAGTCTCCTTATATGCTTATGCTTATAATATGCTTAGTGTTGTTATTACAGTATGTCTCATATAAAGCTTTCTGACCATAAAGAGTTTTCGCACATCCCATACAACATTTGTTCGGGACATTTGTTCACTTTTCCGGGGATTATATTTCGCTATGTGGAAATTTGGGCTTGTAAACAGTATTTAAATACATATAAATATCGCATAATTCTGTACTTTAAATAGGACGTGTATGTAAAAACATATATATATATATATATATATATATATATATATATATATATATATATATATATATATATATATATATCGATATATATCGTATAATTCTGTACTTTAAATAGGACATGGATGAAAAAAATACATATAAATATCGCACAACTCTGTACTTTAAATAGGACGTTTATATGTAAGTACATATATATATATATATATATATATATATATATATATATATATATATATATCGTATAATTCTGTACTTTAAATAGGAAATGGCTGTAAATATATTTAAATAGTACTTTAAATAGAATGTATGTAAATATAAATATCGTATATTCTGTAATTTAAATATATATAAATATCACATAATTCTGTACTTTAAATAGAACATGTATGTAAATATAAATATCGTATAATTCTGTAATTTAAATAGAACATGTATGTAAATACACATAATTATCACATAATTCTGTACTTTAAATAGAACATGTATTTAAATCTATTTAAATATTGTATAATTCTGTACTTTAAATAAGACATGTATGTAAATACATATACACACTGAGTAATTCTGCACTGTAATATATTGTTATGTACTATAGGTGTGTGTCACTCCAGTCAGTTTCTGTAACACCTTTATTAATAGGGGATGCCAATACTTTTCTCAAGAAGGGTGCCGCAATTCTTTTTTTTTTTTTTTTTACACAGGAGCCGCACAAACCCTCCGGACATCAGATAAACCCTGACGGAGAAAATAGCTTTGTTTGTGGCTCCAGTAAGCTCGTTGTTTTCCTTTGTCCGTTGTTGTTTTTGTTTTGTCCGAGCCGTTATTAATCTTTCCTCGTGCAAACCGGCAAAAGGTGGACGATTTATGAGGCGCTGTGACTCGGCGACCGCTAGCTGAGGTCACTCCGTATCAGCTAACGACAATGGATATTGTTCTTGGACTCAACGGGAAGTGGCTGTGTGGGACTTCCTGCGGCTGATACGATGGGCCGAGGCGGGCGTGGACGCCGTTCCAGGTAGAGCCCGGCAGCTCTCGTGTATTTTCCGACAAAAGGCACCAGGCGCGTGTACTTAATATAGAGCTGAACGGCGGAGCTGTCGGAACTCGGCTAGCCTCGCAGTCTGCGTGCGCGACTTTAAATAGCATGCGCATTCACAAAGACGCACAAACACGCACCGCTTCATTCCGTCCGCTGACTCACACGGCGGACGCTGAACATGACCCCTGTTTGCACGCCAGACGTGGGTACTCTGTTATTTTTTCGCCTCACCTATTCACATTTTGTCACGAGCTTTGCCACTTGTTTTTTTTTATTTATTTATTTATTTATTTATTTGTATGTGCGTGTCTGTGTTTACATGCAGCCATGCAATCATTTTCCTATCACACATCCAGCTGAATGGGATAATAACAACTTTTGATCATTCCTTTCAAAGCAATTCCTGCATTCGCCGGGTTTTTACCTGTAATTCGAAGCTTCCCTCGGCGCTGCTGGCCTCGTGGCCTTTAAAGCAGCGAACGGTATAATACTGACAGGCTTTCTGACCCGCGCACACACATACACACGCGCACGAGCGCACGCACACACACAAAAACAGGCTTTTCTTGGCAGATTGTAGGCTTTCACACCAACATTAGCCCCGAAAACATGTGGCTCTTTGGCGGAGCCACTGGAGAACAAATGCCCAGGAATTTTCCCAAATAACCTCTCGCTCCGCAGCCATGCCGGAGGAGATATAATAGGGCCTTGAAGACATTTTTACCTGCAAGGGCTTGTGCGAGCTTGTTTGAAACAGTGCCTTTTGTCCGAGGAAGATTTCTATTAACCCCTTAGAAAGGACACAAGCTCCATAAAAAGCAACAGATGTCAAGACAAAGCGTGCACTTGGAACACTTTGGAATTTTTATTACTCGCCTAATCTATATGCTAGGAGTCAAAGAAGCGTGGGTCTTGGTATCCTACACTAGCCGTCTATAACCTATGATCCTCACTACAGATACCTATATACCATAGTAAAGGCTTGCATCGTTATGTGGTATTTCTGTGGACATCATCACTAAAGGGCTAGAGATGGTTTGGTGATGTCCAAACGAGGGGCAGGAGGTAGATCAGTAGAACCCTGGCAGGAGGAAAAGAGGATGGTTTGGATGTGGTGAGGGAAGTCATTGGGAAGGAGGGAAGTGCTTGGGTTGAAAGCGGTAGATCTAGAGAACATGTTAACATTAACCCCTAAGCTAGCTGGACCTGCCAATATCTAACCTTTCCCTAAAGCCAGCTATAACCTATAACCATAGCCACTTCCCTAGAACTATCCGTCAAACCCGAACCCGACATCCCACAACCCTTAAATTTATCCCTCAACCTGACATCAATCCCAAAGAAGGTCTGTGCCCATGCTTCTTTTATACCAATGACGGTCTAGTTAAGTCTTCCCCTAATGGAGCAGACACCTATAACGCTAATTATTTCATTCATCTTTCCTTACCCTAAACCCTAACCAAGTACCCTTTAATCATAACCATTCCTTGATCCTTAACACACGTGTAACCCAAGCTGTACCTTTTATTTTTAATCCTACCCATAACTGTTCCTTAAGCCCTACCCAAAACCCTTATTTCTGTCCCTTAACCCTACCAATTATTGTTCAATAAATCGAAATGTTCCCTAAACCCATACCCCTAACCCTGATCCTTTATCCATAACCCCAGCCCTTAGTCCTAACTCTTACCAATCCCTAAATCATATGTGTCAAACTCAAGGCCCTCAAGGCGAAGTGACTAGATTGCAGCGTATCCCACATCGGTGTTTACCGAGGGAGATGTTCCCAAATGTCCAGGAAGTGGAAAATTGATGCAGACAGGAAGTCACTTCCAAGAAAAATGGAAAAGCGAACACGTTTGTGCTACAAGGAGAAAATGCGCTTTTGTGTTTTGTATTATGAGGCGTCGTCGCTCATCAACCACTGTCTTATATATTGTCTTATATTTACAACTGGCCCTTTTGAGGGCAACCATAATACCGATGTGACCCACAGTGACCATGAGTTTGACACTCCTGCTCTAACCCCAGCCATAACCCCTTACCCATACAAATTATTAGTGACGCTTGGAAAAGCATCTCTCGGGCTTCGGTCACATTTTCGGAGTGTAACTCGTGTAATTTGGCCCCGCCCCCTCACTGGCACCTCCTACCTAAACATTGGTCCGGCCGTACGAGCAAGCATTTCGAAGTCAACGCTAAATATTAAACGGACCAGGCTCTAAAGGGTCGCGGCCGGAGCTGCGGTTTGCATCGGCAAGCATCACGCACGTTTTCTTCAGAAAATATCCCATATCTAGCTGTAAATTAGTGACCCCTAACTCTACCCGTAATTGTTTACTAACCCCGAAAAACTCTCCTTAAACAACTGTTTTTCTACAACCCCTAAGGGAGCAGTTGAGTGATACGGGCTAAGGGCTAACCCAAACCATGAATCCCTTAACCCTTAATCTTCAACTCTACCTGTACTTGTTCATTAACCCCTAACTTTCCCTCCTTGTTTCATATTCAAAGGAAACTGTGATGAGTGTTGTACATATTAAAGTACATAGGATATTTACTGTCTCTTCACCCAGCAGGATTTTCTAATTCCTTGGGTTTTATGAATCATAAGCTCTAAACTCATAATGTCACTAAACACGACATTCCGAGTCAAGTCACGAGTCTGAAACAAAACAAAAAAACAAGCGTGAGTCTACCGAGTAAAGACAGTTGCTAAAGTTTTTGATAAACATGTACATTAGTCTGGTCTCAGATTGTGTGTGATTCTTCTCAACACCACCTCCAGAAAAAAAAAAAAAAAAAAAAAAAGAAAAAAAAAAAAAGTCTGCGCATGAAGTGTTGCCACTGTGTGGGCCTATAAAGCGTCTCGAAATAATCCTTTCGCTGATTCATTTGACAGAAAGATTGGCGTAATTAATGGCCTAACGGTCCACATCTGCCGATTAGCCGTGAGTCAGCTTTTACTATATATAGTATTCCGTCTGACTTTATCCGCGAGTAAACATCCACCGGGGTTTGTTTGTCAGAGCTCCGTGTAAATGCGGTGAGAGCACTTTTCGCAATACACAGTCCTCGTTCGGGCTTCGGGAGCCGCGCCAAATGTGGGGAATGAAATAACACTGGGTTTGTGTTACCATAACTCCGAAATGTATTCATGGACAATTAGTTGCCGTGAAAGAATTGTGGTAGTAGCTCGGTGGCGAAGACACTGGGAGGAAGGTCACGTATCCCAGCGCTACTACTCTGATTCTTCTGGGTCCTCGCTCTAGATGGAAATGCTAGCTAGATTTTGGATTCTGTCAGAAAATGGGTGGTGTCTTTTATAGAGTGTTGTGAGAGGGGGATCTCCTTATCCACCAACGGGGTACAGCGTCCACCTGGATGGCAGCCAGAGTGCGCCAGAGCGCCCACCACACACCGGAGAGGAGACAGAATGATGAAACCAATGGGTAGATCTGGGGACGGTTAGGAGTCCATGATGTTCAGAGGCCAATGGGCGAAGTTGACCGGAATGCCGAGGACACGCCCCTACTCTTTTTCCAAAGACATCCTGGGATTTTTAATGACCACAGAGAGTCTCGGTTTAACATCTCATCTTGAAAGACGGTGCTTTTTGACAGCATAGTATCCCCCGTCACTATACCTGGGTGCTTGGACCCACACAGACCACAGGGTAAGCGCCCCCTGCTGGCCACACTAACACCTCTACCAGCTGCAACCTAGTATTCCCAGGTGTTCTCCCATCCAGGTACTAACCAGTCTCATCCCTGCTTAGCTTCAGTGGGCAACCAGTGTTGGGCTACAGGACGATCTGGCTGCTGGATTACGCAAAACAAAGAACTTTAATAGAAAAACAAAACAAACATGAAGGTAGAAACACATCGCCAGAAACAGGAAGCAGAAATGATCCTGCGTCAAAGAGCCTGTAAATACTGAATCCTGAAATTCTGGATCCTGATTGGTCAAAAGGAGTCGATTTATTTACTGAAATATTTATTAGTACAGACACGAACTGTATTGGTAAAAATGTAAAGGAATTAAAAAGCAGGGGGTACCCCCTGTACCCCCTGTACCCCCTCTGGAGTGGGTTTGTAGGCCAGTTGTTTAAGGCTCCGGACTACTGATCGGAAGGTTGGGGGTTTCGCTAAGTATTAAGTATAAGTTTCCCCGGTATCGCTAAGCTGCCACTCTTGGGTCCTTAATCAAGGCCCTTAACCCTCTGTGCTTTTCTGTATCATCACTGACCCTGCATTCTGACCCCAAACAAGCTGTAAATGTGACAATTCCAACAGTATATGTGACAAATAAAGACAGTTCCTCTAAACAAGGGGTGTAGCTCGGTGGGCTACTGACCGGAAGGCTCAGGGCCTGGTATCTTCTAGCCGCCACCCTAACCATGTGTGCTCCCAGGGGGCGCTGTATCCTGGCTGACCCTGAACTCTGACCTAAAAAAAAAATATTTAAAAAAGAATTTCACTGTGATAAAATAAAGGAAAAAAACCAATTCTATTCATCCA